>JASVEL010005122.1:0-364741 GCA_032618575.1 Nicotiana noctiflora | reverse complement strand
GATAGGGCTGCTGGCCCTGACGACCTGAATGGCCTCCATGAACACTCTGAAGAGGCTGAGCATTAATAGGAGGCTGATCTGAATAATGCCCACGAAACCCACGATCACCTGGTCCACCCTGTGAAGCCTGAAGGGCGGAATGGAAAGGCCTGGAAGACTGGCCTCTGTCAAAAGATTCTCTGCACCAGAAGAAGAACCACTAAACCTGCCTGAATGACGAGGCCTCTTGTCTGAAGAATAACCACCTCCCCGAGCAAGAGCCATATCAACTCTGCATGCTGCATTAGCTGCCTCCTGAAATGATATGTCACTCCCCACGCCCATAGCCATCTGGAGTCTAATTGGCTGATTAAGCCCTCTATAAACCTGCAGACCCTCTCCCGCTCTGTGGGAAGTATCAACACTACATGACGAGCCAAATCGACAAATCTCGTCTTATATTGTGTGACCGTCATAGTGCCATGATGGAGGCGCTCAAACTGCCTCCGAAGTACATCCCGGTGAGTAGCAGGGAGAAACTTCTCCATAAATAGTTCCGCAAACTGATCCCATGATAAAGCTAGGGACCCTGCTGGTCGAGTCAAGCAATAATCTCTCCACCAAGTCTTGGCGGATCCTGCAAGTCTGAAGGTACAGAAGTCAACTCCGTTTGTCTCCACGATCCCCATAGTCTTGAGAATCTCATGGCAAGTGAATAAGAAGTCCTGAGGATCCTCTGATGCGGCTCCACTGAATGTAGTGGTAAATAGCTTGGAGAACCGATCAAGCCTCCATAACGAATCAGAAGTCATAGCAGCTCCATCACCGGCATGAGCTGTGGTACCTGACTGAGTGGCCACAGCTGGCTGAACCAATGGTGCCTTAGGCTGAGGAGCTACTGGCTCCGGAGTACGAGTAGGAGTCTGGGCCCCTCCTCAAGCCTGAGAAGCGGATGGTTCAACTGATAATAAGCCCGCTCTGGCAATGCTGTCCATAAAACCAACTATTCTGACCAAAGCCTCCCGAAGATCCGGGGTAAATAAAGCCTCTCCTGGGACTTGAGCTGGGCCCACTGGAGCTGCTGGGACCGGAACCTCCTCGTCAATCTCAATATGAGGCTCCACCTCAGGAGGAGTAGCTGCCTGGGGCTGAGCTCTACCCCTACCACGGCCTCTGATACGGCCTCGGCCCCTCACGGGAGCTACCTGGGACTCGGGCTGCTGGTCAGCGGACGAAGAAGCGCGTGTCCTCACCATCTGCGAAAGGACAGAATAGAAATTCAATCGGTAATTGAGGAACAAGTCGCACGACAAGAAAGAACAAATGAGAGACTCTTTCCTAACTCAATAGACTCTGGAGGACAAGTACGGACGTCTCCGTACCTACCTCTCAAACTCTACTAA
The DNA here is from genome assembly GCA_032618575.1 of Nicotiana noctiflora. Classification (NCBI taxonomy): domain Eukaryota; kingdom Viridiplantae; phylum Streptophyta; class Magnoliopsida; order Solanales; family Solanaceae; genus Nicotiana; species Nicotiana noctiflora. Next base: position 363,359 of record JASVEL010005122.1, on the reverse strand, counting down.
GCTTGTTCGTGAGTGGTGAGACCTATGTAACCTAGAGCTCCGATACCAACTTGTCACGACCCGGATTTTCCCCCAACATCGGGATCGTGATGGCGCCTACTCGTGGTAGCTAGGCAAGCCACTGTATTCATACTATCCTGGTTTTTAACACAATTTCATAATTTATTTATCAACAAACCACAACTTTAATTAAATAAATGCGGAATACTTTATCGAAATAGAAATAACTAATTACAAGATGAAAATCATACTGAAATCCTCTACCCAAGACGTGGAGTCACCAACTCGCAAACTACTATTGAATACTACACATAAAAGTTTGAAAGAAATATAACATAATTCTGTTTGTCTCGGAACAAAGAGACTACAGCTAGTAACATAAGTAAAGAGAGAGACGCCGGGCTTGCGGACGCCTGCAAGCTACCTCGGTCTCAAAGTTCAACTCCTACGCAAAAGATTTACTGCTGCTGCTCCTGATCGTAACCTGGACCTGTCCAAAAACGCACAGAAGTGTAGTATCAGCACAACCGACCCCATGTCTTGGTAAGTGCCTGGCCTATCCCGGCGAAGTAGTGATAATGCTAGGACCAGACACCCACATAAACCTGTGCAGTTCAATATATATGTATACCACAGAATAACAAGAAATAACCAAGTAATAACACAATAAGAAATATCTCAAAGAACTCAACAATTAACAACAGTTAATAAGTTCACAAGGAAAACAAAGTATAATGGAAACACAAGTAATATCAAGTCAAGGAATAGCAAGCAGTTGCACGGCATCACCCTTCGTGCTTTTACTCTCATCCTCGCCAAATAAGCAAATAAAGTACACGGCATCACCCTTCGTGCTTTTACTCTCATCCTCACATCCATAGTACGGCATGATCCTTCGTACATGGTTCAATAACAGGGCACGGCATGATCCTTCGTGCATAATCAATAAAACATGGCACAACATTAACCTTCGTGCATAAACAATAAAACATGGCACGGCATTAACCTTCGTGCATAAATAATAAATCAAGGCACGGCATCACCCTTCGTGCATTATCACTCTTCCTCACCCAAATAACAATCACAGTTAAGGGCAAAGAATAAAACAATAATTCATAAACCGTCCCAACAAGGGCAATCAATAATCATCTTCACAACAAGTCCCGACAAGGGAGAACAATAACAATTCTACAACCTGGCAAAGGTTCAACAATTTATCTGCAATTATGTCTCACAATAAGCATTAATAACGACTCACGGTCATACTAGACGCCAGTGTATAGATGCTCATCACCACAGCCCATACACCGCACTCGATCACATAACACATAGCAGATAATCCTATTCCCTCAAGCTAGGATAGAACAAACACTTACCTCGAATGTTTATGAACAATTCAATCCGTGGCAATGTCTTTTTCTTTCAAATTTGGCTCCAATCCAATCGTATCTATACACAATTGATTTAATATCATCAATACTACTCAACAAACTAATTCCTAAGACCAATTACACTTTTACAACATTCTGCCCGGAATAGTGAATTTCGACCCCGGGCCCACATGGTCGGAACTCGGGGTTCGGACCAAAATCCGGTTACCCATCCCCCCACGAGTTTAAGTATATGATTTGTTTCAAAATCGGACCTCAATTCGAGGTCCAATTTCCCAATTTATGAAAAACCCTATATTCTATCAAAAACAAGAAATTCTACCATGAAAACATTTGATTTCTATTGAAAAACATGTTTAATGATGTTAGGAATTGAAAGAATTAAGTAAAAAGTGACTTACAATTGTTTTGAAGAAGAAGGAATCCGTGAAGAATCGCAAATGGGTGTTTTTGGGTTGTGAAAAGTGAAGAAATGAACTGAAAATCGTGATTTACAGGTCTCTGTGTTCGCATTTGCGAACATGGGTTCGCAATTGCGAACCCCGACCAATTTCTGGAGTTTGAAAAATAAGCTAAGGCTGGGAAGTTCGCATTTGCGAACATTTGTTCGCATTTGCGAAAACTGGTAGACAAAGGGACTGTTCGCATTTGCGAAATAATGTTCGCATTTGCGAACAAGCTGGCTTCTGGGCTTTGTCGCAATTGCGACACATTCTTCGCAATTGCGAAGACAGGCAATATACTGAAGGCCTCGCATTTGCGAGGTTAAGTTCGCAATTGCGAACTCTGGTCCAGGTGTGCCAGTGTCGCATTTGCGACACTTTGTTCGCAATTGCGAACTTGGCTGGTTCTGGAAGGCATCGCATTTGCGATAATGGGTTCGCATTTGCGAACCCAGTCTTGAATTGCCTTCTTCGCATTTGCGAGAAATTCTTCGCAAATGCGAAGCCAACAGCTGGGTGAAAAACCAGCAGTGCATAAATTCAGAAATTGATCCTACGGCCTATCAAATCTTTACCCGAGCCCCCGGGCTCCAAACCAAACATGTACACAACATCAAAAACACATTATGAACTTGTTCGTGCGATCACATCGCCAATATCACATCGTTTTCATCAAATCAAGCCTCAAATTCATGATTTTCATACTTTTGGTTTTCAAAACTTTCAAACTTGGAACTCAAGGTCCAAAACATCTCAAACGACATCCGAATGTCACCAAACTTTACAGAAATCACATATATAATATTTAAGACTTGTACGGGCGTCGGAACCAAAATACGAGCCCGATACCAAGGTCAATTAATTCATTTCCTTTAACAATTACATCAAAAACAATTTCATAGAAAAATTCATAACTTGGGCTCTAGGCCTCGGAATTCGACTCCGGACGCATGTCCAAGTCCCATATTTTCCTACGGACCTTTCGGGACCATCCAATCTCGGGTCCGGATCCGTTTACCAAAAATGTTGACCGAAGTCAACCATATCAATATTAATATCATTTTTATCCAAATTTCTCATAGAATTCATATTTTTCTATCACAAAATCTTTCCGGCTACATGCTCGGATCGTGCACGTAAATCGAGGCAACATAGAATGAGGTTTTCAAGGCCTCAGAAGCTCGAAATGATTAATAAAATAAGTGATGACCCTTTGGGTCATCACACATACCTTTCCAGTTGATTTGATTAGTTGTTTGCCTTAATTAATTCTCATTGCCTTATCTGCATTGCTATTGACTGTCTCCTTAGATTGAAAACCTTCTGAACCTAGCCTTAACTACATGTTCTATACTGGTACTAGTTTTGAAATATTTCATTACTTGTTATACTCCGGCCGCGTATGATTTCTTTCCTTACTTGTCACCTTCCCCTTACCATTCACACTGACTCCCTAAATCAAAGGGAGATTCAAACCGATTTATTAATGCTGAGTTCTATAATTACCGAAGAATTGATTCTCCCCTTATTTTAACCAATTTATAGACTACTATATAAATGAATTTCTTCTACATTCTTAAAACAAACAATTAGTTTAAAAAGCACACGCATACCTAAAAACTCTCTCTTTTCCTTCTACTTGTACTATCTGCTTGTCTAGCTGGTTGAAAGCCAAGGATAGACTGTGGAGCTCTATTTGCTTTACTTTATGCATTTTGCTTCTTTAACTGGTATGTTCCCAGTTCAATTCTGCAGCTGAACTCCATGTGCTTTATGTCTGTTAATCCATATCTCCTTTTGCACTAGCTTAACGACTTATGTATCTAATTGGCCTTCTTGTTTACTGCTTTATTCAACATGTTTAAGTTTTTCCCTCTCTCGTTCAAGTGTATCAGCAAGTCTAATTGAGTTTTGTTTACACCCCTCAACTAGTATGCCATGTTAGTAGCATAGACCTCTAATGTACTTGATTAACACTAAGTGGCACGACTAATTATGTAGACCCGTGTCCTCAGTATGACGACTCCTATGCTTTGTCCCTACGTCTTATTACTACTCATATTTTAAGCAAGATTCCCTTGTTAACACTTTGAAGTAATTGATTGTGTTCTGAAGGCCAATCAGTCCCTGCTTGTTCGTTATACTTGCTAGTTTATATGCACATATCCTTAGCCATGTTTACATGTTTCTCATTTGGGCCCACTATGTACCCAACCCCCTTGCTTTCCTGCTTGTGAATGTTAGAAATATTATTTGGTTTTTTTCTACGTGTGTTGGTGTGTTCCAACATGTTGTTACTCTTATCCCCTTATCCTTTCAAAACTGATTTTCCCCAAGCAACTCTTCTATTAGTTATTCTTTTGCAAACTTATTTCAAACATGCTTTGTCAAGGTTATTTCTAAACTCAACTCTGTTAAATATGTGTCAAGCACTCTTACATGTATTCTTAGACCACTAGGTTCTGCCCCTTTTGTGTGAACCTTGCCTTGGGACCCTGGATCTCCATCTGAACTTGGACACATGAAAGCTGGCCTTTCCATACTGCATTTACCCTATCTTGGCTATCAAATCTGGGTGTGAACGCTGCCTGGGATCCCTTGAGGTCCTTAGAGAACTCTGACACACCTAGATATGAGGAAAAGCAGTGAAACAATCTTGGCACTTGAAGTGATTTATTGTATAACTTAGGGAGGAAGTCCTAATTAGTCTTCCTATAACGTAACTTCTTATTTTTCATTGCTACTTATGTAATTCATTTCAATGTTGGTCTGTAATAACTTGTTGTAAACAAATATTTGTGTTGGCTAGTGAAAAGGGATTGGGTAAATATTCATGATATGGATATTAAGGGTAGAAAATATGTTATTAGGTTTATATTCCTAATGCATAATAGAAATCATGCTTAGGTTTCATACATGCATTAGAAATATTGCTCTTAAGAAATCATGCAATCACGTTGTGTATTTAAAATCCTGCTCTTAGGAAATTCTGCAATCATGCGGTACATTTGGAAATCCTACTTTAGGAATCCTGCATATAAATCATTAGATCAGCTATGCTTAGTTAAACTACTGGCGCATGAAAATGAGTATCAACAACCTTATCCTATTTTAAACAAACTGGTAATAATCTCTACATGCCTTTATGTAGAACATGTTTTAGGTTTTAACAATCTCCAAACTATTTTAACAATAATGAATGACTGCTGCACATTATTTTACGCCTAGGCAAGCCTTAGGTAATCCACATTAAATAAAACCAGAATTATCTGTGTGATTAGCGTTTAATCAACCGTTAAAATCAGTAGGCAAGCCTGATTCAGACTTTTTTTCTAAGAATATGATAAATCTCGTTTTGCAGTTATCACCTAGATACCATGCGTAGGATTTACAAAATAGACTTTAATTGTGTACGAGTCATGATGTCTATGTGTATTACATGTGGAGGTGTATTTGAGCCTTTCTTTTATCTTCCATGCTCCCTAAATTGAAGTCATGCTCGCTATTGTATGTCACCTTAGTATATTGACTTTAAACATAAGGGTCTGCCTAGAACCTCCTTCTTGTAGGATAGGAGTCCTAAATTCCTCTTGGACTGATAGGAAGGTAGGGGTAACATCATGAAATAGGGGTTGAGACCCACCTTCACTTTAATTACCATCACGGGGCAGGGAAGGGTGGATATTGATATGATTGTCGGTGTATTAACACCATGTATATCCCCTCTTTAATGAGTGTCATATTGGGTATTTCATTGACGTGATCCATATTATAAACAAACCTAGGACACCCTTCTTCTAACTATATAAACTGACAAAAATTATCTGGCCGAGAACCACGCGAGTGGATCTTGAGGGGTGCCTAACACCTTCCCTTTAGGATAATTTCAAGCTCTTACCCTATATCTGGTTATAAAACGTAGTTCTAAATGAATCTTATAGGATCCCTAATGCACCTAAAATTGTTAGGTGGCGAATCTTCTAATGCAAACACTTTTTCAAAAAGGAAAGTGTTGTCCCATACTAAAATGTCATAATCCTGATTTCTTCCACGAGTAAAGGAAAAAAGGGGGCATGACAGTTCTGTAGTAGGGTTTTGTTTGTCCATTCTTCTTGACCGTTTGCGCTTGAGTGATAAGGGATCGATGAAATCTTTTTGATTTTGTGTTCTTATTTTCCTTTTTGATGAATTCCCTCCCATTGTCAGAAGTAATTTTTTTTGGTACCCTGAACTAGTAGATTATATGATCCCAGATGAAGTTGATAACCTCCTTCTCTTAGACTTTCTCAAATGCATGTGTTTCAACCCACTTGGAGAAGTAATCAGTCATAAGAAAAGTATATTGAGCCTTACTAGGTGCCTATGGTAAAGGACCCACAATATTCATTCCCCACTTTATGAATGACCAAGGGGAAAGGACTGGGTGCAGCAGTTCTCCCACCTGGTAGATAATGGGCGCATGTCTCTGAAATTTGTCACACTTTTGAATGAATTCTTTTGCATCTTTCTCCATTACATTCCAGTAATACCCAACCATGAATTTTTGGACCAACCATTTCACTCTTGAATAGTTTCCTCAAGTCCCCTTGTGGACTTCCCTCATCACGTAATCGGTCTTCCCAGGCCCCAAGCATCTTGCTAATGGTCTGAAAAGTAACCTTTGGTACAGTTGGTCTTCAACCAGGAAAAACCTAGTAGTTTTAGTTCGAAGGGCCTCGACTCTTTGGGATTAGATGGCAGTTTCATCTTCTGACGGTAGTCCATATATTTGTTTCACAAATCCCAAGTAGAACTTGTTGATTTTATCTCGGCATGACATGACACTATTACTGAGCTCATCAATTGAACCACCATTTTGGAGTTGAATCTTCAGAGTCCACTAACGAGCATATATTAGCCAATACATCAACCATAGTTTTGACCTCGTGGCACATGTTATAGTGTCCATTCTATGAACTGATGCAATACCACTTGCAATTTATCTAACCTCTACAGTCGGTCTTCTTTGACTTCAAATGTTCTGTTGACCTAGATAACAATGAGGGGGGAATCGCACTTGGCCTCGATAACCTTTGTCTCTAAGATTTTAGCCAATTTTAGACATACAATCATAGCCTCATATTTAGCTTCATTGTTAGTCAATTTCACAATTGTAAATGAATAACTTACTACATTACCTGTGAGGGGTGGGAGTTTAGAACGATACCCAACCCAGGCCCTTTTGACTTAGAAGCTCTGTCTGTGAATAGAGTACAGACCCCTAACGTTGTCCCCGAGGCAAGTAATAACTCTTTATCGGCCTTAAGAATCAAGTCCGGTGTGAAATCAACCATGAAGTTTGACAATATCTTGGACTTTATAGCTGTTCAGAGTTTGTATTCAATATCGTATCTGCTAATATCTATAGCCCATTTTGATAGTCGACCTGAAAGTTTGGGTTTATGCATAACATTCCTTAACGGGTACAAGGTCACGACACATATAGGGATATTGAAAATATAGTTTTAGTTTCCTAAAGCGCTTAGTAAGGAAAACACCAATTTTTCTAGGCGTGGATACCTCATTTTGGCATCACCTTAGGTTCTACTAACATAGTATATAGGAAATTTTTCGTACCTTCTTTTTCCCTAACCAGGACACCACTTACCACTATCTCGGATAGTACCAAGTAAAGGTATAGCCGCTCGTTCACATTCGGGGTGTCAATAAATGACGTCTTGATAAATATTGTTGGAGTTCCTCCAAAGCCTTTTGTCACTCCAGGGTCCAAGCAAAGTTTCTCTTTTTCTTTAGTAATGAGAAAAATCAGTAGCCTTTAATCGATGACCTAGAAATGAATCGGCCCAATACAACTATTTTGCCTGTTAGTCTTTGCACTGCCGTGGCGTTGTTGACCACTAGGATATCTTCTGTGGACTTTATATTATCCGGGTTTATCTTTATTCCCTGGTTAGATACCATGAAACAAAGAAGCTTGTCCAAGCCGACTCTGAAGGCACACTTCTCTGGGTTCAACTTAATATTGTATTCCCTTAGTATGTCGAAGTTTTCCTACAAATGTTTCAAAGGCTCCTCTTCTCACGAGGACTTAACTAACATATTGTCAAGATAAATCTCCATTGTCTTTCTTATTTCCTCAAACATCCAATTGACTAGGTGTTATTTTTTAACCCAAATGACATCACTTTACAACAATAAGTGTCGGACCTAGTTATAAAAGAATTTTTTGCCTGGTCCTTCATGTCCATCCGTATTTGGTTGTACCCAGAGTAGGCATCGAGAAAGATTACCGTCTTGTGCCCTACCACTGCATCGATCATTCGATCAATATTAGGCAAAAGAAACATGTCCTTTGGGCATGCCTTATTCAAATCCTTATACTCTGCACACATTCTAAGTTTGTTTCATTTTTTCGTGTGACAACTGCATTGGATAGCCAATTAGGGTATTCAACTTCCCGAATGGATCCTATTTTTAAAATTTTAGATACCCATTGATAGGATGGCTTGGAGGTCAAGAATTAGGGTGGTAGGATAGGGGTAGCAACATTGTCCTTACTTCATCCTGGGGGCGAGGCGTGGTTGGATTAGGTTTGGTGTTAGACGGCTTGCAGTTTATGTTGGATTCACACTATTCTTGTGGCTTGTCTTAGCCCTAGGCCTTAGATTATGGTTACCGTTGTTGCATGTTATTCATATTTTGGTTTTTGTGTTTCTATTATTATTATGATTTCCACTAGAGTTACAAATGATTTCTCTCCTCTTGTTTTTTTCTTACTATAATTTCATCTTTTTGAGCTGAGGGTCTATCGAAAACAACCTCTCTGTCCCTATCAAGGAATAGGTAAGGTCTGCATACACATTACCCTCCCCAGACTCCACTATGTGAGATTTTACTAGGTAGTTGTTGTTGTTGTTGTTGTCTTTGATGAATGTGTATTTAAACTCGGACTGTGGCCTCCTCTTCTATTTAATAAGATAGAAGTTCAGATCCAAACTTTATTTTATGAGTTATTATCTCCGGTGAGATTCCTGTTATATCTAAGTAAGACCAGACATCAAAATTAGCTTTAAGAAATCAATGGGTTTTTTCTTGAGCTTGGGGGTTAAACTCATGCCCAGGTATACCGTGCTATCCAAAAGATGCTCGAATGACATGGCTTGTTCTAGTTCCTCGATTGTTAACTTGGTGGCATCGACATCATCAAGTGCTACGAATGAATTTGGTACCCTAAAGTCATCTTCCTCATCTGTTGGACGTTCCACCCATTTTCCCTGCTCGGTCGAGGATGAAACATGTAAATGTTATTTCGTGCCTTTCTCTTCGATCAGTCCCTATTTTGACATTATGATTGTGGGAACTAGGATTAGCAATGATGAACATCTCCTTTGCAACTTGTTGTTTACCATATACCATTTTCATTCTACCAAGGTTGGAATTTTTAACGCATGGTGCAATATCGATGGTACCACCCTAATGTTATGAACCTACAGTCTCCTGAAAAAAATGTTGTACATCATGTACCCCTTGATCACATAGAACTTTACTTGTTGGGTGGTTCTAGTCGTATTGACCTGTAGGGTGATTATACCCTTTGTTTTCTCACAAGCCATATTGAACCCGTTCAATACTCGAACCACTGGTACAATTTAATCCATCAACCCAGTTGTTCCATGACTCTCTATCGGATGATGTTGGTCGAGCTACCCAGATCAATTAACACGCGTTTAACTTGATTAATAATTACATATATTACCAGTGAATCATTGTAAGGTTAAATGATTCCCTTAGCATCCTCATTTATAAATGAGATAGATCCTTCTGTAACATATTATCGAGTTCATTTTTGTCGTGTGACGAATACTTTGGTGCATCTTATCATCTGTCCTTGGGCAACATCTATTCCTCATTGAATCTTAATCACATGTTAGGGTTCTTCCGTCTCGACCTGCTTGTTGGCATCCCTTTTCTTGAAATGGTTTTTGTCCCGCTCATTTAGGAATTCTCGAAGATGCCCATTATTGAGCAAACAAGCCACTTCTTTCCTCAACTGCCTACAATCCTCAGTTCTATGCCCGTGAGTATTGTGATATTTGCAAATCAAATTGTCATTCATCTATGTCAGATCGGGTTGGAGTGGCCTTGGCTATTTGGTCTCCTTTATACGAACTATGGCTGACACTATACTCGTTACGTCTACGTTGAACTTAGATTTTGATAGCATTAGGAAATATCTTACTCCGATTGATATGAAAAACCTATTTCTATTCACCAACCCTCAATCGCTTGGATCATGATCATTTATTCTGTAATTCTTTGTTGGATAGCGATTGGGTCCATTTCCCCTACTATTTGAGTTTTAAGGCTAACATCAGTCTCGAGATGTCCTAGACTCCCGATCCACTACTCTTTTAGACTTGTTGTTCGCTCTACTTGGATAAACCAACCCTAGGTGAGTCCCTATTTGGTTATCCTCGACTCTGATAATCGATTGGGACCTGTTATAGACATTGGCCCATGTAATTGCTTGATACTCTACCAAATTTTTCTTTAGTTCTTGAGATGCAACTGAACTTCGAGGTTGAGACCTAGAGTAAAAACGGCCCAATCGTTTGCAACCGGTGGCAGGTCCATCCGTTCTATTTGGAATCTCAACACAAATTCTCTAAGCATCACGTTATCCCTCTACTTGACTTTGAACGGGTTTGAATTCTTTGTCTCAACTTTAATGGCACCGGCGTGAGCTTTAACTAAGGCATATGCAAGCGTAGCTAAAGAATTAATAGAGTTTTGGGATAAACTGTGATACCATATCATTGCTCCCTTAGGCAGGGTTACAATAAATTTCTTTACCAATATCGACTCGATCTCGTCATCCTCGTGGTCATTTCCTTTTAATACACATGTGTAAGAAGTTATATGCTCGTTTGGATATGTGGTTCCATTGTATTTGGGAATATCGTGCATTCAAAACCTTTTCGAAATTGACATTAGTAGCGCGCTCTGGGGGAAAGGCATCTAAATTAACTCTTTGGAATTCATTCCCTTCACTATCAGGGGTGCCCTCGGGATCTGATCAACCCTCGAGTTAAAGTTTTCCCTATCTTATCGTTTCCCTCTATCTTCTTTTCGATGTATTTTACTCGTTTTGTTAGTGCCTCAAGCATTTTCATCACCTTAAAAATTTCCTCAAATATGAGCCCCTTGGGTTTTGTGGAAATTCGTTCTTCTCTCCGAGTATCATCTCCAACCCATTTGGGTTCAGCCGCATTGTGATTCAAACTCTGCAGTTGTGCAATAGAAACTTGTTGGGCTTGAAAAATCTCAAAAATTAAACATAACTAACTCCATCGCCTCCCCCTTCGGGTGCCTCGCGAACCGATGGTCGCGATGCCCCATGAACATTGTTATTGGTGTCAGTTGGTAGGTTTGAACTAAAAAAACCTGTGAATAGCATTGACTGGATTATCAATTGGACCATTGTCAAGTTTAATAGGAGGTACGCTGTTTCTTGGCACCCCGTTGTTATTTTCACCATGGTGGACTGATTCTGTGGCAACACTTAAGTGAGTAGATTGAGAATCTAATATGTTGGATAGCCCTGAAATCAAACTTCAAAGAACAAGTTTAAAATAGTGTGTGTTATCAAGACTCATGTTAAATTACCACTATTATCCTTAGGCCCGCGGTAGATGCCAAACTGTTTACCCTTAAAACGGAAAATAATTCATTTGTACATATTTTGAAGGATATGTGGTTTAATTTAACATAAATGATCAAGAACCGTAAATAAGTAAATTGAAATAAAATAAAATGATCAAACCAATGTGGCGAAGTCGTTAAGCCTTGCGTTAGGCTTGAATGATATTGGCCGAGTTTATCAAGCCCTCGAGATATAGTTCAGATCCAACTTAATAGTGAACAGTTAGAAGAATGCTTAAACAATTTGTAACACTCTTCAAATTATAAATGTTTAGACACGCTAACAATAGAACTAAATTATTACTATATTTACTATTTTTATCTTGCCTATAGTGATATATATATATATAATTATAATATACAATTAGAAAATATTAATAGTGTTAATATTATTAATTATAGAAAGTGGGTACCATTAAATACTTGTTAAGTCCAAACAAAACAGTGAATAAAAGACAAAGTGACGTAAGAATTGGGCTTAAAGCCCATTGAGGATCTGCTTATTTTGGGGAAAATAAGAACAGATTTTTACATACCTATACCATATACCAAACCTTATTACCCTCCATGTTTAAGGATTGTGTTAATTACATTTCAGCATACCAAATTACCATTTATATACCATAATTCAAATTTAGGGTATAATTAATGCTTCATTTATTTTAGGCTTTAATTTAGGAGCATATATTCTCCAATTTTCGTTTACCCGTCTATCTCGCCTCCCATACCCCACACCCCCCACATTTTACTTAAGTTAATTCCCCCAATTTCATATGCACGCCTCTCACTCATGTTGTTCATCAGTTAATCACGATTCTTCAATTTTCTTCTTCAGTTAATTTCATAAAATCATATTTCAAGTTTCACCGTTTTAAGTCACATATCATGAGAAAAATCAACACTCCAAAAAAAAACAAATCTTCAAAAGCTACATTTTCTGTTATTGTATATACTTTTTTTATTTTTTATCATAAATTTTAGATGTTTACCTCCAAGTTCTATGTAATATTTGTATATAACTATCAATTGAATATAAATTATACAGCAATAAATATTCTATGTAATAGTATGAATACAGTGGCTTGCCTAGCTACCACGAGTAGGCGCCATCACGATCCCGATGTTGGGGGAAAATCCGGGTCGTGACAGTAACTTGTTTACAAAATTTAACAAAAACTACAAATTAACTACATTTAACCAACATTATAACAACAATCTAAAAATAATTTACACATAAAAGTTCTTCAAGTTGGAATTGGCCACAAGTACATTTCTTATTTTCTAGACACACAATCTACCGCTTCACAACATCCAATACAGTATGTATATCATCTGTTGAAGCTCTCACCTACATTTTCAGAACAAACACAAATAAAAAAAATTACAATATTAAAAATATAGCATCTATAAAATATCTACATTTTATCTACAATTTTTCTACAAATTAACTACAAACTACAAGTAAACTACAATTTGCCTACAATTTATCTACAATCTGGAGACACTGTATATTAAAATATTTTTTTCCTGCAACAAATAAAAAATTTGTAGTCAAATTGTAGATATATGTAGTAAATTTGTAGATAATATCATAAAACTAAATTTCTAAGCATTTTTGAACTACACAAACCTACATTCTCATCTACCACAATGGCATAACATTCAATATCCCTAAATCTGCCATAGTTATCCCAATTACCATTCGATTTTAGCATTATTGAAAATTTTGACATAATTTCGAATAGTTGATAGAAAAAAAAAGACGAAGAACAAATATAGTTTCGACAATTTAAGTACTGATGTCGACGAAGAACAATTTTGTATTCTACAATTTGTATAGCATTGTAGAATTAGTAAAGGCAATTTGATTACTGGAGCTTCAATAGCTTGCATTTTTTGAGAATTGTAGTTGAGTGAGTGAAGAGAGATCTCCTTTCCGTTGAGGAAGGAGAGAATTACGCATCAATGAGATCTCCTTCCGTTTCAAAATTCGAAATTAATGTTGACAGAATCACACACAGATCTGGTGCGTTTATTTTAGCGCGTCTTTTATGATAAAATCTACCTATTTTGGATTGGTATATAATTTGTAGTAAAAGTGTGGACTACATAGGTAAATAATTAATTATGAATATTTTTGGTAATAAGGTTTGATATATGGTATAGATAGGTAAAAACAAAAATAAAACACATCCTGGCAAGTACTCACGCGGACAAATAAATTTTAGGGTTCTTACCAATCACTAAATCTTGAAATGAAATACATAATTTCTTATTCTCAATTATCCTAAAATAGTTGTAGGTAAGAATTGGATAGTAAATTCCCTCTTCCTCTATATGAACAATAAAATTCATATTTAGGTGTAGTACTTTAAAATTGATTAAAATGCACTAGTTGTTGTAGAAACAATTATTTGACTGGTGTCATTTGGTGCATGATCCGCGCATGTAGCCAGAAAGATTTTGTGATAAAAAATATGAATTCTATGAGAAATTTGGATAAAAATGATATTAATATTGATATGGTCGACTTCGGTCAACATTTTTAGTAAACGGATCCGGACCCGAGATTGGATGGTCTCGAGAGGTCCGTAGGAAAATATGGGACTTGGACATGCGTCCGGAGTCGAATTCCGAGGCCTAGAGCCCAAGTTATGAATTTTTCTATGAAATTGTTTTTGATGTAATTGTTAAAGGAAATGAATTAATTGACCTTGGTATCGGGCTCGTATTTTGGTTCCGACGCCCGGTACAAGTCTTAAATATTATATATGTGATTTCTGTAAAGTTTGGTGACATTTGGATGTCGTTTGAGATGTTTTGGACCTCGAGTCCCAAGTTTGAAAGTTTTGAAAACCAAAGGTATGAAAATCATGAATTTGAGGCTTGATTTGATGAAAACGATGTGATATTGGCGATGTGATCGCACGAACAAGTTCATAATGTGTTTTTGAGGTTGTGTACATGTTTGGTTTGGAGCCCGGGGGCTCGGGTAAAGATTTGATAGGCCGTTGGATTAAATTCTGAAATGTTGCACTGCTGGTTTTTCACCCAGCTGTTGGCTTCGCAATTGCGAAGCATTTCTCGCAATTGCAAAGGGGGATGATCAAGGCAGGGCTCGCAAATGCGAACCCTGATCGCAAATGCGAAAACCCTCATGCCCAGCCTTGTTCGCAAATGCGAACAATTGTTCGCAAATGCGAACGTCCCCAGGGCCAGCCTATGTTCGCAAATGCGAACAAAAGTTCGCAAATGTGAACATTGCCCATATTGCCTTGGTTCGCAAATGCGAACCATTGTTCGCAAATGCGAACACTGCCTTATACAGCATGTGTTCGCAAATGCGAATATGTGTTCGCAAATGTGAACAATAGTTCGCAAATGCGAACTGTTCGCAAATGCGAACAAATATTCGCAAATGCGAACTTCCCAACCTTAGCTTATTTTTCAAACTCCAGAAATTGGTCGGGGTTCGCAATTGCGAACCCATGTTCGCAAATGCGAACACAGAGACCTGTAAAACACGATTTTAAGTTCATTTCTTCACTTTTTACAAAACAAAAACACCCATTTGCGATTCTTCATGGATTCCTTCTTCATCAAAACAATTGTAAGTCACTTTTTACTTAATTCTTTCAATTCCTAACATCATTAAACATGTTTTTCATTAGAAATCAAAGGTTTTCATGGTAGAATTCTTGTTTTTGTTAGAAAATAGGGTTTTTCATAAATTGAGGAATTGGACCTCGAATTGAGGTCCGATTTTGAAACAAATCATATACATGAACTCGTGGGGGATGGGTAACCGGATTTTGGTCCTAACCCCGAGTTCCGACCATGTGGGCCCGGGGTTGAAATTCACTATTCCGGGCAGAATGTTGTAAAAGATGTATTTGGTCTTGAGAATTAGTTTGTTGAGTAGTATTGATGATATTAAATCAATTGTGTATAGATACGATTGGATTGGAGCCAAAGTTGAAAGAAAAAGACATTTCCACGGATTGAATTGTTCATAAACATTCGAGGTAAGTGTTTGTTCTATCCTAGCTTGAGGGAATAGGATTATGTGTTATGTGTTATGTGATCGAGTGCGGTGTATGGGCTGTGGTGACGAGCATCCATACACTGGCGTCTAGTATGATCGTGAGTCGTTGGAAAATGATTATTTTGAGATATATTACAGATGAATTGTTATTGTTCTCCCTTGTCGGGACTTGTTGTGAAGATGATTATTGATTGCCCTTGTTGGGACACTTTATGAATTACTGCTTCTTTCTTTGCCCTTAACTGTGATTGTTATTTGGGTGAGGAAGAGTGATAATGCACGAAGGGTGATGCCGTGCCATGTTTATTTATTTATGCACGAAGGTTAATGTCGTGCCATGTTTTATTGATTATGCACGAAGGATCATGCCGTGCCCTGCTATTGAACCATGTACGAAGGATCATGCCGTACTATGGATGTGAGGATGAGAGTAAAAGCACGAAGGGTGATGCCGTGTACTTTATTTGCTTATTTGGTGAGGATGAGAGTAAAAGCACGAAGTGTGATGCCGTGCAACTGCTTGCTATTCCTTGACTTGATATTACTTGTGTTTACATTATACTTTGTTTTTCCTTGTGAATTTATTAACTGTGGTTAATTGTTGAATTCTTTGAGATATTCCTTATTGTGTTAATACTTGGTTATTTCTTGTTATTCTGTGGTATACATATATATATTGAATTGCACAGGTTTATGTGGGTGTCTGGTCCTAGGCTTGTCACTACTTCGCCGGAAAAGATTTGATAGGCCGTTGGATTAAATTCTGAAATGTTGCACTGCTGGTTTTTCACCCAGCTGTTGGTTACGACCCGGAGCAGCAGCAGCAGTAAATCGATTGCGTGGGAGTTGATCACATTTGAGACCGAGGTAGCTTGCAGACGTCCGCAGGCCCGGCGTCTCTTTCTTTATTTATGTTATTAGCTGTAGTCTTTTTGTTCCGAGACAAACAGAATTATGTTATATTTCCTTCAAACTTTTATGTGTAGTATTCCATAGTAGTTCGTGAGTTGGTGACTCCACGTCTTGGGTAGAGGATTTCAGTATGATTTTCACTTTGTAATTAGTTATTTCTATTTCGATAAAGTATTCCGCATTTGTTTAATTAAAATTTATTAAAAACAGGATAGTATGAATACAGTGGCTTGCCTAGCTACCACGAGTAGGCGCCATCACGATCCCGATGTTGGGGGAAAATCCGGGTCGTGACAAGTTGGTATCGGAGCTCTAGGTTACATAGGTCTCACCACTCACGAACAAGCTTAGTAGAGTTTGAGAGGTAGGTACGGAGACGTCCGTACTTGTCCTCCAGAGTCTATTGAGTTAGGAAAGAGTCTCTCATTTGTTCTTTCTTGTCGTGCGACTTGTTCCTCAAATACCGATTGAATTTCTATTCTGTCCTTTCGCAGATGGTGAGGACACGCGCTTCTTCGTCCGCCGACCAGCAGCCCGAGCCCCAGGCAGCTCCCGCGAGGGGCAGGGGCCAAGGCCGTATCAGAGGCCGCGGTAGGGGTAGAGCTCAGCCCCAGGCAGCTACCCCGGAGGTGGAGCCTCATATTGAGATTGACGAGGAGGTTCCGGTTCCAACAGCTCCAGCAGCTCCAGCTCAGGTCCCAGGAGAGGCTTTATTTACCCCGGATCTCCGGATGCTTTGGTCGAATAGCGGGATTTACGGACGCATTGCCGCAGCGGGTTTATTATCGCCTGCACCAGCCGCTTCTCAGTCTGGAGGAGGGCCCAGACTCCTATCGCTCGTACTCCGAGCCGCAGGCTCCTCACCCTCAGTGCACCGGTGGTTCAGCCACCGTGGCCACTCACCAGTGTACCACACCTCATGCAGTGATGGAGCCGCCATGACTTCCGATTCGTTATGGAGGCTTGATCCGTTCTCCAAGCTATTTACCACTACATTCGGCGGAGCCACATCAGAGGATCCTCAGGACTTCTTATTCAGTTGTCATGAGATTCTAAAGACTATGGGGATCGTGGAGACAAACGGAGTTGACTTCTGTACCTTCAGGCTTGCAGGATCCGCCAAGAATTGGTGGAGAGATTACTGTTTGACTCGACCAGCAGTGTCCCCGGCTTTATCACGGGATCAGTTTGTAGAGTTATTTCTGGAGAAGTTTCTCCCTGTTACTCAGCGGGATGCACTTCGGAGGCAGTTTGAGCGCCTCCAGCAGGGTACTATGACTGTCACTCAGTATGAGATGAGATTTGTCGATTTGGCTCGTCATGCAGTGGTGATACTTCCCACAGAGCGGGAGAGGGTCCGCAGGTTTATAGATGGGCTTAATCAGCCGATTAGACTCCAGATGGCTATGGGCATGGGGAGTGACATATCATTTCGGGAGGCAGCCAATGCAACACGCAGAGTTGAGATGGCTCTTGCTAGGGGAGGCGGTTATTCTTCGGATAAGAGGCCTCGTCATTCAGCGAGTTTGGTGGTTCTTCCTCCGGTGGCACAGAATCCTTTGATAGAGGCCGGTCTCCAGTGCCTTTTCATTCCGCCCTTCAGTCTTCACAGGGTGGACCATGTGATCGTGGTTTTCGGGGGCATTATTCAGCCCCACCCTCCTATTAATGCTCAGCCTCTTCGCAGTGTTCGTGGAGGCCATTCGTGTCGTCGGGGCCAGCAGCCCTATCGGCCAAGAGTTGCTACGATTGTGGTGACCCGTGTCATTTTATCAGGGTATTGCCCTTCAGCAGCGGGCAACTCTCAGCAGCCGAGGTCCTCGTCCTATGATTCAGTCCCCAGCTGACCCTCGCCTGCCCAGCCAGCCGCAGGCGGGGGTAGAGATTATGAGGCGGAGGTCGAGACCGTAGAGGCGGAGACCGTCCAGCCAGAGGCAGAGGTCAGCCGGTTGATGGTCGTCCCAGAGACGCAGCTCAGAGGGGAGGTGCAGATCCCCGATTCTATGCTTTACCAGCCAGTCCAGAGGCAGAGGCATCAGATGCCGTGATTACAGGTACTATTCTTGTGTGTGGCAGAGGTGCTTCAGTATTATTTGACCCCGGATCTACATATTCCTACGTGTCTTCCTACTTCGCACCGTATTTGGCTGTGCCCAGCTATGCTCTGGATATTCCAGTTTATGTGGCTACACCAGTGGGTGACTCCATCGTAGTCGATCGGGTGCATCGTTCGTGCGTAGTTATATTTGGGGGTCTTGAGACCCGTGTTGATCTGTTGCTTTTGGATATGGTAGATTTTGATGTCATATTGGGGATGGACCGGTTGTCCCCATACCATGCTATTCTAGATTGTCATGCTAAGACTGTGACCTTGGCCTTGCCAGAATCACCCCGACTAGAGTGGAAAGGTACCTCAAGCCACTCCGTTCGCACCGTTATTTCCTATGTTAAGGCTCGACGCATGGTCGAGAAGGGGTGTCTAGCTTATCTGGCTTATGTTCGTGATTCCAGCGCAGAGGTTCCTTCCATTGAGTCAGTCCCTATTACACGGGAGTTTCCTGAGGTTTTTCCTTCAGACCTGCCGGCATGCCACCCGACAGGGATATTGATTTCTGTACTGATCTGGCACCGGGCACTCAGCCCATCTCTATTCCACCCTATCGTATGGCCCTACCAGAATTAAAATAGTTGAAAGATCAGTTGCAAGACCTTCTTGAGAAAGGCTTTATCAGGCCCAGTGTTTCCCCCTGGGGAGCACCTGTATTATTTGTAAAGAAGAAAGATGGCTCGATGCGGATGTGTATTGATTACCGGCAGTTAAACAAGGTGACTATCAAAAATAAATATCCACTGCCGAGGATTGATGATTTGTTTGACCAGCTCCAGGGAGCGAGGGTATTCTCTAAGATAGACTTGAGGTCAGGCTACCATCAGCTGAAGATCAGGGCGGCTGACATTCCTAAGACAGCCTTTCGCTCTAGATACGGGCATTATGAGTTCTTGGTCATGTCCTTCGGGTTGACCAATGCCCCAGCAGCATTCATGGAGTTGATGAATCGGGTATTCAGGCCTTACTTAGATCTGTTCGTGATAGTCTTCATAGATGACATCCCGGTGTACTCCCGCAGCCAGGAAGAGCACGAGCAGCACCTCAGAGTGGTTCTTCAGACTCTGAAAGATAACCGACTATATGCCAAATTTTCTAAATGTGAGTTCTGGCTGAGTTCGGTAGCATTTCTGGGTCACATTGTATCAGTGGAAGGTATTCAGTAGACCCAAAGAAGATTGAGGCAGTCCGCAATTGGCCTCGACCAGCTTCGTGGACCGAGATCCGGAGTTTCTTGGGATTAGCAGGTTACTACCGTCGATTTGTAGAGGGATTTTCTTCTATTGCAGTCCCGATGACCAGGTTGACCCAGAAGGGTGTCCAGTTTCAGTGGTCAGAGGAGTGTGAGGCGAGCTTTCAGAAGCTCAAGACAGCCTTGACCACCGCACCAGTGTTGGTACTACCTACAGGTGCAGGGCCTTATACAGTTTATTGTGACGCATCTCGTACAGGGCTTGGAGCGGTATTGATGCAGGATGGTAAGGTTATCGCTTATGCTTTGAGGCAGTTAAAGATACATGAGAAGAATTATCCAGTTCATGATCTTGAGTTAGCAGCAGTGGTTCATGCCTTAAAGATCTGGAGGCATTATCTATATAGTGTGACATGCGAGGTGTACACTGATCACAAAAGCCTACAGTACTTGTTCAAGCAAAAGGAGTTGAATCTACGACAGCGGAGATGGTTGGAGTTGCTAAAAGACTATGATGTTACTATCTTATATCACCCAGGTAAGGCCAATGTGGTGGCCGATGCTTTGAGTAGAAAGTATGCCAGCACGGGTAGTCTTGCATACATTCCGGTCAGTCAGAGACCATTAGCTCTAGATGTCCAGGCCTTAGCCAACCGGTTCGTGAGATTAGACATTTCTGAGCCTAGCAGAGTGTTAGCCTGCACGGTCGCTCGTTCTTCTTTATTAGAGCGTATCCGCGAGAGGCAATTTGATGATCCTCATTTGCGTGAGTTGAGAGATACAGTACAGCGGGGAGGTGCCACACAGGTAAATCTAGATGATGATGGGGTATTGAAATTGCATGGTCGAGTTTGTGTGCCCAATGTCGAAGGGATTCGAGAGTTGATCTTAGCAGAGGCCCACAGTTCGCGGTATTCTATTCACCCGGGCGCCGCGAAGATGTACCAGGACTTACGGCAGCACTATTGGTGGCGCAGAATGAAGAAAGATATCGTTGCGTATGTCGCTCGTGTCTAAATTGTCAACAGGTGAAATATGAGCACCAGAGACCTGGTGGTGTATTCCAGAGGATTGAAATTCCCGAGTGGAAATGGGAGCGGATCACTATGGACTTCGTTACTGGACTTCCTTTGACTCGGAGGAAATTTGATGCTATTTGGGTCATTGTTGATAGGTTGACCAAGTCAGCACACTTTATTCCAGTATCTGTCTCCTACTCGTCTCGGAGAGGTTAGCGGAGGTTTACATTAGGGAGATTGTTCGTCTCCATGGAGTGCCGGTATCTATTATCTCTGATCGGGGTACGCAGTTTACCTCGCGGTTCTGGAGAGCGGTCCAGCGGGAGTTAGGCACCCAGGTTCAGTTGAGTACAGCATTTCATCCTCGGACGGATGGCCAGTCCGAGAGGACTATTCGGATTCTAGAGGACATGCTTCGAGCCCGTGTTATTGATTTCGGAGGCTCGTGGGACCAGGTTTCTGCCATTAGCGCAGTTCGCCTACAATAACAGCTACCAATCTAGCATCCGGATGGCTCCGTACGAGGCGTTGTATGGTAGGCGATGTCGATCACCGGCTGGATGGTTTGAACCGGGAGAGGCTCCGTTGTTGGGTACATACTTAGTTCAGGAGGCCTTGGATAAGGTCAAGACTATTCAGAGAGATTGCGTTCAGCTCAGTCCAGGCAGAAGACTTATGCGGATCGTAAAGTTCGAGATGTGGATTTCATGGTCGGTGAACGAGTATTGCTCCGAGTGTCGCCTATGAAGGGCGTGACGAGGTTCGGGAAGAAGGGCAAGCTCAGCCCTAGGTATATTGGTCCATTTGAGATTCTAGACAGAGTGGGAGTGGTGGCTTACAGATTAGCTTTGCCGCCTAGCTTATCAGCCGTGCATCCAGTTTTTCACGTATCTATGCTTCGGAGATACCACGGCGATCCCACACATGTGTTAGACTTCAGTACCGTCCAATTGGACAATGATCTATCTTACGAGGAGGAGCCGGTGGCCATTCTAGACCGGCAGGTTCGACAGTTAAGGTCGAAGAGTTATCCTTCTGTGCGTGTTCAGTGGAGAGGTCAGCCTCCTGAGGCATCGACCTGGGAGTCCGAGTCTGATATGCGGAGCCGCTACCCACACTTGTTTCCTGACTCAGGTACTTCTTTCTTTTGTCCGTTCGAGGACGAACGGTTGTTTTAGAGGTGGAGATTGTGACGACCCAAAGGGTCATCACTTATTTAATTAATCATTTCGAGCTTCTGAGGCCTTGAAAACCTCATTCTATGTTGCCTCGATTTACGTGCATGATCCGAGCTTGTAGTCGGAAAGATTTTGTGATAGAAAATATGAATTCTATGAGAAATTTGGATAAAAATGATATTAATATTGATATGGTTGACTTCGGTCAACATTTTTAGTAAACGGATCCGGACCCGAGATTGGATGGTCCCGAGAGGTCCGTAGGAAAATATGGGACTTGGACATGCGTCCGGAGTCGAATTCCGAGGCCTAGAGCCCAAGTTATGAATTTTTCTATGAAATTGTTTTTGATGTAATTGTTAAAGGAAATGAATTAATTGACCTTGGTATCGGGCTCGTATTTTGGTTCCGACGCCCGGTACAAGTCTTAAATATTATATATGTGATTTCTGTAAAGTTTGGTGACATTTGGATGTCGTTTGAGATGTTTTGGACCTCGAGTCCCAAGTTTGAAAGTTTTGAAAACCAAAGGTATGAAAATCATGAATTTGAGGCTTGATTTGATGAAAACGATGTGATATTGGCGATGTGATCGCACGAACAAGTTCATAATGTGTTTTTGAGGTTGTGTACATGTTTGGTTTGGAGCCCGGGGCGGCTCAGGTAAAGATTTGATAGGCCGTTGGATTAAATTCTGAAATTTTGCACTGCTGGTTTTTCACCCAGCTGTTGGCTTCGCAATTGCGAAGCATTTCTCGCAATTGCGAAGGGGACTGATCAAGGCAGGGCTCGCAAATGCGAACCCCGATCGCAAATGCGAAACCCCTCATGCCTAGCCTTGTTCGCAAATGCGAACAATTGTTCGCAAATGCGAACGTCCCCAGGGCCTGCCTATGTTCGCAAATGCGAACTAAAGTTCGCAAATGCGAACATTCCCCAACACTGCCTTGGTTCGCAAATGCGAACCATTGTTCGCAAATGCGAACACCGCCTATACAGCATGTCTGCCCTATACAGCCTATGTTCGCAAATGCGAACACTCCCTTTGTCTGCGAGTGTTCGCAAATGCGAACAAATGTTCGCAAATGCGAACTTTCCAGCCTTAGCTTATTTTTCAAACTCCATAAATTGGTCGGGGTTCGCAATTGCGAACCCATGTTCGCAAATGCGAACACAGAGACCTGTAAAACACGATTTTAAGTTCATTTCTTCACTTTTTACAAAACAAAAACACCCATTTGCGATTCTTCACGGATTCCTTCTTCATCAAAACAATTGTAAGTCACTTTTTACTTAATTCTTTCAATTCCTAACATCATTAAACATGTTTTTCATTAGAAATCAAAGGTTTTCATGGTAGAATTCTTGTTTTTGTTAGAAAATAGGGTTTTTCATAAATTGGGGAATTGGACCTCGAATTGAGGTCCGATTTTGAAACAAATCATATACATGAACTCGTGGGGGATGGGTAACCGGATTTTGGTCCTAACCCCGAGTTCCGACCATGTGGGCCCGGGGTTGAAATTCACTATTCCGGGCAGAATGTTGTAAAAGATGTATTTGGTCTTAAGAATTAGTTTGTTGAGTAGTATTGATGATATTAAATCAATTGTGTATAGATACGATTTGATTGGAGCCAAAGTTGAAAGAAAAAGACATTTCCACGGATTGAATTGTTCATAAACATTCGAGGTAAGTGTTTGTTCTATCCTAGCTTGAGGGAATAGGATTACGTGTTATGTGTTATGTGATCGAGTGCGGTGTATGGGCTGTGGTGACGAGCATCCATACATTGGCGTCTAGTATGACCGTGAGTCGTTGGAAAATGATTATTTTGAGATATATTACATATGAATTGTTATTGTTCTCCCTTGTCGGGACTTGTTGTGAAGATGATTATTGATTGCCCTTGTTGGGACACTTTATGAATTATTGCTTCTTTCTTTGCCCTTAACTGTGATTGTTATTTGGGTGAGTAAGAGTGATAATGCACGAAGGGTGATGCCGTGCCATGTTTATTTATTTATGCACGAAGGTTAATGCCGTGCCATGTTTTATTGATTATGCACGAAGGATCATGCCGTGCCCTGTTATTGAACCATGTACGAAGGATCATGCCGTACTATGGATGTGAGGATGAGAGTAAAAGCACGAAGGGTGTGATGCCGTGTACTTTATTTGCTTATTTGGTGAGGATGAGAGTAAAAGCACGAAGGGTGATGCCGTGCAACTACTTGCTATTCCTTGACTTGATATTACTTGTGTTTCCATTATACTTTGTTTTCCTTGTGAACTTATTAACTGTTGTTAATTGTTGAGTTCTTTTGAGACATTCCTTATTGTGTTATTACTTGGTTAATTCTTGTTATTTGTGGTATACATATATATGGAACTGCACAGGTTTATGTGGGTGTCTGGTCCTAGGCTTGTCACTACTTCGCCGGATAGGCCAGGCACTTACCAACACATGGGGTCGGTTGTGCTGATACTACACTTCTGTGCATTTTTGCACAGGTCCAAGTTACGATCTGGAGCAGCATCATTAAATCTTTTGCGTGGGAGTTGATCATATTTGAGACTGAGGTAGCTTGCAGACGTCCGCAGGCCCGTCGTCTCTCTCTTTACTTATGTTACTAGCTGTAGTCTCTTTGTTCCGAGACAAACAGATTATGTTATATTTCTTTCAGACTCTTATGTGTAGTATTCAGTAGTAGTCCGTGAGTTGGTGACTCCACGTCTTGGGTAGAGGATTTCAGTATGATTTTCACTTTGTAATTAGTTATTTCTATTTCGATAAAGTATTCCGCATTTGTTTAATTAAAATTGTGTTAAAAACAGGATAGTATGAATACAGTGGCTTGCCTAGCTACCACGAGTAGGCGCCATCACGATCCCGATGTTGGGGGAAAATCCGGGTCGTGACAAGTTGGTATCAGAGATTAAAATGCACTAGTTGTTGTAGAAACAATTATTTGACTGGTGTCATTTGGACAGGGGCCTACGTATTGGCTCGAGAAGTTTTGAGGCGAGTTGATATAACCCTTTACCAAAATGGTTTAACTCACAAAAGTATGCATACAAAGTGTTCGTTGAATTGGCTAAAAGAGTGAATATGTACTTAATTGAAGAGAGTGAGTTCCTATTAGCTCAGAATTTTTTTTGTTAAAGTTAGATGATTTATTTTGATAAATGTGCAAAAATTTTATGAATTTTAGGTTATTTTTGTATGCCATTTTCATGTTGAAAATTCATGAAAAAGCAAGAATATTTTGAAACAATTTTGATGTTTTATTCATACTTATGCCATATCATACATTAATGAATTTAAGAATAAGTATGTTTGCAAGATTTAGACTTGAAAAGTCACAAGAAGAAGTGTTAGAAAGAATAGATTTTTGGGAGTATCCTTTATTCTGAGAAGGGGTCATCGTCTAGGCTGAGGGTCCGGACCAAGGTGTTGACTTCCAGAAACTACTTGTGCCAAAGTATGTAGCACACAAAACGAGGGTCTTGTTGCTGAGAAATTACTTAGCCATGCTAATGTATGATACATGAGCGTTGAGAACCATGAAGTGAGTGCCACATCGTGGATTGGGTCTATTCGATCATGTTGGGATCGAACCCGTGCCGATCACACGGTGACCGAGACAAAATTAAGATATAATAGTTGGAACTCGCAAAGTTTAAAGTGATGTATTTTTTTATAAGAAAGAAAAAGAAAAGAATTTCTTTTAGAATTTGTAGAAACTACGATTATGCAATTATTTGGAATTATTCTTATAAGCTTTATGTTTTATATGTATTTAGAACCTTTGCTCATAATGTATATATTATTAACGTTTTGCCCCCTATTTATGAGACTCACTAAGTATAATGGATGGTACTGATGTTCTCTTTTGGGAACCTATGTTGGTCTGCGGTACCACGTATGAACCAAATTTGAATGAGAGCTGGCTACGAGTTAGAACTTCCTTCTCTTCAAGTGGTATTGGTGAGCTCCGCTTTTGTTCGTGGAGTATTACTTAAAGTCATCTTTATTTAGTTACTTCTTTGTTACTTAGAGAACTATAAAGAAAATCTCATCTACTCAACAGTACATCACTTTATCAGTAGAGGCTTTATAGACATGGTTATTGGGTTGAGATTCGGATGTTATTTTATAATAACCTAGTCGTAATTCCGTTGTTACTACGAGTAAAATTTTGGAGTTGATTTAATTGAATATTTTAATTAATCAAAAGTATTGGTTAGAGTATTGCTTTATTGCATATAAAGTTTGGAGTTATAATAGGTTTGATAAGCAGAGATGGTTCGCTCAGTCATGTTTATTGATCGAGTGTCGGTCTCGGCTTGTTCAGAAAATGGGTCGTGAGAAACTTGGTATCAGAACCATAGGTCTATAGAGTCCTAAGTGTCTATGAAGCCATGTTAGTAGAGTCTTGTTTATAGGTATGAAGTGCGCCACACTTGTAAACAGGAAGCTACAAGCATTTAAGAAAAGTCTCATTTTTTTTTTCATACTTTAGATCGTGCAGTAGAGTCTACCTCTAAGAAATTATCTAATTTATTTATTTCTTCACAACTCGCAGAAATGGCTCGTACTGGTAAGTGTGACACCAATACTCAATATGCTGCTCAATAAACTATTGCTACTATTGTGGCACAAGGCAGAACTAAAAAGGCTTCAACTCAAAAAAGGAAGGGTAAATCTACAAATGGGGTTCAAGTACCCATGGTTGAACATGAAGAAGGGGTGGACCATGATGATCCAATACCTCAAGATCCAGTACCACCCCCAACAGCAGCTCCGGCTCAAGGTAGTTCAGGTGTTTAATGTTGTCAATAGTGCTATGCGAATGTTTAAAGACTTTATGGCTAACCATAACGAGAGATGAGATGAGATTCCACCACAATCAAATAGACAGAACAATTATGAGTCCTTAAAAGTGAATGATTTTTTGAAATTGAGTCCTCTAGTGTTCCATGGTTCTATAGTTGATGAAGATCCGATGTTGTGGCTGGAGGGTGTCAAGAAAAACCTCTAAGTAATGAATGCATTTTATGATCAAGTTGTGGATCTAGCTGCTTAGAAGCTTAGAGATATGGTCGGCGCTTGGTTTGCGATGTAGGAAAAGGAAAGGGATGAAGATGATGGTCCGCCTACTCAGGTAGAATTTGAAGAGGCATTTATCGCTAACTTTATCCCTGAAGAGGATAGGAAGGCTAAGGCTATAGAGTTCGAACAGCTCAGGCAGGGGAATAAAAGTGTGCAAGAGTACTACATGGAATTCATAAGGCTAGCTAAGCATGTTCCTCACATGGTTAAGACAGAAAAAACAATCATTTGCAGGTTTGCTGGCGGTTTAGCTTACCACATTAAGGATACGACATCAGATGCAGTAGTAGGGATGACATGCTTCTCCTCTGTTGTGGGATTTTCCAAGAACTTAGAAAAAGACAAACAACAAAAGAGAGAAGAAAAAGAGCATAAAAAGAAAGCTCGGACAATGGACAGGTTTAATGGTACATCCAGTGGAGGTGGAAGGGATTCCTCTTATAAGGAGTCATTAGCACCTACTCAGTCCGGTCATCAGTCAGGTGGTGGGTCTTCCTTCAGACGTACTTAGAGTAATGGAAATAAGTTTCACAAAATAAAAATTTTAGGACATCATCCTCACATAGCTAGAGTCATGTTGAGCAACATTCACATTAACAAGGTCTTTGTGGAACATGTAAGCATCAGCATTCAGGTCGGTGCAAGCTCGGTTTTCATGGATGATACCATTGTGGAGACATTAGTCATATAAAGGCCAATTTCCCAAAGTTGTGACATAATTTCAGTGGTGGATCAACTCGTCCTTCTAGTTCCTCAGCTACTACATTTGCACCACCTCTAGCTCGTGGTTCTTATAATAAGACCGGGCATGGAGCAGGCAGAGGTGCAGACCAAGTTACTCGACAACCCCGTTTGTTTTCAACACTTGATCGTTAGAGTGCAAAGGCATCTATAGAAGTTGTTACAGGTATAGTTTTAGTCTGCTCAGATAATGCTTATGCCATAATGGTTGCAGGTTCAATGTTTTCATATGTGACTCCATATTTTATAATTAACCTCGGACTAGAACCTGAACAACTTAGTGAGCCATTCCTAGTATCAACTCCAGTTGGAGAGTTAGTGAAAGTCACCAGAGTCTATAGAAGTTGTATATTTTCAGTCCAAGGTCGCAACACCCAAGACGATCTCAAAGAGTTAGAAATTGTGGATTTTGATGTGATCATGGGTATGGATTGGTTGTCTTCCTGCTATGCCAAGTTAGATTTTCATGCCAAGATAGTCAGGTTCCAATTTCCAAATGAAGAAGTCTTAGAGTGGAAGGGTAGTTCAGCATCGCTTGTAGGTAAGTTTATTTCTTAGCTTAAGGCACAGCAAATGATCGGTAAGGGGTGTTTCGCCAATTTGGCACATACAGTTAATCCAGAATCAGAACCACCAGCTCTACAGTCAGTGCCAGTTGTTAGAAAATTTCCAAAAGTTTTCCCTGATGACCTTCCCGAACTTCCTCCCGAAAGAATCATAGACATCGGCATTGATCTCATGCTACTCACTCAGCCCATATCTATACCTCTTTATATAATGGCTCCAGTAGAACGTAATTAGTTGAGAGAACAGTTGAAAGACCTTCTTGACAAGGGACTCATCAGACCGAGTGTTTCACCGTGGGGTGCCTCGATCCTGTTTGTCAAGAAGAAAGATGGGTATCTCAGAATGTTTGTTCACTATCGGCAGTTGAAGAAAGTTACCATTAAGAACAAGTAACCAATGTCAAGAATTGATTATTTGTTTGATCAACTTCAGGGTGCAAAGTACTTTTAAAAATAGACTTGAGGTCAGGATACCATCAGTTGATAATTAGAAAAGAGGATATATCTAATATAGCCTTTAGAACTCGCTATAGGCGCTATGAATTTCTAGTGATGTCCTTTGGGTTGACAAAGTCTCTAGCTGCATTCATGGACATCATGAATAGACTTTTCAAGCCATTCCTAGATACCTTTATTATTGTGTTTATGGACGATATTTTGGTATACTTATGACGACCCAAAGGGTCATCACCTATTTTCTCCTTCATTTCGTACTTCCGAGGCCTTGAAAACCTCATTTTTACTTGCCTCGATTTGCATGTACAATCCGGGCGCGTAGTCGGAAAGCATAAATATGAATTATATGTAAAAATTGATGAATTTTAATATTAATCTGATAAAGTTAACTTTGGTCAACTAAACAGACCCGGACCCATGATTAGACGGTCCCGGAGGGTCCACAGAAAAATATAGGACTCAGACATATGCCCAGAATCGAAATCTGAGGTCCCGAACCGAGAAATGAATTTTTATAAGAAATTATTTTTCTGAAATTTATATGGAATTTTGAAATGAAAATGGATTAGAAAATATTAGTATCGGGTCTGTATTTTGGTTCCGACGCCCGATACAGGTCTGTGGTTTAAGCGTTTCCAATGAAATTTGGTTGAAATCGGACATTGTATGACGTGTTTCGAACATAAATATCTAAAAAAGAAAGTTTATGAAGTTTGATGAAAAAGTGATGATTTTGAGATTTGATTCCTTGTTTATGATGTTATTTTGGCAATTTAATCGCACTGTTAAGTTCATAAGACGTGGTTGAGTCAGTGTGTGTATTTAGTTAGGAGCCCCGAGGGTTCGAGAGTGTTTCGAAGGTGGTTGGGGGTGTTTTGAACTTAGTGACAAGTTGCAGAAATGTTTAGTTCAGATATCTGGTATGTTGTTCTATTCAATCGCATAAGAGCTTCCGCGATTGCATAGTGTAAATCTTGAAGTGCCCAGTTTTGTTCTATGCGATCGTATAGTGGACTCCGCGATCGCGTACCTCAGCTAGTTCCTTCTATGGATCACACCCTTCACTCACGTGATCGTGTAGTGTTAGCCTGAGAAACCCTCTATTTTCCTCTATGTGATTGCACATACTAGCTCGCGATCGCAATGAACATTTTCCCCTTCCTCTATGCGATCGCATTGCCTTATCCGCGATCGCATAGACCAATTTTGCCTAGTGATTTTTTTAAGTTTTCAGAAACAATAGCTATGGGTCTCATTCAAAAACATACGGGCTCTCTTCTTCCTCAAGCACTTAGGAGTCCATTGCAGGCCCATTCTTCAAGACCACTTGGGTAAGTAAATTCCCACTTATTCTTCATCATTCATCAATTCCTAGGCTCATATTATATAATCTAGGGTTGAAATTGGTTATGTTAGGGATTTTCGATTTTCTTTGATTTAGACCTCGTTTTGTGGTCGAATTTAAAAATAAATTATACATTCGGGCTCATGGGTAAATGGGAAATATGGAATTGGTCTGAACCTTGTGTATTGACCGAGCGAGCCCGGGGTCGATTTTAGAATTTTTGGAAGAAAGGTTGGGAATCTATATTTAGGCATTGGGTTTGATTTGTTTAGCTATTATTAATACAATAAGCTTGTTATTTCATAGATTTGATTGAGTTGGAGCCGAATTCAAAAGGGAAAGCGGTCGTTGTGGATTCTTTTAGGCGTGAAAGTTGAGGTAAGTGTTTTGTCTAACTTTAGCTTGAGGGAATAAGAGTAGACACATATTTTGTAATTGTTATTTGTCGAGTACGGTGTATAGGCATGGTGACGAGTATCTATACACTAGTGTCGAGCATGACCGTGAGTCCTGGATTGCTAAATTATCGAATTCTTGATTGTTGTTTATGAAGACTTGGTTGGAAATCTTTAACACTGAGCCAGTATTTGTTTAGAGTTAGTATTGATTTAATTGTGTTAAGTATACATTGAATAAGTTTGGTTAAAGCTGGATCTCCCTTGCCGGGATAGTTTATTATATTATCTTATTCCCTTGCCAAGATAGTTTCATTTATATTATCGTGCTCCCTTGGCTGGGATAGTATATTATATTATCTTTCTCCCATGCCGAGATTGTTTTTGTATATTGTGTTGAAAGAAATGGGATTGTGTAGCACGCCAAACACGAGATATTATGAAATTGGAGCGAGTGGTATGCCTACCACGTGCTATTATAAAATGGGATTGAGTTGTACGCCTACCACGTGATATTATGAAATGGGATCGAGTGGTACACTACCCTAGATATTATGAAATGGGATTGAGGGGTACGCCTACCATGTGATGTTATAAAATAGGATCAAATGGTATGCCTACCACGTGATATTATGAAATGGGATCGAGTGGTACGCCTACCACGTGATATTATGAAATAGGATCGAGTGGTAAGTCTACCACATGAAATTATGAGATATGGGATCGACTTGCAAGAATGCAATGAGAGGAACTTGAAATAAGTGAAAATGGTTTGTTTTCCCTTATTCTGTGTTAGCATAAATCAGATGTAGTTTCCTTTGTTATTCCATATATTCCGTTTTATCTGCTATCCCATAAGCATGTTCCCCTCGCAGTTTTAATTGTTTACTTTCCGCTATTATTTTGTTGAACTTGTATATATATCTACATAGGTTTATCTGGTAGTGTGGTCTAGCCTCATCACTACTTTGTCGGGGTTAGGCCACGCACTTGCCAGCACATGCGGTCGGTGGTGGCTGATGCTACACTTTACGCATCTTTTGCACAGATCCATGTGTTGGAGGAGCATTTGAGTAGCAGTAGCATTCTAGGAGCGAGCTTTCAGTCCAGGGACATTTGAGGTAGCCTTGCTGACGTCTGCAGTCCCAGAGACCCTTTCTTTTATTCAGTTTGTTATCATTTGTACCGAAGCAAACAATTTTATGTTTCATTCAAACCTTGTATTTAGTATTCTCTAGATGTTCGTGAGTATTGTGACACCAGTCTTGGGTAGAAGATTTTGTGAAACTTCTGCATTTCCTTCAGTTAATTATATTTAAGACTTCCGCTTTATCATATTATGTTTTGTTTTCATTAAATGGACGATAAATGCTAAGAGAAGTAAATTTATTTGGCTTGTCTAGATCCTATTAGTAGGCGCATTACAACTCTCGAGGGTGGGAAATCCAGGTCATTACAAGCTGGTATCAAATCACTAGGTTACATAGGTCTCCCAAATCATGAATAAACTCGGTAGAGTTTGAGAGATCGGTACAAAGACGTCTGTATTCATCCCTATAGGCTACAGAGTTAGGAAATGTTTACATTTGTTCTTTCTTGTCGTTCGATTCTATTTCTCAAGTATAGTTGAATTTCTACTATGTTCCTCTACTGATGGTGAGAACACGTGCTTCCTCTTTTATCGTGCAGCAGTTCGATCCCCTAGCAGTTGCTCCAGTGGTGGAGCCTCGGGTTAATTTGGAGGAGGAGGTTCCAACCCCAACGGTCCTGGTGGGCCCAGCTCATGTCCCAAAGGGGTTCAATGCCATCCCAGTTCTTTAGGATGCTCTAGTCCGATTGGCAGGCTTCCTGGAGAGTGCCATTCGAGCGGGTTTGCTTCTAGGAGTTCACCTAGTGCTGGCAGTTCAGCCGGGTGTAGTGGCTCAGGCTGGGAGTGAGATCACTTTTCTGGAGGTGGCCAATGTAAGTCATAAAGTTGAGGTGGTCCTACCACAGTGAGGCAGTCATAGGTAGGATAAGACTCCCCATCATATAGGCATAGTCAGTGGTACCTCGTCTGGAGGTAGAGGTACTTATGGTAGAGGCTATCCTCCCAGGCCCTTTCAGTCAGCTCCCCATGTCACTCATGGTACTTCAGGTGGTCATTCAGGCCGAGAGGGTCAGCCTCAGTTTCCTCAGCTACAGCGTTAGTGTAGATTTTATGAGTACGGTAAGTATGCTCACAACATGAGTGTTTGCCCGAGCTTGAGGGGTTCTCATCTGCAGCAGATGAGGTCTTACCATGCTTGTGGTTATTTGAGGCACATTGTTAAGTTTTTGCCCTCGAGTTTTGAGCAGCTCTCAGCATTAGAGTCCTCGTGCTATGATTCAGGCACCGGAGGTTCCATAGCCTGCGCAGTCAGCTAGAGGCGGTGGTCGAGGTGTTAGAGGTGGAGGTAGAGGTCTTAGAGGTGGAGTTCGGGTCGCCAAAGGTAAAGGCCAGCCAGCAGCTAGTCCATAGGTTGAGTCTTCAGGTGCAGGCATTATATGTACCATTCTGATTTGTATTAGAAATTCTTCAGTGCCATTTGACTCTGGATCTATGTATTCGTATGTGTCATCCTATTTCGCACCATACTTGGTCATTCCATGAGATGCTATGAGTATTCCTGTCTATGTATCTACATTGGTGGTTTATTCAATAGTGGTCGACTGAGTGCATCGTTCCTGCGTAGTAGTGTTTAAGGGTCTTGAGACCTGTGTTGATTTATTGCTCTTGGACATGGTGGATTTCGACGTTATATTAGAGATAGGTTGGTTGTCCTTGTATCATGCTATCTTGATTGTCACGCCGTGACCATGACCTTGGCTTTGCCAGATTTGCCTCGTTTGTAGTGGAGAGGGACCCTAGGTCATACCACCCACAGTGTTATTTCATATGTTAAGGCTCGACGCGTGGTCGAGAAATGTGGGTGTCTAGCTTTATCTGGTGTATGTTCGCGATTCTAATGCAGAGGTCCCTTCTATTAATTCTGTTCCTATTATTTGGGAGTTCCCCGAGGTTTTCTCTTCAGACCCGCTAGGTCTGCTGCCCGACAGGGATGTTGATTTTTGTATTGATCTAGTTTCAGGCACTCAACCCATTTCCATTCCGTCGTATCGCATGGCTTCGCCAGAGTTGAAAGAGTTAAAGGATCTGTTGGAGGATTTGCTTAAGAAGGGTTTCAATTGACCCAGCGTTTTGCCTTGGGGTGCGCCAGTGTTATTTGTGAAGAAGAGGATGAATCGATGAAGATGTGCATAGATTACCGGCATTTGAATAAGGTACGATTAAGAACAAGTATCCACTGCCAAGGATTGATGATTTGTTCGACCAGCTTCGGGGTACAAATGCGTTTTCAAAGATAGA
The DNA here is from genome assembly GCA_032618575.1 of Nicotiana noctiflora. Classification (NCBI taxonomy): domain Eukaryota; kingdom Viridiplantae; phylum Streptophyta; class Magnoliopsida; order Solanales; family Solanaceae; genus Nicotiana; species Nicotiana noctiflora. The sequence continues at coordinate 329,363 of JASVEL010005122.1, read as the reverse complement.
GTTGAGATCTGTGACGACCCAAAGGGTCATCACTTATTTAATTAATCATTTTCCGCACTCGGTATGGGCATTATGAGTTCTTTGTCATGTCATTTGGGTTTAGCAATGCTTCAGCGACATTTATGGAGTTGATGAACCAAGTGTTCATGCCTTATTTGGACTTGTTCGTGATAGTCTTTACTGATAATATTCTAGTACACTCAAGCAGCCAGGAGGAGCAAGAGTAGCACCTCAGAGTGGTTCTTCAGACTCTGAAGCATAGTCAGTTAGATGCTTAGTTCTTGAAGTTTGAGTTCTGGTTGAGTTTGATAGAATTTATGGTTCACATTGTATCAGTAAAGGGTATTCAGCTGGACCCAAAAAAGATTTAGGCAGTCTAGAACTAGCCTCGACGAACATCAGCTATAGATATTTGGAGTTTACTGGGGTTAGCAGGCTACTACTATCGGTTCGTAGATGGTTTTTCATCTATTATAGCCCCGATGACCAGACTGACCCATAAGGGTGTGCAGTTGAGATGGTCAGATGAGTGTGAGGCGAGCTTTCAAAAGCTCAAGACAACTTTGACTACAGCATCGGTACTGGTTTAGGGCCATATACAGTCTATTATAATGTTTCACGTATTGTGCTTGGTGCAGTATTGATGTAGGATGGCAGAGTTATTGCCTATGCTTCGAGGCAGTTGAAGATCCACGAGAAGAATTATTCGGTTCATAATATAGAGTTGGCACCCATTGTTCATGCTGTAAAGATTTGGAGGCATTATTTATATGATGTGGCATGTGAGGTGTACACTGATCACAAGAGTCTTCAGTACGTGTGCAAGCAGAAGGAGTTGAACTTGAGGCAGAGGAGGTGGTTGGAGCTATTGAAAGATTATGATGTTACTATTTTGTATCACCCGGGAAAGGCCAATGTGGTGGCCGATGCATTGAGTAGGAAGTTTTGCCACCATGGGTAGTCTTGCTTATATTACGATCAGCCAGAGACTGCTTGCTTTTGATATTCAGGCCTTGACCAATCGATTTGTGAAGTTGGATATTTCTGAGCCTAGCGGAATGTTAGCTTGCACAGTCGCTCGTTCTTCATTATTGGTGCCTATTAGTGATCTGCAATTTGATGATCGCCATTTGTGTGTCCTGAGAGACATAGTACAGTGGGAGGTGCCAAGAATGTGACCTTAGATGATTATGGTGTCTTGAAATTGCAGGTGCGAGTTTGTGTGCCCAATGTTGATGGGATTCGAGAGTTAATCTTAGCAGAGGCCCATAGTTCCCAGTATTCTATTCACCTGGTCGCTGCGAAGATGTATCATGATCTGAGGCAGCACTACTGGTGGCGTAGAATGAAGAAGGATTTTGTTCCTATTACAACCACTTATTCATCAGAGAGGTTAGTTAAGATCTACATCAGATAAATTGTTCGCCATTATGGGGTGTCGATATCTAATCATCTCGAACCGGGGTACGTAATTTACCTCGCTCTTATATAGAGCAGTTCAACAAGAGTTGGGCACACGGGTAGAGTTGAGCACAATATTTCATCCTCATATTGACGGATAGTCCGAGCAAACTATTTAGATATTGGAGGATATGCTTCGAGCCTATGTCATTGATTTTGGAGGCTCGTGGGACCAGTTTTTGCCTTTAGCAGAGTTCGCCTATAACAACATCTACCAGTCCAACATCTAGATGGCCCCATATGAGGCGTTGTATGGTAGGCAATGGTGGTCTCAAGTCAGATGGTTTGAGATTGGAGTGGCTCGATTATTGGGTATAGATTTATTTCATTATGCCTTGGATAAGGCCAAGATTATTCAGGACTAGCTTGATTCGGCTAAGTCGCGACAAAGGAGTTATGCAGATCGTAAGGTTTAGGGTGAAGATTTCATGGTTGGTGAGCGAGTATTGCTTTGAGTGTCGCCTATGAAGGGCGTGACAATATTTGGGAAGAAGGGCAAGCTTAGCCTTAGGTTCATTGGTCCATTTGAGAGGTGGCTTATATACTTGCCTTGCCGCCTAACTTTTTAGTCGTGTAATCATTGTTTCATGTGTCCATGCTTTGGAGGTATCACAGTGATCCAGTCAACGTGTTAGATTTCAGCACTATCCATTTGGACAAGGATATGCCTTAAGAGGTAGAGCCCGTAGCTATTCTAGACCGGCAAACAATTGAGGTCGAAGAGTTTTCCTTCAGTACGTGTTCAGTGGGGAGGTTAGCCTCCTGGGCATCTGACTTGGGATTCTGAGTCTTATATATGGGTCCGTTAACCCCATCTATTTCCCGATTCAGGTAATTCTTTCCTTTGTTCGTTCGAGGACGAACGATTATTTTAGAGGTAAAGAATGTGACGACCCAAAGGATCATTGTGATGATCCAATCTGTCATCACGTGAGTTACCACCCAGTTTTCCCCATTATATGCTTGTGCATGTTTGAATATATGTGTTTGGTGAATTTGAGTCAATTCGGATTGAGTTTGGTTGGAAATGAGACAAATAGTCTCTTTGATGAAGGAATAGTTTGGAAAAGTCAACCGGATGTTGACTTGTGAGTTAGAGGGCTCGGAATCAAATTCTGATGGTTCAGTTAGCTTCGGGGGATGATTTGTGGCTTAGGAGAGCGATCAGAATTGAATTTGGAGGTCCAATGTAGAATTAGGCTTGAATTGGCGAAGTTGGAATTTTGGCAAAATCCGGTCGATAGGTGAGATTTTGATCCAGGAGTCGGAATGGAATTCCAAAAGTTGCAGTAGCTTCTTTAGGTGATTTTGGTTATGTTTGAAAATTTTTTGGTCATTCAGGCATCATTTGGTCAAATGTTTTATTAGATGTCTATTTTGGAAGGTTTAATTGAAACATAAGCTTCAATCCGCCTTAATTTGATGATTTTTGTGTTTGAGGATATGATTTTATAATTGGAATAAGTTTTTATCGTGTTATGGAGTATGTTGGTGGTTTTTGTTGGGGTCCCGGGGGCCTCGGGGAGAATCCGGGGGTCCAAACGGATCATTTTTGTCTAAAAGAAGGATCAGGTCTGCTGTGATAAGTGCAGCAGAAATTTGTTCGTCATATTCGCGATGGTTGTCACGCAAATGCGTAGTATATCAGGGAGCTGAGAAATTATCGGTCTTCGCGTTCACGAAGGGTTGGATGCGAATGCATAGGAGCCGGATCTGGTGAATCGTGATCACGAAAAACGGACCGCGTTCGCGTAGCATTGATTGAAATGAGCATCGTGTTTGCGACTAGGAGCACGCGATCGCGTAGAGTAAAAAGGGGCTGCTGCCAAATTGTTCATCGCGAACGCGTGCGGAGCATCGCGTTCGCGTAAAGTAAAAATGACTAACAGTAGGGTTTAAAGGAAAACATTTCAGTCGCAATTTTTGGATATTTTCCTCCATTTTTTGAGTACCTTGAGAGCTAAGTGACGGAATTTGAAGGGTATTTCATCAGGAATTGATTGGAGGTAAGTCTCGTGGTCTTAATACATCATTTTATCGAAGAATTTTCCATTAATTCTATGAAATTACGTATAAATTGAGGGAGTAAGGGCTTGGATTTTTGCTATGAAATAATGATTTGCCAGTTCACTTGAAGTCCAATTTTGATAAATTTTATATGAACGGACTTGTGGCGAGATAAGGATTCTGAAAATGTAACTTTCATAATTTTTCGGGAAGCGCGCCCGGGGCTCATTTTTTGGCAACTTCGTGTTTTGGGTGTTTTTCGAGCCCTTTCGATAGGGTTATGATTCATTAGCCTATTTTGATGTATTTGTATTGGTTTTGATCAGATTTGGCACCCGAGGAGGTTGATTTGCGAGACAAGCGCAATGCGAGCTAGGACTTTTGCCAGTTCGAGGTGAGTGGTAGTAATAAATGATATATTGAGGGTTTGAAACCCTGTATTTGCACTATATAGTGCTATGTTGAGATGAAACACGCGTCATGTGACGAGCATGGTTATATTGTGACTGGGGATTTGGACTTGGTCCTTCCCGATTGATAATTTACTATGCGTATTGACTGAGACTGAGCTACCTTTATAATTGGGCTAGTTGCCATGTTTGGGGCCTTGTACCGATCTGTAGAGTCTTAGAGAAGCCTGTGGAGCTAAATGACCCTTATATCATGTTGAACACATACTCTTAGCCGTATTCGTAGATGTATAGCATGACATGCACCAGTACTAGACGAGTACTCTAAGTGAGAATACCTAGGGTTGAATACCATGTTCTAGCTGAGTGGGCCCGTGAGGCCGAGTCTATATTGACTAAGAGGGGTCGAGGATCCATTGTGAGGTATTGTTATTTATTACTACGGCGTGCAGTCCGATCTGTATATATATATATATATATATATGGATCGGACTTCACGCTGCTGTAATATATATGTGGATCGGACTACACACCGTAGTATTATAGTGCTTGGGCCGAAGGAGCCCCTCCGGAGTCTACACACACCCCTAGTGAGCACAGTTATATTATATTGGATCGAGCTGCGCGCCGCAGCAGTATATCTATTATATTGGATCGGGTTACGCGCCCGTGCTGCACGCCGCAACAGTGTTGGATCAGTGTGAGATAGTAGTAGATTTAAACGGACTTACCATTTTAGAGATGATTTACATGTGCAGTTATTCTTAGAATTGTTTAGTATTCATACAGGTGTTCTTACTTTCAGTTATTATTTATTGATTACTACTCACTGAGTTGGAAGTACTCACTCTATTCCCTGCACCTTGTGTGCAGATATAGGGATCCAAGAGGGCACTTGAGCTTTATACTGCTGTTTTTACTACTAGCTGGGGAGTTCTCAAGGTAGTTGCCGGCGTCCGCATGATCCGATCTCTCCCTCCCTCTATTTAACTACTGGTTTCCTGTTTAATACCAGTTGTATATGATTTACTCTTCTATTAGAGGCTCAAACTTGTGACACTGGATTCATTAGGCTGTATTACAGTTATTTTTGTTTCTGCATTATTATTATTGTTATAAAAACTGGCTAGTTAACTTTAAATGGAACAATATTATTTAACAATTGAATTGGTTTTCTGGAAAATGGTCGGGCTTGCCTAGCAATGTGTTGGGCGCCATCATGACCGGGGTTTGGGTCATGACAAGTTGGTATCAGAGCCTAGGTTATCAGGTCTCGCGAGTCATGAGCCGGCTTAGTAGTGTCTCGCGAATCGGTCGAAGACATATGTACTTATCCTCGGGAGGCTGCATAACCTTTTAGGAAAACTTCAAATTCTTGAAATTCATGTTGTGCGACTTTGCTGATCCAAAACTGAACTTTGGTATTCTAAACTCTCGAGATGGCGAGGACTCGTTCTACAGGACGAGGCGGACAACCACCATTGCCACCTGCTAGGGGCCGTGGAAGCGGTCGTGGTTGTGGTAGGGGTAGAGCAGGTGGGGCAGTGCTAGTTGACCAACCAGCTATCCCCATTCTAGATCAGCCTCCAGTTCTAGAGGTCCCAGCAGCACCTGTTCAGGCACTAGTTGTGCCTATTGTGATTTCGGGTCTTCAGGAGACCCTAGCTCAGATATTAACAGTTTGCACTTGTCTGGCTAAAGCAGTTTCAGCCTCCACTGCAGCAGCCACATCCCAGACTGGGGGTGGTCATCAGACCCCCGCAGCTTGCACTCCAGAGCAGGTAGTGCACGGTCTTCAGACACGTGAGGCACCACCAGTCCAGCCAGTGGCTCCAGCTCAGCCAGATATTCAGGTTCAGGGTGACACGGTCCCAGTGATGCCTGACGACGAGTAGCGTCGTCTTGAGAGTTTTAGCAGACTTTCACCTCCTATGTTTAGTGGTACTCCGGGCGATGACGCCCGAAGTTTTCTCGACAAGTGCCGTTGGATGCTCCGTGCAGCAGGGATTCTTGAGTCGAGTGGTGTATCCTTTACTACTTTCCAGTTTTAAGGAGCAACCTTCACATGGTAGGAGGCTTATGAGCACCGCAGGCTGGCAGGTGCGACACCATTGATTTGGCAGGAGTTCTCCATTATCTTTTTGGAGAAGTGGATACCCCAATCTCAAAGGGAGGAGTTATGCAGGCAGTTTGAGTGGCTCCGCCAGAGGGATATAATAGTATCAGAGTAAGAAGTTAGATTTATAGAGTTAGCCGGATATGCACCATGGATGGTTCCTACTGATCGGGAGACGATAAGGCGCTTTGTGGATGGACTTATTTGTCCCATTCGTATCTTGATGACCCGAGAGGGGGTCTTGAGTCATTCGTTTGAGGACACAGTTGATATAGCTCGCAACATTGAGATAGACCATCACCGAGAGCGAGAGGAGAAGGAGGCCAAGAGGCCTCGAGGATCAGCTAGATCCAGCGGTACTCAGACTAGAGGCCAGAGTCAGCAGAGCCGAGGTCGCTCTTTTAGATCTTTATAGCCAGCCCGCACAGAGTATCGTGGGTCATCTTATGGCCGATGTAATCATGGTTCTCATTAGGGATAGCCATCACTCAGGGCCCTACCAACGCAGAGTTCATCTAAGGCTCCATCTGTTCAGGGTTGTTCCCGACCTAGTTCTTCTACTGGACACTCCGGTACGAGGGGTTCCCTTCAGTCCCAGCCCCCAGCACTTGGGAGGTTCTTTGAGTGTGGGGAGTTTGGGCATATTCGAAGAGAGTGTCCCCGTCTTGGATCCAGGACATTTCAGTAGAGGGGGCAACCCTAATCATCTGGTCAATCTATTTTAGCACCCGCCTTGCCAGCTAGGGGTGAGGGTCACGCAGCCAGGGGTGACCCTCGAGGGGGAGGCCGATCATGTAGTCAGGCTCGTTGCTATCTTCATGGCCGTTCAGATGCAGTCTCTTTTGATGCTGTTATTACAGGTATTATTTTAGTCTGCCACAGAAATGCCTCAGTTTTGTTCGATCCCGGTTCCACTTATTCCTATGTATCTTTATATTTTGCTCCTCATTTTAGCACAACCCGAGGGTGTCTTACGTTGTATGTGCATGTATCTACCCTGATGGGCAATAGTATTATTGTGGACCATGTGTACCGGTCTTGTCTTGTTACTATTGGGGGTCGAGAGACCCGAGTAGACTTGCTGCTACTGAGCATGATTTGATTTTCATGTCATTTTGGGCATGGACTGGCTATCTATGTGCCACGTTATTCTAGACTATCATGCCAAGACACTCACATTGGCTATGCCGGTATTCCGAGGATCGAGTGGCGAGGCATGACTGATTATGTACCCAGCATGGTAATTTCTTTCCTAAAGGCCCAACGGATGGTTGGGAAGGGATGTCTATCGTATTTTGCATTTGTGCGGGACGTTGGAGCTGTGACTGCCAGTATTGATTTTGTTCCCATTGTGAGGTATTTCCTGATATGTTTCCCTCAGACCTGACGGGCATGCCGCCGGACAGGGATACTGACTTTAGGATTGATTTGGTGCCGGGCACTCAACCTATTTCTATTCCTCCTTATCGTATGGCACCAGCTGAGTTGAAAGAATTGAAGGAGCAGCTTTAGGAACTCCTAGATAAGGGGTTCATTCGGCCGAGTGTGTCATCGTGGGTTGCATCGGTCTTGTTTGTTAAGAAAAGGATGGCTCAATGAGGATGTGTATTGATTACAGGTAGCTGAACAAAGTAACAATGAAGAATAAGTATCCTCTACCATGCATTGATGATTTTATTTGATCAGCTCCAGGGAGCGAGGGTATTCTCGAAGATTGATCTTCGTTCAGGCTATCACCAGCTGAAGATTAAAGATTCTGATATTATGAAGACAGCCTTCAGGACGAGATATGGGCACTATGAGTTTCTTGTGATGTCTTTTGGGCTGACCAATGCCCCAGCCGCGTTCATGCATTTAATGAATAGCGTATTCAGGCCATATTTGGACTCCTTCGTGATCATGTTCATAGATGATATCCCGGTGTACTCCCCTGTGAGGAGGAGCATGCTCAGCATCTTAGAGTTGTATTATAGAGGTTGCGGGAGGAGAAGCTGTACACCAAGTTATCCAAGTGTAAGTTCTGGCTCGAGTCCATGGCTTTATTGGGCCACATGGTGTCTAGTTATGGTATTCAGGTGGATCTAAAGAAGATAGAGGCGGTGTAGAGTTGCCCTAGACCGACCTCAGCTACTAGGATTCATAGTTTCTTGGGATTGGCAGGGCATTATCGCCGATTTGTTCAAGGATTCTCTTCTATTTCTTCACCCTTGACTAAGTTGACTCAGAAGGGTGCTCCATTTGTGTCGTTTGAGGAGTGTGAGGAGAGCTTTCAAAAGCTCAAGACAGCATTGACCACGGTGCCAGTTTTGATACTGCCGTCACCTTCAGATTCTTATACTGTGTATTGTGATGCCTCGAGAGTTGTCATTGGATGTGTGTCAATGCAGGAGGGTAGAATTATTGCATATGTTTCTCGCCAGTTGAAGCCACATGAGAAGAACTACTCTGGCACGATTTGGAGTTAGCTGTCATAGTTCACGTCTAAAGATTTGCTTACTTGTATGGTGTTTCTTGTGAGGTGTATATCGATCATCGCAGCCTTCATCATCTGTTCAAATAGAATGATCTTAATTTAAGACGGCGGAGATGGCTTGAGTTGCATAAGGATTATGATATTACTATATTGTATTATCCGGGGAAGGCCAATGTTGTGGTTGATGCTTTGAGCGGAAAGGAAGTCAGTATGGGCAGCTTAGCTTATATTCCAGTTGGGGAGAGACCATTTGTATGTGATGTTCAGGCGTTGGCCAATCAGCTAGTAAGGTTGGACATTTCTGAGCCGAGCCGAGTGTTGGCTTGTGTTGTTTCTCGGTCCTCTTTATATGATCGCATCAGAGAGCATCAGTATGATGATCCACATTTGCTTTTCCTTAAGGACAGAGTTCTACATGATGATGCCAGAAATGTGACTATTGATAGTGATGGTGTTCTGAGGATGCAAGGCCGGATCTGTGTGCCCAATATAGATGCCCTTCGAGAGTTGATTAGAGGAGGCTCACAGCTCGCGGTACTCCATTCATCCGGTTGCCGCGAAGATGTACCAGGACTTGAGATAGCATTATTGGAGGAGAAAGATGAAGAAGGATATTGTTAGTCATGTAGCCGGATGTCTCAACTGCCAGCAGGTCAAGTATGAGCATTAGACCGGGCGGTATTCTTCACCGTATGGTTATTCCTGGGTGGAAATGGGAGCGGATAACCATGGATTTCGTGAGTGGTCTCCCTCAGACTTCTGGGAAGTTTGATTCGATTTGGGTGATTGTGGATCGGCTAGCCAAGTCCGCGCACTTCATTCTAGTATATACTACTTATTCTTCAGAGCGGCTGGCATGGATCTTTATCTGGGAGATTGTCGGATTGCATGGGGTTCCAATGTCTATTATCTCAAATAGGGGTAGTTAGTTCACTTCTCAGTTCTGGAGGACATTTTAGCAGGTGGAGTTGAGCACGTCATTTCATCCTCAGACAGACGGACACTCTGAGCGCACTATTCAGATCTTGGAGGATAAGTTGCGTGCTTGTGTGATCTTTTTGGGAGGTTCATGGGATAAGTTTTTTCCACTTGCAGAGTTTGCCTACAACAACCGTTATCAGTCGATTATTCATATGGCCCCGTATGAGGTGTTGTATGGTAGGCAGTGTAGATCTCTCGTGGGATGGTTTGAGCCTGGTGAAGCAAGATTAATAGGGACTGAGTTAGTTCAGGATTCTTTGGAGAGAATAAAGTTGATCTAGGAGAGGCTTCGCATGGCACAGTCACGGCAGAAGAGTTATGCGGACCGTAAGGTTCGAGATGTGTCTTTCATGTTTCGCCAGCCATGAAGGGTGTTATGCGGTTTGGGAAGAAGGGTAGCTGAGTCCCAGGTTCATTGGTCCATTTGAGATACTTAGGAGGATTGGAGAGGTAGCATATGAGCTAGCTTTTCCACCCATCTTGTCCAATATGCATCCAGTATTCCATGTGTCTATGCTCCGAAAGTATGTCGGGGATATGTCTCAATGTGTTAGACTTTAGTACGATTCAGCTTGATGGTGATCTATCTTATGATGTGGAGCCGGTGGCTATTCTGGGTAGACAAGTTCGAAAGTTGAGGTCCAAGGACATCACTTCAGTTAAGGTGGAGTGGAGAGGCCGGCCCGTAGAGGAGGCTACTTGGGAGGTCGAGTAGAAGATGCGAAGAAGATATCCACACTTATTTGAGACTCCAGGTATGTTTCTTTATCCGCTCGAGGACGGGCGTTTACTTATGTTGGGAGAATGGGATGACCCGGGCCGTCATCACGTGAGTTACCGCCCCTTTTTCCCCGTTATATGCTTGTTCATGTATCAATATATGTGTTTGGTGAATTTGAGTCAATTCAGATTGAGTTTTGTAGGAAATGAGACAAAAAGTATCTTTGATGAAGCAATAGTTTGGAAATGACAACTGGATGTTGACTTGTGAGTTAGAGGGCTCGGAATCGAATTAGGATGGTTTGAGTGTCTTTGGATGATCATTTGTGGCTTAGGAGAGTGATCATAATTGAATTTGGAGGTTCGGTGTAGAATTAGGCTTGAATTGGTGAAGTTGGAGTTTTGGCGAAATCCAAACGGTAGGTGATATTTTGATCCAGGAGTCGGAATGGAATTCCGACAGTTGCAGTAGCTTCGTTAGGTAATTTTGGATATGCCTGCAAATATTCAGGCCATTCGAATGTCGTTTGGTCAGGTTTTTGATCGGATGTTGGTTTCGGAAGTTTTAGATGAAACTTAGGCTTGAATTCACTTAATTTGATGATTTTGTGTTTGAGGATATGTTTTTATGATTGGAACAAGTTCGTATCGTGTTTTGGAGTAGGTTGGTGGTTTTGTTGGGGTTCCGGGGCCTCGGGGTGAATCCGGGGGTCCAAACGGATCATTTTTGGCTAAGAGAAGGATTAGGTCTGCTGTCATAAGTGCAGCAGAAATTTGTTCATCGTGTTTGCGATGGTTGTCATGCGAACGTGTAGTGTATCAGGGAGCTGAGAAATTTTCGGTTTTCACATTTGCGAAGGTTGGATGCGAACGCATAGGAGCCGATCCTGGTGAATCGCAATCGCGGTAGTCTAACCGTGTTTGCGTAGCATTCGAAGAAATGAGCATCGCGTTTGCAACTCAGAGCACGCAATCACGTAGAGTAAAAAGGGGCTGATGCCAAATTGTTCATCGCGAACGCGTGCGGAACATCACGTTCGCGTAGTGTAAAAATGTCTGACATAAGGGTTTAAAGGAAAACATTTCAGTCGCAATTTTTGGATATTTTCCTCCGTTTTTGAGTACCTTGAGAGCTAAGTGATGGAATTTGAAGGGGATTTCATCGGGAAGTGATTGGAGGTAAGTATCGTGGTCTTAATACATCATTTTATCGAAGAATATTCCATTAATGCTTTGAAATTGGGTATAAATTGAGGGAGTTAGGGCTTGGATTTTTGCTATGAAAATCATGATTTGCCGGTTCATTTGAAGTCCGATTTTGATAAATTTTATATGCACGTACTCGTGGCGAGATAAGGATTCCGAAAATGTAACTTTCATAATTTTTCGAGAAGCAGGCTCGGGGCTCATGTTTTTGGTAACTTCGTGTTTTTGGGTGTTTTTTTAGTCCTTTCGATTGTGTTATGATTCGTTAGCCTATTTTGATGTATTCTTATTTGTTTTGATCAAATTTGGGGATTTGGACTTGGTCCTTCCCGATTGATAATTTACTGTGCATATTGATTGAGACTGAGCTTATACCTGTATAATTGGGCTAGTTGTCGTGTTTGGGGCCTTGTGCCGATCTCTAGAATCTTAGGGAAGCATGTGGACCTAAATGACCCCTATATCATGTTGAACACATACCCTCAGCCGTATTCATAGTTGTATATCATGACATGAACCAGTACTAGATGTGTACTCTAAGTGAGAATACCTAGGATTGAATACCATGATCTAGCTGAGTGGGCCCGAGAGGCCTAGTCTATATTGATTGAGAGGGGTCGAGGACCCATAGTAAGGTATTGATATATATATCGGACCAGATCGAGCCACATCATAGTAGTATATACATATATGTGTATTGGATCGGATTGCACGCCGCAGTATATATATATATATATATATATATATATATATATATATATATATATATATATATATATATATATATATATATATATATATATATTGGATCGGGCCGCACGCCGCAGCAGTATGAGTATGGATCGGGCTGCACGTCGCAGCAGTATTGGAGCAGTGTTGCATCAGTGTTAGATTAGTGTGAGATAGTAGTACACTGGAACCAGACTTACCATTTTAGAGATGATTTACTTGTGCAGTTATTCTTTGAATTGTTTAGTATTCCTATAGGTGTTCTTACTTTCAGTTATTATTTATTGATTACTACTCACTGAGTTGGAAGTACTCACTCTACTCCTTGCACCTTCTGTGCAGATACAGGGATCCAGGAGGGCACTGAGCTTTACACTACTATTTTTACTACCAGCTGAGGAGTTATCGAGGTAGCTACCGGCGTCTGCATGACCCGATCTCTCCCTCCCTCTATTTATCTCTTGGTTTCCTATTTAATATCAGTTGTATAGGATTTACTCTTCTGTTAGAGGCTCAGACTTGCGACACCAGATTCATTGGGTTGTATTACAATTATTTCTATTTCCGCATTATTACTATTGTTATGAAAATGGGCTAGTTAACTTTAAATGGAACAATATTATTTAATAATTGAATCGGTTATCTGGAAAATGGTCGGGCTTGCCTAGAAATGTGTTGGGAGCCATCACGACCGGGGTTTGGGTCGTGATAGTCATCACCTGTTTTCTCTTTCATTTCGTGCTTCCGAGGACTTGAAAACCTCATTTTTACTTGCCTCGATTTGCATGCACATTCCAGGCGCGTAGTTGGATAGCTTAAATATCAATCATGTATAAAAATTGATGAATTTTGATATTAATATGAATACAGTTGACTTTGGTCAATATTTTGGGTAAACAGAACCAGACACGCGGTTTGAGTGTCCTAAAGGGTCCATATAAACATATAGGACTCGGGCATATGCCCAGCATCAAAATCTGAGGTCCCGAGCCCGAGAAATGAATTTTTAAATGAAATTGTTTTTCTAAAATTTATGAGGAAATTTGAAATGAAAATGGATTGGAAAGTGTTGGTATCGGGCCCGTATTTTGGTTTCGGTGCCCGTTACAAGTCTTATATGCGGTTTTAGCATTTCCTATGAAATTTGGTCAAAATATGACGTCGTTTGACGTGTTTCGAACCTAAATATCTAAAAATTGAAAGTTTATGAAGTTTGATGAAAAAGTAATGATTTTAAGGTTTGATTCCTCATTTATGATGTTATTTTGGCAATTTAATCGCATGGTTAAGTTTTTAAGATTTGGTTGAGTTAGTGTGTGTATTTGGTTTGGAGCCCCGAGGGCTCGGGAGTGTTTTGGAGGTGGTTCAGAGTGTTTTGAACTTAGTAAAAAGTTGCAGAAATGTTTAGTTCTGATATCTAGTATGTTGTTCTATGCGATCACATAGGAGCTTCCGCGATTGCATAGTGTAAATCTTGAGGTGCCCAGTTTTGTTCTATGCGATCGCATAGTAAACTCCGCGATCGCATACCTCAGCTAGTTCCTTCTATGTGATCGCACCATTCCCTCCCGCGATCGCATAGTGTTGGCCTGAGAAGCCCACCATTTTCCTCTATGCGATCGCATAGACTAGTTCGCGATCGCATAGACTAATTTTGCCCAGCGATTTTTTTAAGGTTTCAGAAATAGTAGCTACGAGTCTCATTCAAAAAGACACGAGCTCTCTTCTTCCTCAAGCACTTAGGAGTCCATAGAAGCCCTCATTCTTCAAGACCACGTGGGTAAGTAAATTCCCACTTGTATCCTTCATTTTTTCTTCATCATTCATCAATTCCTAGGCTCTAATCATATAATCTATGGTTGAAATTGGGGGGAAATGGGTAATGTTAGGGCTTTTTGATTTTCTTTGATTTAAACCTCGTTTTGGGGTCGAATTTGAAAACCAATTGTATATTCAGGCTCGTGGGTGAATGGATGATATGAAATTAGTCTAAATCTCATGTTTTGACCAAGTGGGCCTGAGGTCAATTTTGTAATTTTTGGAACAAAGGTTGGGAATCTTAATTTAGGCATTGGGTTTGATTTGTAAGCCACTGTATTCAAACTATCCTGTTTTTAACACAATTTTAATTAAATAAATGCGGAATACTTTATCGAAATAGAAATAACTAATTGCAAGATGAAAATCATACTGAAATCCTCTACCCAAGACGTGGAGTCACCAACTCACGAACTACTACGAATACTACACATAAGAGTTTGAAAGAAATATAACATAATTCTGTTTGTCTCGGAACAAAGAGACTACAACTAGTAACATAAATAAAGAGAGAGATACGCCGGGCCTGCGCATGTCTGCAAGCTACCTCGGTCTCAAATGTGATCAACTCCCACGCAATCGATTTACTGCTGCTGCTCCTGATCGTAACCTGGACCTGTGCAAAAACGCACAGAAGTGTAGTATCAACACAACCGACCCCATGTGCTGGTAAGTGCCTGGCCTATCCCGGCGAAGTAGTGACAAGCCTAGGACCAGACACCCACATAAACCTGTGCAATTCAATATATATGTATACCACGGAATAACAAGAAATAACCAGGTAATAACACAATAAGGAATATCTCAAAGAATTCAACAATTAACAACGGTTAATAAATTCACAAGGAAAAACAAAGTATAATGGAAACACAAGTAATATCAAGTCAAGGAATAGCAAGCAGTTTGCACGGCATCACCCTTCGTGCTTTTACTCTCATCCTCACCAAATAAGCAAATAAAGTACACGGCATCACCCTTCGTGCTTTTACTCTCATCCTCACATCCATAGTACGGCATGATCCTTCGTACATGGTTCAATAACGGGGCACGGCATGATCCTTCGTGCATAATCAATAAAACATGGCACGGCATTAACCTTCGTGCATAAATAAATAAACATGGCACGACATCACCCTTCGTGCATTATCACTCTTCCTCACCCAAATAACAATCACAGTTAAGGGCAAAGAAAGAAACAGTAATTCATAAACCGTCCCAACAAGGGCAATCAATAATCATCTTCACAACAAGTCCCGACAAGGGAGAACAATAACAATTCATCTGTAATATATCTCAAAATAATCATTTTTCAACGACTCACGGTCATACTAGACGCCGGTGTATGGATGCTCGTCACCACAGCCCATACACCGCACTCGATCACATAACACATAACACATAATCCTATTCCTCAAGCTAGGATAGAACAAACACTTACCTCGAATGTTTATGAACAATTCAATCCGTGGAAATGTCCTTTTCTTTCAACTTTGGCTCCAATCCAATCGTATCTATACACAATTGATTTAATATCATCAATACTACTCAACAAACTAATTCTTAAGACCAAATACAACTTTTACAACATTCTGCCCGGAATAGTGAATTTCAACCCCGGGCCCACATGGTCGGAACTCGGGGTTAGGACTAAAATCCGGTTACCCATCCCCCACGAGTTCATGTATATGATTTGTTTCAAAATCGGACCTCAATTCGAGGTCCAATTTCCCAATTTATGAAAAACCCTATATTCTAACAAAAACAAGAAATTCTACCATGAAAACCTTTGATTTCTATTGAAAAACATGTTTAATGATGTTAGGAATTGAAAGAATTAAGTAAAAAGTGACTTACAATTGTTTTGATGAAGAAGGAATCCGTGAAGAATCGCAAATGGGTGTTTTTGTTTTATAAAAAGTGAAGAAATGAACTGAAAATCGTGTTTTACAGGTCTCTGTGTTCGCATTTGCGAACATGGGTTCGCAATTGCGAACCCCGACCAATTTCTGGAGTTTGAAAAATAAGCTAAGGCTGAGAAGTTCGCATTAGAGAACTTTTGTTCGCATTTGCGAAGCCAAGGCGAATCTGGGGGCTTCGCATTTGCGAACATATGTTCGCATTTGCGAACCAGGCTATATAGGGAATGTTCGCATTTGCGAACACAGGCAGGCCCTGGGGACTTTCGCATTTGTGAACAAGTGTTCGCATTTGCGAGCAAGGCTGGCCCTGGGGACGTTCGCATTTGCGAACAATTGTTCGCATTTGCGAACAAGGCTAGGCATGAGGGGTTTCGCATTTGCGATCGGGGTTCGCATTTGCGAGCCCTGCCTTGATCAGTCCCCTTCGCAATTGCGAGAAATGCTTCGCAATTGCGAAGCCAACAGCTGGGTGAAAAACCAGCAGTGCAAAATCTTTACCCGAGCCCCCCGGGCTCCAAACCAAACATGTACACAACCTCAAAAACACATTATGAACTTGTTCGTGCGATCACATCACCAATATCACATCGTTTTCATCAAATCAAGCCTCAAATTCATGATTTTCATACTTTTGGTTTTCAAAACTTTCAAACTTGGAACTCAAGGTCCAAAACATCTCAAACGACATCCGAATGTCACCAAACTTTACGAAATCACATATATAATATTTAAGACTTGTACCGGGCGTCGGAACCAAAATACGAGCCCGATACCAAGGTCAATTAATTCATTTCCTTTAACAATTACATCAAAAACAATTTCATAGAAAAATTCATAACTTGGGCTCTAGGCCTCGGAATTCAACTCCGGACGCATGTCCAAGTCCCATATTTTCCTACGGACCTCTCGGGACCATCCAATCTCGGGTCCGGATCCGTTTACCAAAAATGTTGACCGAAGTCAACCATATCAATATTAATATCATTTTTATCCAAATTTCTCATAGAATTCATATTTTCTATCACAAAATCTTTCCAGCTACATGCTCGGATTGTGCACGTAAATTGATGCAACATAGAATGAGGTTTTCGAGGCCTCGGAAGCTCGAAATGATTAATAAAATAAGTGATGACCCTTTGGGTCGTCACAATCTCCACCTCTAAAACAACCGTTCGTCCTCGAACGGACAAAAGAAAGAAGTACCTGAGTCAGGAAACAAATGTGGGTAGCGGCTTCGCATATCAGACTCGGACTCCCAGGTCGATGCCTCAGGAGGCTGACCTCTCCACTGAACACGCACAGAAGGATAACTCTTCGACCTCAACTGTCAAACCTACCGGTCTAGAATAGCCACCGGCTCCTCCTCGTAAGATAGATCATTGTCCAATTGGACAGTACTGAAGTCTAACACATGTGTGGGATCGCCGTGGTATCTCCGAAGCATAGATACGTGAAAAACTGGATGCACGGCTGATAAGCTAGGCGGCAAAGCTAATCCGTAAGCCACCCCTCCCACTCTGTCTAGAATCTCAAATGGACCAATATACCTAGGGCTGAGCTTGCCCTTCTTCCCGAACCTCATCACGCCCTTCATAGGCGACACTCGAAGCAATACTCGTTCACCAACCATGAAATCAGTATGAGTGTGGATCGGGCTGCACGCCGCAGCAGGGTTAGATCAGTGTTGGATTAGTGTGAGATAGTAGTAGACTGGAACCAAACTTACCATTCTAGAGATGATTTACCTGTATAGTTATTCTTAGGACTGTTTAGTGTATATACATGTGTTCTTACTTTCGGTTATTATTTATTGATTACTAGTCACTGAGTTGGAAGTACTCACTCTACTCCTTGCACCTTCTGTGCAGATACAGGGATCCAGGAGGGCACTGAGCTTTACACTACTATTTTTACTACCAGCTGAGGAGTTATCGAGGTAGCTACCGGCGTCTGCATGACCCGATCTCTCCCTCCCTCTATTTATCTCTTGGTTTCCTATTTAATATCAGTTGTATAGGATTTACTCTTCTGTTAGAGGCTCAGACTTGCGACACCAGATTCATTGGGTTGTATTACAATTATTTCTATTTCCGCATTATTACTATTGTTATGAAAATGGGCTAGTTAACTTTAAATGGAACAATATTATTTAATAATTGAATCGGTTATCTGGAAAATGGTCGGGCTTGCCTAGAAATGTGTTGGGAGCCATCACGACCGGGGTTTGGGTCGTGATAGTCATCACCTGTTTTCTCTTTCATTTCGTGCTTCCGAGGACTTGAAAACCTCATTTTTACTTGCCTCGATTTGCATGCACATTCCAGGCGCGTAGTTGGATAGCTTAAATATCAATCATGTATAAAAATTGATGAATTTTGATATTAATATGAATACAGTTGACTTTGGTCAATATTTTGGGTAAACAGAACCAGACACGCGGTTTGAGTGTCCTAAAGGGTCCATATAAACATATAGGACTCGGGCATATGCCCAGCATCAAAATCTGAGGTCCCGAGCCCGAGAAATGAATTTTTAAATGAAATTGTTTTTCTAAAATTTATGAGGAAATTTGAAATGAAAATGGATTGGAAAGTGTTGGTATCGGGCCCGTATTTTGGTTTCGGTGCCCGTTACAAGTCTTATATGCGGTTTTAGCATTTCCTATGAAATTTGGTCAAAATATGACGTCGTTTGACGTGTTTCGAACCTAAATATCTAAAAATTGAAAGTTTATGAAGTTTGATGAAAAAGTAATGATTTTAAGGTTTGATTCCTCATTTATGATGTTATTTTGGCAATTTAATCGCATGGTTAAGTTTTTAAGATTTGGTTGAGTTAGTGTGTGTATTTGGTTTGGAGCCCCGAGGGCTCGGGAGTGTTTTGGAGGTGGTTCAGAGTGTTTTGAACTTAGTAAAAAGTTGCAGAAATGTTTAGTTCTGATATCTAGTATGTTGTTCTATGCGATCACATAGGAGCTTCCGCGATTGCATAGTGTAAATCTTGAGGTGCCCAGTTTTGTTCTATGCGATCGCATAGTAAACTCCGCGATCGCATACCTCAGCTAGTTCCTTCTATGTGATCGCACCATTCCCTCCCGCGATCGCATAGTGTTGGCCTGAGAAGCCCACCATTTTCCTCTATGCGATCGCATAGACTAGTTCGCGATCGCATAGACTAATTTTGCCCAGCGATTTTTTTAAGGTTTCAGAAATAGTAGCTACGAGTCTCATTCAAAAAGACACGAGCTCTCTTCTTCCTCAAGCACTTAGGAGTCCATAGAAGCCCTCATTCTTCAAGACCACGTGGGTAAGTAAATTCCCACTTGTATCCTTCATTTTTTCTTCATCATTCATCAATTCCTAGGCTCTAATCATATAATCTATGGTTGAAATTGGGGGGAAATGGGTAATGTTAGGGCTTTTTGATTTTCTTTGATTTAAACCTCGTTTTGGGGTCGAATTTGAAAACCAATTGTATATTCAGGCTCGTGGGTGAATGGATGATATGAAATTAGTCTAAATCTCATGTTTTGACCAAGTGGGCCTGAGGTCAATTTTGTAATTTTTGGAACAAAGGTTGGGAATCTTAATGGCGCCTACTCGTGGTAGCTAGGCAAGCCACTGTATTCAAACTATCCTGTTTTTAACACAATTTTAATTAAATAAATGCGGAATACTTTATCGAAATAGAAATAACTAATTGCAAGATGAAAATCATACTGAAATCCTCTACCCAAGACGTGGAGTCACCAACTCACGAACTACTACTGAATACTACACATAAGAGTTTGAAAGAAATATAACATAATTCCGTTTGTCTCGGAACAAAGAGACTACAGCTAGTAACATAAATCAAGAGAGAGACGACGCCGGGCCTGCGGACGTCTGCAAGCTACCTCGGTCTCAAATGTGATCAACTCCCACGCAATCGATTTACTGCTGCAGCTCCTGATCGTAACCTGGACCTGTGCAAAAACGCACAGAAGTGTAGTATCAGCACAACCGACCCCATGTGCTGGTAAGTGCCTGGCCTATCCCGGCGAAGTAGTGACAAGCCTAGGACCAGACACCCACATAAACCCGTGCAATTCAATATATATGTATACCACAGAATAACAAGAAATAACCAGGTAATAACACAATAAGGAATATCTCAAAGAATTCAACAATTAACAACAGTTAATAAATTCACAAGGAAAAACAAAGTATAATGGAAACACAAGTAATATCAAGTCAAGGAATAGCAAGCAGTTGCACGGCATCACCCTTCGTGCTTTTACTCTCATCCTCACCAAATAAGCAAATAAAGTACACGGCATCACCCTTCGTGCTTTTACTCTCATCCTCACATCCATAGTACGGCATGATCCTTTGTACATGGTTCAATAACAGGGCACGGCATGATCCTTCGTGCATAATCAATAAAACATGGCACGGCATTAACCTTCGTGCATAAATAAATAAACATGGCACGGCATCACCCTTCGTGCATTATCACTCTTCCTCACCCAAATAACAATCACAGTTAAGGGCAAAGAAAGAAACAGTAATTCATAAACTGTCCCAATAAGGGCAATCAATAATCATCTTCACAACAAGTCCCGACAAGGGAGAACAATAACAATTCATCTATAATATATCTCAAAATAATCATTTTTCAACGACTCACGGTCATACTAGACGCCAGTGTATGGATGCTCGTCACCACAGCCCATACACCGCACTCGATCACATAACACATAACACATAATCCTATTCCCTCAAGCTAGGATAGAACAAACACTTATCTCGAATGTTTATGAACAATTCAATCCGTGGAAATGTCTTTTTCTTTCAAATTTGGCTCCAATCCAATCGTATCTATACACAATTGATTTAATATCATCAATACTACTCAACAAACTAATTCTCAAGACCAAATACATCTTTTACAACATTCTGCCCGGAATAGTGAATTTCAACCCGAGCCCACATGGTCGAAACTCGGGGTTAGGACTAAAATCCGGTTACCCATCCCCCCACGAGTTCATGTATATGATTTGTTTCAAAATCGGACCTCAATTCGAGGTCCAATTTCCCAATTTATGAAAAACCTTATATTCTAACAAAACAAGAAATTCTACCATGAAAACCCTTGATTTCTATTGAAAAACATGTTTAATGATGTTAGGAATTGAAAGAATTAAGTAAAAAGTGACTTACAATTGTTTTGATGAAGAAGGAATCCGTGAAGAATCGCAAATGGGTGTTTTTGTTTTGTAAAAAGTGAAGAAATGGACTGAAAATCGTGTTTTACAGGTCTCTGTGTTCGCATTTGCGAACATGGGTTCGCAATTGCGAACCCCGACCAATTTTTGGAGTTTGAAAAATAAGCTAAGGCTGGGAAGTTCGCATTTGCGAACATTTGTTCGCATTTGCGAACACTGGCAGAAAAAGGGAGTGTTCGCATTTGCGAACTAATGTTCGCATTTGCGAACACAGGCAGTATAGGGCAGTGTTCGCATTTGCGAACACAGGCAGTATAGGGAACGTTCGCATTTGCGAACTGTTGTTCGCATTTGCGAACATAGGCAGGCCTTGGGGACGTTCGCATTTGCGAACAATTGTTCGCATTTGCGAACAAGGCTGAGCATGAGGGGTTTCGCATTTGCGATCAGGGTTCGCATTTGCGAGCCCTGCCTTGATCAGTCCCCTTCGCAATTGCGAGAAATGCTTCGTAATTGCGAAGCCAAGCAGTGCAACATTTCAGAATTTAATCCAACGGCCTATCAAATCTTTACCCGAGCCCCCGGCTCCAAACCAAACATGTACACAACCTCAAAAACACATTATGAACTTGTTCGTGCGATCACATCGCCAATATCACATCGTTTTCATCAAATCAAGCCTCAAATTCATGATTTTCATACTTTTGGTTTTCAAAACTTTCAAACTTGGAACTCAAGGTCCAAAACATCTCAAACGGCATCCGAATGTCACCAAACTTTACGGAAATCACATATATAATATTTAAGACTTGTACCGGGCGTCGGAACCAAAATATGAGCCCGATACCAAGGTCAATTAATTCATTTCCTTTAACAATTACATCAAAAATAATTTCATAGAAAAATTCATAACTTGGGCTCTCGGCCTCAGAATTTGACTCCGGACGCATGTCCAAGTCCCATATTTTCCTACGGACCTCTCGGGACCATCCAATCTCGGGTCCGGATCCGTTTACCAAAAATGTTGACCTAAGTCAACCATATCAATATTAATATCATTTTTATCCAAATTTCTCATAGAATTCATATTTTCTATCACAAAATCTTTCCGGCTACATGCTCGGATTGTGCACGTAAATCGAGGCAACATAGAATGAGGTTTTCGAGGCCTCGGAAGCTCGAAATGATTAATAAAATAAGTGATGACCCTTTGGGTCGTCACAATCTCCACTTCTAAAACAACCGTTCGTCCTCGAACGGACAAAAGAAAGAAGTACCTGAGTCAGGAAACAAGTGTGGGTAGCGGCTCCGCATATCAGACTCGGACTCCCAGGTCGATGCCTCAGGAGGCTGACCTCTCCACCGAACACGCACAGAAGGATAACTCTTCGACCTTAACTGTCGAACCTGTCGGTCTAGAATGGCCACCGGCTCCTCCTCGTAGGATAGATCATTGTCCAATTGGACAGTACTGAAGTCTAACACATGTGTGGGATCGCCGTGGTATCTCCGAAGCATAGATACGTGAAAAGCTGGATGCACGGCTGATAAGCTAGGCGGCAAAGCTAATCTGTAAGCCACCCCTCCCACTCTGTCTAGAATCTCAAATGGACCAATATACCTAGGGCCGAGCTTGCCCTTCTTCCCGAACCTCATCACGCCCTTCATAGGCGACACTCGGAGCAATACTCGTTCACCAACCATGAAATCTACATCTCGAACCTTACGATCCGCATAAGTCTTCTGCCTGGACTGAGCTGAATGCAATCTCTCCTGAATAGTCTTGACCTTATTCAAGGCCTCCTGAACTAAGTCCGTACCCAACAACCGAGCCTCTCTTGGTTCAAACCATCCAACTGGTGATCGACATCGCCTACCATACAACGCCTCATACGGAGCCATCTGGATGCTAGATTGGTAACTGTTATTGTAGGCGAACTCTGCTAATGGTAGAAACCGGTCCCACGAGCCTCCGAAATCAATAACACATGCTCGAAGCATGTCCTCTAGAATCTGAATAGTCCTCTCGGACTGGCCATCCGTCTGAGGATGAAATGCTGTACTCCACTGAACCTGGGTGCCTAACTCCTGTTGGACCGCTCTCCAGAACCGCGAGGTAAACTGCGTTCCCCGATCAGAGATAATAGATACTGGCACCCCATGGAGACGAACAATCTCCCTAATGTAAACCTCCGCTAACCTCTCCGACGAGTAGGAGACGGATACTGGAATAAAGTGTGCTGACTTGGTCAGCCTATCAACAATGACCCAAATAGCATCAAATTTCCTCCGAGTCAAAGGAAGTCCAGTAACGAAATCCATAGTGATTCGCTCCCATTTCCACTCGGGAATTTCAATCCTCTGGAATACACCACCAGGTCTCTGGTGCTCATATTTCACCTGCCGACAATTTAGACACCGAGCAACATACGCAACGATATCTTTCTTCATTCCGCGCCACCAATAGTGCTGACGTAAGTCCTGGTACATCTTCGCGGCGCCTGGGTGAATAGAATACCGCGAACTGTGGGCCTCTGCTAAGATCAACTCTCGAATCCCTTCGACATTGGGCACACAAACTCGACCTTGCAATTTCAATACCCCATCATCATCTAGATTTACCTGTGTGGCACCTCCCCGCTTGTACTGTATCTCTCAACTCACGCAAATGAGGATCATCAAATTTCCTCTCACGGATACGCTCTAATAAAGAAGAACGAGCGACCGTGCAGGCTAACACCCTGCTAGGCTCAGAAATGTCTAATCTCACGAACCGGTTGGCTAAGGCCTGGACATCTAGAGCTAATGGTCTCTGACTGACCGGAATGTATGCAAGACTACCCATGCTGGCATACTTTCTACTCAAAGCATCGGCCACCACATTGGCCTTACCTGGGTGATATAAGATAGTAACATCATAGTCTTTTAGCAACTCTAACCATCTCCGCTCTCGTAGATTCAACTCCTTCTGCTTGAACAAGTACTGTAGGCTTTTGTGATCAGTTGTACACCTCACATGTCACACCATATAGATAATGCCTCCGGATCTTTAAGGCATGAACCACCGCTGCCAACTCAAGATCATGAACTAGATAATTATTCTCATGTATTTTCAACTGCCTCGAAGCATACGCAATAACCTTACCATCGTGCATCAATACCACTCCAAGCCCTGTACGGGACGCGTCACAGTAAACTGTATAAGGCCTTGCACCCGTAGGTAGTATCAGCACTGGTGTTGTAGTCAAAGCTGTCTTGAGTTTCTGAAATCTCGCCTCACACTCATCTTACCACTGGAAGTGGGCACTCTTCTGGGTTTACCTGGTCATCGGGGCTGCAATAGAAGAAAACCCCTCTACAAATCGACGGTAGTAACCTGCTAACCCCAAGAAACTCCGGATCTCAGCCACTGAAGCTGGTCGAGGCCAATTCTGGACTGCCTCAATCTTCTTTGGGTCTACCTGAATACCTTCCACTGATACAATGTGACCCAGAAATGCTACCGAACTCAGCCAGAACTCACATTTAGAAAATTTGGCATATAGTCGGTTATCTTTCAGAGTCTGAAGAACCACTCTGAGGTGCTGCTCGTGCTCTTCCCGGCTGCGGGAGTACACCAGGATGTCATCTATGAAGACTATCACGAACAGATCTAAGTAAGGCCTGAATACCCGATTCATCAACTCCATGAATGCTGCTGGGGCATTGGACAACCCGAAGGACATGACCAAGAACTCATAATGCCCATATCTAGAGCGAAAGGTCGTCTTAGGAATGTCAGCCGCCCTGATCTTCAGCTGATGGTAGCCTGACCTCAAGTCTATCTTAGAAAATACCCTCGCTCCCTGGAGCAGGTCAAACAAATCATCAATCCTCGGCAGTGGATACTTATTCTTTATTGTCACTTTGTTTAACTGCCGGTAATCAATACACATCCGCATCGAGCCATCCTTCTTCTTTACAAATAATACAGGTGCTCCCCAAGGGGAAACACTGGGCCTGATAAAGCCTTTCTCAAGAAGGTCCTGCAACTGATCTTTCAACTCTTTTAGCTCCGGCGGGGCCATACGATAGGGTGGGATAGAGATGGGCCGAGTGCCCGGTGCCAGATCAATACAGAAATCAATATCCCTGTCGGGTGGCATGCCCGGCAGGTCTGAAGGAAAAACCTCAGGAAACTCCCGTGCAATAGGGACTGACTCAATGGAAGGAACCTCTGCGCCGGAATCACGAACATAAGCCAGATAAGCTAGACACCCCTTCTCGACCATACGTCGAGCCTTAACATAGGAAATAACAGTGCGTACGGAGTGGCTTGAGGTACCCTTCCACTCTAATCGGGGTGATTCTGGCAAGGCTAAGGTCACCGTCTTAGCATGGCAATCAAGAATAGCATGGTAAGGGGACAACCAGTCCATCCCCAATATGACATCGAAATCTACCATGTCCAAAAGCAACAGATCAACACGGGTCTCAAGACCCCAAAATATAACTATGCACGAACGATGCACCCGATCGACTACAATGGAGTCACCCACCGGTGTAGCCACATAAACCGGAATATCTAGAGCATAGCTGGGCACAGCCAAATACGGTGCGAATTAGGAAGACACATAGGAATATGTAGATCCAGGGTCAAATAATACCGAAGCACCTCTACCACACACAAGAATAGTACTCGTAATCACGGCATCCGATGCCTCTGCCTCGGCCTGGTCGGTAAAGCATAGAATCGGGGATCCGCACCTCCCTTCTCCGAGCCGCGTCTCTAGGACGACCATCAACCGGCTGACCTCTACCTCCGGCTAGACGGTCTCCACCTCTACGGTCTCGACCTCCACCTCTATAATCTCTACCCCCGCCTCTAGCCGGCTGGGCAGGCTGAGGGTCAGCCGGGGCCCGAATCATAGGACGAGGACCTCGCTGCTGAGAGTTGCCCGCTGCTATAGGGCAATTCCTGATAAAATGACCCGGGTCACCACAACCGTAGCAACTCTTAGACTGATAGGGCTGCTGGCCCTGACGACCTGAATGGCCTCCACGAACACTCTGAAGAGGCTGAGCATTAATAGGAGACTGGTCTGAATAATTCCCCCGAAAACCACGATCACCTGATCCACCCTGTGAAGCCTGAAGGGCGGAATGAAAAGGCCTGGAGGACTGGCCTCTATCAAAGGATTCTCTGCCACCAGAGGAAGAACCACCAAACCTGCCTGAATGACGAGGCCTCTTATCCGAAGAATAACCGCCTCCCCTAGCAAGAGCCATCTCAACTCTGCGTGCTGCATTTGCTGCCTCCTGAAATGATATGTCACTCCCCACGCCCATAGCCATCTGGAGTCTAATTGGCTGATTAAGCCCATCTATAAACCCGCGGACCCTCTCCCGCTCTGTGGGAAGTATCACCACTGCATGACGAGCCAAATCGACAAATCTCGTCTCATACTGTGTAATCGTCATAGTGCCCTGATGGAGGCGCTCAAACTGCCTCCGAAGTACATCCCGCCGAGTAGCAGGGAGAAACTTCTCCATAAATAGTTCCGCAAACTGATCCCATGATAAAGCTGGGGACCCTGCCGGTCGAGTCAAGCAATAATCTCTCCACCAAGTCTTGGCGGATCCTGCAAGTCTGAATGTACAAAAGTCAACTCCATTTGACTCCACGATCCCCATAGTCTTGAGAATCTCATGGCAACCGAATAAGAAGTCCTGAGGATCCTCTGATGCGGCTCCACTGAATGTAGTGGTAAATAGCTTGGAGAACCGATCAAGCCTCCATAACGAATCAGAAGTCATGGCTGCTCCATCACCTGCATGAGCTGTGGTACCTGACTGAGTGGCCACAGCTGGCTGAACCACTGGTGCTTGAGGCTGAGGAGCTACTGGCTCCGGAGTACGAGCAATAGGAGTCCGGGCCCCTCCTCCAGCCTGAGAAGCGGCTGGTGCAACTGATAATAAACCCGCTCTGGCAATGCTGTCCATAAATCCCGCTATTCTGACCAAAGCATCCCGGAGATCCGGGGTAAATAAAGCCTCTCCTGGGACCTGAGCTGGGCCTACTGGAGCTGCTGGAACCGGAACCTCCTCGTCAATCTCAATATGAGGCTCCACCTCCGGGGTAGCTGCCTGGGGCTGAGCTCTACCCCTACCACGGCCTCTGATACGGCCTTGGCCCCTGCCCCTCACGGGAGCTGCCTGGGGCTCGGGCTGCTGGTCAGCGGACGAAGAAGCGCGTGTCCTCACCATCTGCGAAAGGACAGAATAGAAATTCAATCCGTAATTGAGGAACAAGTCGCACGACAAGAAAGAACAAATGAGAGACTCTTTCCTAACTCAATAGACTCCGGAGGACAAGTACAGACGTCTCCGTACCTACCTCTCAAACTCTACTAAGCTTGTTCGTGAGTGGTGAGACCTATGTAACCTAGAGCTTTGATACCAACTTGTCACGACCCGGATTTTCCCCCGACATCGGGATCGTGATGGCGCCTACTCGTGGTAGCTAGGCAAGCCACTGTATTCATACTATCCTGTTTGTAACACAATTTTAATTAAATAAATGCGGAATACTTTATCGAAATAGAAATAACTAATTACAAGATGAAAATCATACTGAAATCCTCTACCCAAGACGTGGAGTCACCAACTCACGAACTACTACCGAAAACTACACATAAGAGTTTGAAAGAAATATAACATAATTCTGTTTGTCTCGGAACAAAGAGACTACAACTAGTAACATAAATAAAGAGAGAGAGACGTCGGGCCTGCGGACGTCTGCAAGCTACCTCGGTCTCAAATGTGATCAACTCCCACGCAATCGATTTACTGCTGCTGCTCCTGATCGTAACCTGGACCTGTGCAAAAATGCACAGAAGTGTAGTATCAGCACAACCGACCCCATGTGCTGGTAAGTGCCTGGCCTATCCCGGCGAAGTAGTGACAAGCCTAGGACCAGACACCCACATAAACCTGTGCAATTCAATATATATGTATACCACGGAATAACAAGAAATAACCAGGTAATAACACAATAAGGAATATCTCAAAGAATTCAACAATTAACAACAGTTAATAAATTCACAAGGAAAAACAAAGTATAATGGAAACACAAGTAATATCAAGTCAAGGAATAGCAAGCAGTTGCACGACATCACCCTTCGTGCTTTTACTCTCATCCTCACCAAATAAGCAAATAAAGTACACGACATCACCCTTCGTGCTTTTACTCTCATCCTCACATCCATAGTACGGCATGATCCTTCGTACATGGTTCAATAACAGAGCACGGCATGATCCTTCGTGCATAATCAATAAAACATGGCACGACATTAACCTTCGTGCATAAATAAATAAACATGGCACGGAATCACCCTTCGTGCATTATCACTCTTCCTCACCCAAATAACAATCACAGTTAAGGGCAAAGAAAGAAGCAATAATTCATAAACTGTCCCAACAAGGGCAATCAATAATCATCTTCACAACAAGTCCCGACAAGGGAGAACAATAACAATTCATCTATAATATATCTCAAAATAATCATTTTTCAACGACTCACGGTCATACTAGACGCCAGTGTATAGATGCTCGTCACCACAGCCCATACACCGCACTCGATCACATAACACATAACACATAATCCTATTCCCTCAAGCTAGGATAGAACAAACACTTACCTCGAATGTTTATGAACAATTCAATCCGTGGAAATGTCTTTTTCTTTCAACTTTGGCTCCAATCCAATTGTATCTATACACAGTTGATTTAATATCATCAATACCACTTAACAAACTAATTCTTAAGACCAAATACAACTTTTACAACATTCTGCCCGGAATAGTGAATTTCAACCCCGGCCCACATGGTCGGAACTCGGGGTTAGGACTAAAATCCGGTTACCCATCCCCCCACGAGTTCATGTATATGATTTGTTTCAAAATCGGACCTCAATTCGAGGTCCAATTTCCCAATTTATGAAAAACCCTATATTCTAACAAAACAAGAAATTCTACCATGAAAACCTTTGATTTCTATTGAAAAACATGTTTAATGATGTTAGGAATTGAAAGAATTAAGTAAAAAGTGACTTACAATTGTTTTGATGAAGAAGGAATCCGTGAAGAATCGCAAATGGGTGTTTTTGTTTTGTAAAAAGTGAAGAAATGGACTGAAAATCGTGTTTTACAGGTCTCTGTGTTCGCATTTGCGAACATGGGTTCGCAATTGCGAACCCCGACCAATTTCCGGAGTTTGAAAAATAAGCTAAGGCTGGGAAGTTCGCATTTGCGAACATTTGTTCGCATTTGCGAACACTGGCAGAAAAAGGGAGTGTTCGCATTTGCGAACTAATGTTCGCATTTGCGAACACAGGCAATATTGGGCAGTGTTCGCATTTGAGAACAATGGTTCGCATTTGCGAACAGAGGCAGTATAGGGAATGTTCGCATTTGCGAACCGTTGTTCGCATTTGCGAACATAGGCAGGCCTTGGGGACGTTCGCATTTGCGAACAATTGTTCGCATTTGCGAACAAGGCTGGGTCAATGGGGCTTCGCATTTGCGATCAGGGTTCGCATTTGCGAGCCCTGCCTCGTACTGCCCCCTTCGCAATTGCGAAGCCAACAGCTGGGTGAAAAACCAGCGGTGCAACATTTCAGAATTTAATCCAACGGCCTATCAAATCTTTACCCGAGCCCCGGGCTCCAAACCAAACATGTACACAACCTCAAAAACACATTATGAACTTGTTCGTGCGATCACATCGCCAATATCACATCATTTTCATCAAATCAAGCCTCAAATTCATGATTTTCATACTTTTGGTTTTCAAAACTTTCAAATTTGGAACTCAAGGTCCAAAACATCTCAAACGACATCCGAATGTCACCAAACTTTACAGAAATCACATATATAATATTTAAGACTTGTACCGGGCATCGGAACCAAAATACGAGCCCGATACCAAGGTCAATTAATTCATTTCCTTTAACAATTACATCAAAAACAATTTCATAGAAAAATTTATAACTTGGGCTCTAGGCCTCAGAATTCAACTCCGGACGCATGTCCAAGTCCCATATTTTTCTACGGACCTCTCGGGACCATCAAATCTCCGGTCCGGATCCGTTTACTAAAAATGTTGACCGAAGTCAACCATATCAATATTAATATCATTTTTATCCAAATTTCTCATAGAATTCATATTTTCTATCACAAAATCTTTCCGACTACAAACCAATTGTATATTCAGGCTCGTGGGTGAATGGATGATATGAAATTAGTCTAAATCTCATGTTTTGACCAAGTGGGCCTGAGGTCAATTTTGTAATTTTTGGAACAAAGGTTGGGAATCTTAATTTAGGCATTGGGTTTGATTTGTTTAACTATTATTAATACTATAAGGTCGTTATTTCATAGATTTGATTGAGTTGGAGCCGAATTCAAAAGGGAAAGTAGTCATTGTGGATTGATTTAGCCGTCGAAGTTGAAGAAAGTGTTTGGTCTGACTTTGGCTTGAGGGAATAGAAGTAGAGTCTTATTTGCTAATTTCTATTTGTCGAGTATGGTGTATAGGCATGGTGAAAAGTATCTATAAATTAGGGCCGAGCATGACCGTGAGTCCTGAATTGCTAAATTATCGAATTCTTGATTGTTGTTTATGAGGACTTTGTTGGAAATCTTTAACACTGAGCCAGTAATTGTTGAGACTGAGTATTGATTTAATTGTGTTAAGTAGACATAGATTAAGTTTGGTTATAGTTGGATCTCCCATGCCGGGACAATTTTTTATATTATCTTGTTCCCTTGTCCGGATAGTATAATTTATATTATCTTGTTCCCTTGCCAGAATAGTATATTATAGAATCTTTCTCCCTTGCCGGGATTATTTTGTGTATTGTGTTGAAAGAAATGGGATCGTGTGGCATGCTGACCACGAGATATTATAAAATAGGATCGAGTGGTACGCCTACCACGTGATATTATGAAATGGGATCGAGTGGTATGCCTACCATATGATATTATGGAATGGGATTTAGTGGTACGCCTACCACAGGATATTATGAAATGGGATCGAGTGATACGCCTACCACGTGATGTTATTAAATAGGATTGAGTGCTACGCCTACCACGTGATATAGTGAAATGGGATCGAGTGGTACGTCTACCATGTGATATTATGAAATGGGATCGAGTGGTACGCCTACCACGTGATATAACGAGAAATGTGATCGAGCTGCACACCTACAATGAGAGGAACTTGAAACAAGTGAAAGGGCTTTGTTTTCCCTTATTATATGTTAGAAGAAATCAGATGTAGTTTCCTTTGTTATTCTTGATATTCCATTTTATCTGCTACTCCATAAGCATGTTCCCCTCCCAGTTTTAATTATTTACTTTTCGCTATTATTTTGTTGTACTTGTATATATATCTGCATAGGTTTATCTGGTAGTCTAGTCTAGCCTCGTCACTACTTTGTCGGGGTTAGGCCACGCACTTACCAACACATGGGGTGGGTTGTGTTGATGCTACACTCTTTGCATATTATGCATAGATCCAGGTGTTAGAGCAGTATTTAAGTAGCAGTAGAATTCGAGCTTTCAGTCCAGGGACATTCGAGGTAGCCTTGCTGATGTCTGCACCACCGGAGTCCTTTCTATTTTATTCAGTTTGTTATTATTTGTATTGAAGTAGACAGTTTTATGTTTCATTCAAACCTTGTATATAGTATTCTCTCGACGTTCGTGAGTATTGTATCACCAATCTTGGGTAGAGAATTTTGTTAAACTTCTGCATTTATTTCAGTTAATTATATTTTAGACTTCTGCTTTATCATATTATGTTTTGTTTTCATTAAATGGACGATAATTTCTAAGAAAAGTAAATTGAGTTGGCTTTCCTAGATCCTATTAGTAGGCACCATCACGACAGCCGCGGGTGGGTAATTCGGGTCATGACAATACTCTAAGAGCAAGTAAGATCATGTAGAACACCTCAGAATTGCCTTGCATACCTTGATGAAGAATGAGCTTTATGCCAAGTTTTTAAAATGGGAGTTCTGGTTGCAGTCGGGGGCATTCTTAAGCCACATGGTGTCTAGTAAAGAAAAAAAGTAGACCCTCAAAAGACAGAAGCAGTCAAGAAGTGGCTTAGGTCGACAGTGCCAACCAAAATCAGGAGTTTCTTGGGGTTAGCTGGCTACTATAGAAGGTTTGTGGAGGGGTTTTCCTCACTTGCAGCTCCATTAACTAAGTTGACTTAGAAAGCAGTTAAGTTCCAATGGTCTATATGCTTGTGATCAGAGTTTTCAAGAGTTAAAGAAGAGGTTGACCACTGCACCTGTGTTAACCTTGCCGACAGATTCAGGTGGGTTCATAGTGTATTATGATGCCTCTAGAGTGGGCCTTGGCTGTGTTCTCATGCAAAATGGAAACTGTATTGCTCATGCTTCTAGGCAATTAAAGAATCATGAAAAAAAACTACCCACACACGACTCGGAGATTGCAACAGTGGTGTTTGCATTAAAGATATGGTGACATTATCTTTATAGCGAGCATTCTAAAGTGTTTAAGAACCACAAAAGCCTCCAGTAAATTTTTAATTAAAAAAAAAACTAAATTTCAGATAGAGAAGGTGGCTCGAGCTATTGAAAGATTATGACATCAGTATCCTTTATCACCAGGGCAAAGCTAATGTGGTAGAAGATGCACTTAGTAGGAAGTCAATGGGTGTCTTGGTTGTCACACTTCCATTTTAAGCACCCACCCCGGGGGGTAAATGTATAAGGGAGTTTTTCCAATTTAAGTGATAATATTTGAAATGGGATTATTTTATGTATTTCAGAGTCGCCACTTGGAATAAAATATGGTGTCCCAAGTCACCGATTATTTTAAATCCCGAATCGAGGAAATTTTGACTTTCCAAATAAAGTCTGCAAACCAGAAATTCTAACCAAGAAATTCTGTTGAGCCGAGGGAAGGTGTTAGGCACCCCCGGATCCCATGGTTCTAGCACGGTCGCTTAAACTATTGTAAATGGCTAAAATATCCGATTTTAATACATGTTATAAATTATGTGCCTTTAATCAATACTAAACGCTTTCATTAACTTAGAAACTGTACATTTAAACATTTGGATAAAAAAACGGGCCTAATCTCGATCTGGACCCAACCCCCTAACAAGTGTGTGGGTCAAACATGTGCCCGTGTTATTCCTTTTTAGTCTACACCGAGTAAAACAAACTATCAATTTTTAGACGAAAGCTCCACTCATGTGAAACATCCATTGAAATTGTTTCCAATTAATTTATGTGAAGCGATAATTTACGAAATGATTCTGATTTAACTAACTTGTTACTACATGATTGGATAAGCAGAACTTTCTACTTTACTTAATTACGCCTATATTTATCACATTTCCTATCTAAATAGGATATAACTTTCAAATGTCTAACGTTATCGAACGACACGTTCACTGTAGTGTATTTTATATAAGAATTCAAAAGGGACAAATCATACGAAATTTTCCACAAATCACATTGACACTTTTCGATATACAGTAAGGATTTACAAATATAAAGAATCTATGTAGGGTGATTTCTAGTCCACTTGTTCACTAATGGTATCACTGATTCAACCCAAAATTCCCATGACCCATTTAAGTTAATTCCATAACAGTTAAGTTGCCCACGACACTATTCAAACTTGAAATTCCAGCAAACAATCCTACCATAATAAGAACTTAACGATGCTCAAAATAAATTTATACTTGCACCCGGATCTGTGCACTGTTTCAACACATAAGAGTAATTCAAAGCAATGTCAAATCTACAATTAATCGTTAGAGGCCATTTTCAAACTCATGAATAAACTACTACAACTTTATAACAATATAAAGTTCTACGCGCTCGAAACTAACAGCTAATCAAAATAGTCATGCTTCCAATGTTTTGAATTGTTAATATAAGTTCTATTGTAGTTTTAAAACAGTCCTAGTTTAAATTACAACAATCCAAATACAGAAAGGTTTATTCCAATTTAAACATGCAAAAAAGGCTAGGTAGACATGAATAAAGAACTAATATACATTTTAACTACGATTTCCGGGATCACACTTCATTTAAAAATCCGATCTCTCAGTTCAAACAATTACATCAGCTGTGTTTCGAATGCATACCTGGAATTCGAAAACAAAAATGGAGGAGGAAGGATTAGCAAATGGCTCACAACAAGCAATGGCAACAAACATCAAACGAAGTAGTAGCAGATTCAAAACCCAAGAATAGCTCAAACCAGCAGAAGATTTAAGAAAAACCAAACAACAACTCCAAAACCAAATGGACAGAACTTAAGCAACTCAAACAGAAACCTTCAAGTGCCTTGAACACTCGAATGTGGAACAAAACAGGGAAAACTTAAATTGCTTCTAATTCTAAACAAATGTAACAATGTCACAAAGACGAGATTGGTAGCTCAAGAACACTATATGTTCGGATCTTAAAAGGAAGGAAGCTTATGAAGGTTCAATTTAGCTTGTGGACTAAAGAAATGCAGACTCAAAACGAAAAACCGAAAGGTAAGGGAGAAATGTTTTCTTTTAAACTCTTCTAATTTCCAATGTAAGAAAACTGTTTGATTTTTAACTGCCCAAAAATTGTGTCCGTTTTTGCTTGGCGGAATGTTTATTTTTATCCTACTCCCCTTTTTCAATCAGCTCTCTTTCCTACGGATTATTAGGTCCTAATGAGTAGTCAAACCCCTTTTTTAAGGAAAAGTAGTCTTCCACTATTAGTTGTCTACTAATTATTCAATCCCACTAAAGAATGTTTCCTCTTTTGACTAACCCACTAGTATTTTACTTATTACCTAGTGGCCCCCTTTAATCATTAAAGATTCAAATTTTAAATTAACCCCCATGATTACCCTTGAATTTACTATTCTCACAATCCTACCTCCAGACCTTCAAAACTAATTAGCTATAACCAAAATCACCTAAATAAAAGGACCTGTATCAATTCCTAATGAATCAGGAACAATTAAAACAGAATTCAAACCTAAATCTAATTTATCAAACTGACTCGAAATTTAAACAGAACCACCGTCAGATTCAGATCACCAAATAACAAGTAAATTCGAATCAGAACAAACCATATTGCAACCAAGATGTTTAATGATTCAAGGAATAGATTAACACTTAAATGCAAGCAAACGAACACTGTGAATGCACTAAATAGTTAGTTAATTGTAAAATATCTCTAAATTGTTTGAATTTACATAATACGGTAAAACATATATGTTTCAAATAATATCAGTTCATGTAATGGGGTAAATAGTTTGAACACTGTGATGCGGCAAAAATATCAAACCATTATGCTTCAGTTTATGTTTCAGTTTACGCAAAACAAATGCTTCAGTTTGTGTGATGGTATTATTCTAATAAAAAAACACGGAGAAATCTAGATTGAGCGAATTAAAATTCGCATAGAAGAAATATAATTTGAAACAACCGACATTTTATTATCGAAATTCAAGAGCAAATACACCAAAAACATAGCTCAAAAATAGAAAAATTCTCGAGCGAGCTGTAGTAGCCATCAGAATCAGCGATCTGAACTACTTGAACTCGAGGCTGAAGTTGGAGGGATATCGCTGGGTGTGGGTGAATATTGTTGGATGTGAGTGTTTCTTTTTTTCTCGATCTTTTTATCGGGGCTGGTGAACTTTGGACTAACGAGGGAGAAGGGTGGTCGACGAGCAGATCTTGGTCGCTTGGCGGTGGTTAGCGATGGTCAACTGGTGGTGATGGTATAGGGCTGGACGGTCGCTGGTGATTTAACGACGAACATGGGGATCGGGCTGGTGCTGAAACAAAATGACTGTTAGTGGTCATCCATGGTTGTTGGTGGTTTGTGACTAGAATGGAACTGGAGATGGCGGAGTTGGGTTGGTCGTTAGGTTGACGGACAACTATAGATTTGAGGTCGTAGACGAGGGTAGTTGTGGAAGATAGTGGTCCTTTATGGCCTGCAACGATGAAGCTGGAAGGGCAGCCATGGTTAAAGGGGTTATTTGGGCGACGGTTGTTTGGAGAAGATGAAGTGGGGGCGGGTGTTTTTGGTTTAGGGTTTGTTTAGGTAGTGTAATGAATAATGAGGGGGGTTTTTTGGGTTCTGGGGCAGACCGGGTCGGGTTGACCCGGTGGGTTTTAGATTGGGTAAACAATATGTTTTGGGCCTGGTGAGTGAGGGGGTGTTTTGGCCTGATCTTGGGTCAATTGGAATCGCCCAATCAGATTTCCTTTTCCATTTTTAAATGTTTTTTTGTTCTTTTCAATTCATATTTTATTAAAAACCCAAAATTATAAATTATAAAATCAAATTGACTTATAGAAACTAATTAAATTCTATTAACAAATAACACACACAATATAAAAATAAATCACACAACTAGACCTTTAAATACTAAATGTAAAAATGTATTTTTTCGTGATTTTCTTATTTTTTGTAAAAATAAATTACTTAATTACTCATAATAAATTTTAAATGTAAACATAACCTATATTATTTTGTATTTTTTATTAATTTAACAAATAAACATGCACAGAAAAATGCAAACAATATGAAAAATAATAAACAAATTCACGAAAAAACACACATAACACTAAAATATTTTATTTTGGATTTTTGGGAATAATTCTCATATAGGGAAAAAATCATGTGCTCACAACTGCCCCACTTTGCCTGGAAACACGAAGAGTTATCGCGCAAAGATAAATGAGCAGATACGAGAGATTTTTGCTCGTTCGAGTACTCCGTCATGAAGAGTTTTGAAAGAGTTTGACCGAGCCTTTGCTTCGGGAGGCCTCCTAAATATCCCGGGCTAAACATGAATCAATTTAATGTAGTTTGGGAAGTTTCGGTAGTTGGGACTACCGTTGAGTTGTGACCTTGTTGTTACTGTTGTTGCTATTGTTACCGCTTACTGACCTCCTTATTACACCAAAAGGAATATTGAAGATAAGTTAACTATGTATATCAACTAAGAGTT
Organism: Nicotiana noctiflora; assembly: GCA_032618575.1. Classification (NCBI taxonomy): domain Eukaryota; kingdom Viridiplantae; phylum Streptophyta; class Magnoliopsida; order Solanales; family Solanaceae; genus Nicotiana; species Nicotiana noctiflora. Next base: position 292,271 of record JASVEL010005122.1, on the reverse strand, counting down.
ACAATATTCCTATCTATAATCCTTTTGATACTTGATCTTGAGTCTTAGCTGATTTTGCCGGAGACTTCGATCTGAATCTTGATGGCCGCAAGTTGTAAGCATTTGTTTCTTTCTACAGCATTTGAGCCAGGACGGTATTTGCGGGGTTTGCGATTTCTATCAAATTTCGAGCAGTTCGCCCTTCCATTTGGCCCAACGTTCAAACTCATTTTTTTCTTCTTTTCTTCTTTTTCTTCCTATTTTGGAGAAAAACTTGTTGCATTGGTCACCTTGCGTCTTGTGTTTTATGATCAACCAGCCTTAAGACATCCAAGACAAGCGAACAAACGAAATTTTCTGCCCCAGTTTCCACTAGGAAAATTTTGTGAGTTAGTTATGATGTGTATCTAAGCAGTCACATGAAGATTATGTAGTGTGGCAAATGTATTGTGGTTGTGTTGGGAAATGGTTGGGATTCAATGAGTTATGCCGTTATTTAATGGGTTATGCCGTTAAGGTCATCGGGTTATGCCGAGACTTGAGCAGATAAGGTTCCTTGGGTTATGCTAGGGAGATCCACGGGTTATGCCGGGGTTCAACAGGTTATGCCGTTAAGGTCATCGGGTTATGCCGAAACTTGGAAAGAAAAGGCTCATTGGGTTATGCTAGGGAGATCCACGGGTTATGCCAGGATTCAACGGGTTATGCCATTAAGGTCATCAGGTTATGTCGAGACTTGGAAAGATAAGGCTCCTTGGGTTATGCCAGGGACATGGCCGGGCTGTGTCGGGATTCAACGGGTTATGCCGTTAAGGTCAAACGAGTTATGCCGAGACTTTGAAAGATAAGGCTCATTGGGTTATGCTAGGGAGATCCACGGGTTATGCTAGGATTCAACGGGTTATGCCGTTAAGGTCATCGAGTTATGCCGAGACTTGGAAAGATAAGGCTCCTTGGGTTATGCCAGGGAGATGGCCGGGTTATGCCGGAATTCAATGGGTTCTGCCATTAAGGTCATCGGGTTATGCCGAGACATGGAAAGATAAAGCATCTTGGGTTATGCCAGGGAGATGGCTGGGTTATGCCGGGATTTTCCCCCAACATCGGGATCGTGATGGCGCCTACTCGTGGTAGCTAGGCAAGCCACTGTATTCATACTATCCTGTTTTTAACACAATTTTAATTAAATAAATGCGGAATACTTTATCAAAATGGAAATAACAAAACACAAGGTGAAAATCACACTGAAATCCTCTACCCAAGACGTGGAGTCACCAACTCACAAACTACTATGGAATACTACACATAAAAGTCTGAAAGAAATATAACATAATTCTGTTTGTCTCGGAACAATGAGACTACACCTATTAACATAAATAAAGAAAGAGACGCCGGGCCTGCGGACGTCTGCAAGCTACCTCGGTCTCAAATGTGATCAACTCCCACGCAATCTATTTACTGCTGCTGCTGCTCCTGATCGTAACCTGGACCCGTGCAAAAACGCACAGAAGTGTAGCATCAGGCACAACCGACCCCATGTGCTGGTAAGTGCCTGGCCTATCCCGGCGAAGTAGTGACAAGCCTAGGACCAGACACCCACATAAACCTGTGCAATTCAATATATATATATATATATGTACCACAAAATAACAAGAAATAATCAAGTATTAACACCATAAGAAATATCTTAAAGAATTCAACAATTAACCACAGTTAATAATTTCACAAGGAAAAACAAAGTGTAATGTAAACACAAGTAATATCAATTCAAGAAATAGCAAACAGTTGCACGGCATCACCCTTCGTGCTTTTACTCTCATCCTCACCAAATAAGCAAATAAAGTACACGGCATCACCCTTCGTGCTTTTACTCTCATCCTCACATCCATGGTACGGCATGATCCTTCGTACATGGTTCAATAATAGGGCACGGCATGATCCTTCGTGCATAAATAAATAAATAAACATGGCACGACATCACCCTTCGTGCATTATCACTCTTCCTCACCCAAATAACAATCAAATAAGTTCACAAGGAAAACAAGGTATAATGGAAACACAAGTAATATCAAGTCAAGGAATGGCAAATAGTTGCACGGCATCACCCAAATAAAATATAATGGAAAAACAAGTAATATCAAGTCAAGGAATAGCAAACAATTGCACGGTATCACCCTTCGTGCTTTTACTCTCATCCTCACCAAATAAACAAATAAAGTACACGGCATCACCCTTCGTGCTTTTACTCTCATCCTCACATCCATAGTACGGCATGATCCTTCGTACATGGTTCAATAACAGAGGCACGGCATGATCCTTCGTGCATAATCAATAAATAAACATGGCACGGCATTAACCTTCGTGCATAAATAAATAAAACATGGCACGGCATCACCCTTCGTGCATTATCACTCTTCCTCACCCAAATAACAATCACGGTTAAGGGTAAAGAAAGAAACAACAATTCATAAATCGTCCCATCAAGGGCAATCAATAATTATCTTCACAACAAGTCCCAACAAGGGAAAACAATAACGATCCACCTGTAATATATCTCAAAATATCATTTTCCAACGACTCACGGTCATACTAGACGCCAATGTATGGATGCTCGTCACCACAGCCCATACACCGCACTCGATCACATAACACATAACACATAATCCTATTCCTTCAAGCTAGGATAGAACAAACACTTACCTCGAATGCTTATGAACAATCCAATCCGTGGAAATGTCTTTTCTTTCAATTTGGCTCCAATCCAACCGTATCTATACACAATTGATTTAATATCATCAATTCTACTCAACAAACTAATTCTTAATACCAAATACCATTTTTACAACATTCTGCCATGAATAGTAAATTTCAACCCCGGGCCCACATGGTCGGAATTCGGGGTTAGGACCAAAATCCGGTTACCCATCCCCCCACGAGTTCATGTATATAATTTGTTTCAAAATCGGACCTCAATTCGAGGTACAATTCCCCAATTTATGAAAAACCCTATTTTCTAACAAAAACAAGAATTTTACCATGAAAACATTTGATTTCTAATGAAAAACATGTTTAATGATGTTAGGAATTGAAAGAATTAAGTAAAAAGTGACTTACAATCGTTTTGATGAAGAAGAAATCCTTGAAGAATCGCAAATGGGTGTTTTGGTTTTTGTAAAATGTGAAGAAATGACCGAAATTCGTGTTTTTCAGGTCTCTGTGTTCGCATTTGCGAACATGGGTTCGCAATTGCGAACCCCGACCAATTTCTGGAGTTTGAAAAATAAGCTAAGGGTGGGAAGTTCGCATTTGCGAACAGTTCGCATTTGCGAACTAATGTTCGCATTTGCGAACACATGCTGTATAGGCAGTGTTCGCATTTGCGAACAATGGTTCGCATTTGCGAACCAAGGCAATGTTGGGGAATGTTCGCATTTGCGAACAATGTTCGCATTTGCGAACATAGGCTGGCACTGGGGACCTTCGCAAATGCGAACAATTGTTCGCATTTGCGAACAAGGCTGGGCTAAAGGGGGCTTCGCATTTGCGATGAATGTTCGCATTTGCGAGCCTGTCCCCTTCGCAATTGCGAGAAATTCTTCGCAATTGCGAAGCCAACAGCTGGGTGAAAAAAACCAGCAGTTCAAAATTCAGATTTTCATCCAACGGCCTATCAAATCTTTACCCGAGCCCCCCCCCCGGGCTCCAAACCAAACATGTACACAACCTCAAAAACACATTATGGACTTGTTCGTGCGATCATATCGCCAATATCACTTCGTTTTAATCAAATCGAGCCTCAAACTCATGATTTTCAAAACTTCTCAACTTGGAACTCAAGGTCCAAAACATCCCAAACGACATCCAAATGTCACCAAACTTTACAGAAATCACATATATAATATTTAAGACTTGTACCGGGCGTCGGAACCAAAATACGAGCCCGATACCAAGGTCAATTAATTTATTTTCTTTAATAATTGCATCAAAAACAATTTCACATAAAAATTCATAACTTGGGCTCTAGGCCTCAGAATTCGACTCCGGACGCATGTCCAAGTCCCATATTTTCCTACGGACCTCTCGGGACCATCAAATCTCGGGTCCGGATCCGTTTACCAAAAATGTTGACCGAAGCCAACCATATCAATATTAATATCATTTTTATCCAAATTTCTCATAGAATTCATATTTTCTATCACAAAATCTTTCCGGCTACATGCTCGGATCATGCACGTAAATCGAGGCAACATAGAATGAGGTTTTCAAGGCCTCGAAGCTCGAAATTATTAATAAAATAAGTGATGACCCTTTGGGTCGTCACAATCTCCACCTCTAAAACAACCGTTCGTCCTCGAACGGACAATAGAAAGAAGTACCTGAGTCAGGAAACAAGTGTGGGTAACGGCTCCGCATATCAGACTCGGACTCCCAGGTCGATGCCTCAGTAGGTCGACCTCTCCACCGAACACGCACGGAAGGATAACTCTTCGACCTCGACTGTCGAACCCGCCGGTCTAGAATAGCCACCGGCTCCTCCTCGTAGGATAGATCATTGTCCAATTGGACAGTAGTACTGAAGTCTAACACATGTGTGGGATCGCCGTGGTATCTCCGGAGCATAGATACGTGAAAAACTGGATGCACGGCCGATAAGCTAGGTGGCAAAGCTAATCTGTAAGCCACCCCTCCCACTCGTCTAGAATCTCAAATGGGCCAATATACCTAGGGCCGAGCTTGCCCTTCTTCCCAAACCTCATCACGCCCTTCATAGGCGACACCGGAGCAATACTCGTTCACCAACCATGAAATCTACATCTTGAACCTTACGATCCGCATAAGTCTTTTGCCTGGACTGAGCTGAACGCAATCTCTCCTGAATAGTCTTGACCTTATCCAAGGCCTCCTGAACTAAGTCCGTACCTAACAACCGAGCCTCTCCCGATTCAAACCACCCAACCGGTGATCGACATCGCCTACCATACAACGCCTCATACGGAGCCATCTCGGATGCTAGATTGGTAACTTTTATTGTAGGCAAACTCTGCTAATGGCATAAACTAGTCCCACGAGCCTCCGAAATCAATAACACGAGGCTCGAAGCATATCCTCGAGAATCTAAATAGTCCTCTCTGGACCGGCCATCCGTCCGAGGATGAAATGCTCTACTCAACTGAACCTCGGGTGCCTAATTCCTCGCTGAACCGCTCTCCAGAACCGCGAGGTAAACCGCGTTCCCCGATCAGAGATAATAGATATCGGCACCCCATGGAGACGAACAATCTCCCTAATGTAAACCTCCGCTAACCTCTCCGACGAGTAGGAGACAGACATTGGAATAAAGTGTGCCGATTTGGTCAGCCTATCAACAATGACCCAAATAGCATCAAATTTCCTCCGAGTCAAAGGAAGTCCAAGTAACGAAGTCCATAGTGATCCGCTCCCATTTCCACTCGGGAATTTCAATCCTCCGGAATACACCACCAGGTCTCCGGTGCTCATATTTCACCTGCCGACAATTTAGACACCGAGCGACATATGCAACGATATCTTTCTTCATTCTGCGCCACCAATACTTGCCGTAAGTCCCGATACATCTTCGCGGCACCCGGGTGAATAGAATACCGCGAACTGTGGGCCTCCGCTAAGATCAACTCCCGAATCCCTTCGACATTGGGCACACAAACTCGACCCTACAATTTCAATACGCCATCATCATCTAGGTTTACCTGTGTGGCACCTCCCCGCTGTATTGTATCTCTCAACTCACGCAAATGAGGATCATCAAATTGCCTCTCACGGATACGCTCTAATAATGAAGAACGAGCGACCGTGCAGGCTAACACCCTGCTAGGCTCAGAAATGTCTAATCTCACGAACCGGTTGGCTAAGGCCTGGACATCTAGAGCTAATGGTCTCTGATTGACCGGAATATATGCAAGACTACCCATGCTGGCATACTTTCTACTCAATGCATCGGCCACCACATTGGCCTTACCCGGGTGATATAATATAGTAACATCATAGTCTTTTAGCAACTCTAACCATCTCCGCTGTCGTAGATTCAACTCCTTCTGTTTGAACAAGTACCGTAGGCTTTTGTGATCGGTGTACACCTCACATGTCACACCATATAGATAATGCCTCCAGATCTTTAAGGCATGAACCACTGCTGCTAACTCAAGATCATGAACTGGATAATTCTTCTCATGTATCTTTAACTGCCTCGAAGCATAAGCGATAACCTTACCATCCCGCATCAATACCGCTCCAAGCCCTGTACGAGATGCGTCACAATAAACTGTATAAGGCCCTGTACCTGTAGGTAGTACCAACACTGGTGCGGTGGTCAAGGCTGTCTTGAGCTTCTGAAAGCTCGCCTCACACTCCTCTGACCACTGAAACTGGACACCCTTCTGGGTCAACCTGGTCATCGGGGCTACAATAGAAGAAAACCCCTCTACAAAACGACGGTAGTAACCTGCTAATCCCAAGAAACTCCGGATCTCAGTCACTGAAGCTGGTCGAGGCCAATTCTGGACTGCCTCAATCTTCTTTGGGTCTACCCGAATACCTTCCACCGATACAATGTGACCCAGAAATGCTACCGAACTCAGCTAGAACTCACATTTAGAAAATTTGGCATATAGCTGGTAATCTTTCAGAGTCTGAAGAACCACTCCGAGGTGCTGCTCGTGCTCTTCCTGGCTGCGGGAGTACACCAGGATGTCATCTATGAAGACTATCACGAACAGATCTAAGTAAGGCCTGAATACCCGATTCATCAACTCCATGAATGCTGTTGGGGCATTGGTCAACCCGAAGGACATGACCAAGAACTTATAATGCCCATATCTAGAGCGAAAGGCTGTCTTAGGAATGTCAGCCGCCCTGATCTTCAGCTGATGGTAGCCCGACCTCAAGTCTATCTTAGAGAATACCCTCGCTCCCTGGAGCTGGTCAAACAAATCATCAATCCTCGGCAGTGGATATTTATTTTTGATAGTCACCTTGTTTAACTCCCGGTAATCAATACACATACGCATCGAGCCATCCTTCTTCTTTACAAATAATACAGGTGCTCCCCAGAGGGAAACACTGGGCCTGATAAAACCCTTCTCAAGAAGGTCCTGCAACCGATCTTTCAACTCCTTTAGTTCCGGCGGGGCCATACGATAGGGTGGAATAGAGATGGGCTGAGTGCCCGGTGCCAAATCAATACAGAAAGTCAATATCCCTGTCGGGTGGCATGCCCGGCAGGTCTGAAGGAAAAACCTCAGGAAACTCCCGTGCAATAGGGACTGAATCAATGGAAGGAACTTCTGCGCCGGAATCACGAACATAAGCCAAATAAGCTAGACACCCCTTCTCGACCATACGTCGAGCCTTAACATAAGAAATAACAGTGCGAACAGAGTGGCTTGAGGTACCCTTCCACTCTAATCGGGGTGATTCTGGCAAGGCTAAGGTGACAGTCTTAGCATGACAATTAAGAATAGCATGGTATGGGGACAACCAGTCCATCCCCAATATGACATCAAAATCTACCATATCCAAAAGCAACAGATCGACACGGGTCTCGAGACCCCCAAATATAACTACGCACGAACGGTGCACCCGATCGACTACAATGGAGTCACCCACTAGCGTAGCCACATAAACTGGAATATCCAGAGCATAGCTGGGCACAGCCAAATACGGTGCGAAGTAGGAAGACACATAGGAATATGTAGATCCAGGGTCAAATAATACCGAAGCACCTCTGCCACACACAAGAATAGTACCTGTAATCACAGCATCTGATGCCTCTGCCTCTGGCCTGGTTGGTAAAGCATAGAATCGGGGATCTGCACCTCCCCTCTGAGCTGCGTCTCTAGGACGACCATCAACTGGCTGACCTCTACCTCTCGCTGGACGGTCTCCACCTCTACGGTCTCGACCTCCACCTCTATACTCCCTACCCCCGCCTCTGGCTGGCTGGGCAGGCTGAGGGTCAGCTGGGGCCTGAATCATAGGACGAGGACCTCGCTGCTGAGAGTTGCCCGCTGCTATAGGGCAATTCCTGATAAAATGACCCGGGTCGCCACAACCGTAGCAACTCTTAGACTGATAGGGCTGCTGGCCCTGACGACCTGAATGGCCTCCACGAACGCTCTGAAGAGGCCGAGCACTAATAGGAGACTGGTCTGAATAATACCCCCGAGAACCACGATCACCTGATCCACCCTGTGAAGCCTGAAGGGCGGAATGAAAAGGCCTGGAAGACCGGCCTCTATCAAAGGATTCTCTGCTACCAGAGGAAGAACCACCAAATCTACCTATATGACGAGGCCTCTTATCCGAAGAATAACCGCCTCCCCTAGCAAGAGCCATCTCAACTCTGCGTGCTGCATTGGCTGCCTCCCGAAATGATATGTCACTTCCCACACCCATAGCCATCTGGAGTTTAATCGGCTGATTGAGCCCATCTATAAATCTGCGGACCCTCTCCCGCTCAGTGGGAAGTATCACCACTGCATGACGAGCCAAGTCGATAAATCTCGTCTCATACTGTGTAACTGTCATAGTGCCCTGATGGAGGCACTCAAACTGCCTCCGAAGTACATCCCGCTGAGTAGCAGGGAGAAACTTCTCCATAAATAGTTCCGCAAACCGATCCCATGATAAAGCTGGGGACCCTGCTGGTCGAGTCAAGCAATAATCTCTCCACCAAGTCTTGGCGGATCCTGCAAGTCTGAAGGTACATAAGTCAACTCCGTTTGTCTCCACGATCCCCATAGTCTTGAGAATCTCATGGCAACTGAATAAAAAGTCCTGAGGATCCTCTGATGCGGCTCCACTGAATGTAGTGGTAAATAGCTTGGAGAACCGATCAAGTCTCCATAAAGAATTAGAAGTCATGGCCGATCCATCTCCGGCCTGAGCTGTGGTACCTGACTGACTGGCCACAGCTGGCTGAACCACTAGTGCCTGAGGCTGAGAAGCTACCGGCTCCGGAGTACGAGCAATAGGAGTCTGGGCCCCTCCTCCAGCCTGAGAAGTGGCTGGTACAACTGGTAATAAACCTGCTCTAGCAGCGCTGTCCATAAATCCCGCTATCCTGACCAAAGCCTCTCGAAGATCCGGGGTAAATAAAGCCTCTCCTGGGACCTGAGCTGGGCCCACTGGAGCTGCTGGAACCGAACCTCCTCGTCAATCTCAATATGAGGCTCCACCTCTGGGGTAGCTGCCTGGGGTTGAGCTCTACCCCTACCACGGCCTCTGATACGGCCTTGGCCCCTGCCCCTCACAGGAGCTGCCTGGGGCTCGGGCTGTTGGTCAACGGACGAAGAAGCACGTGTCCTTACCATCTGCGAAAGGACATAATAGAAATTCAATCAGTAATTGAGGAACAAGTCACATGACAAGAAAGAACAAATGAGAGACTCTTTCCTAACTCAATAGACTCTGGAGGACAAGTACAGACGTCTCCATACCTACCCCTCAAATTCTACTAAGCTTGTTCGTGAGTGGTGAGACCTATGTAACCTAGAGCTCCGATACCAACTTGTCACGACCCGGATTTTCCCCCGACATCGGGATCGTGATGGCGCCTACTCGTGGTAGCTAGGCAAGCGACTACATTCAACATTATCCTGATCTTATCATTATTTTATAGTCATATTTGTCAACAAAAGTGATAATACTAATTACAAAGTGAAAATCATACTGAAATCCTCTACCCAAGACGTGGAGTCACCAACTCACAAACTACTATGGAATACTACACATAAAAGTCTCAAGGAAATATAACATAATTCTGTTTGTCTCGGAACAAAGAGACTACAGCTAATAACATAAATAAAGAAAGAGACGCCGGGCCTGCGGACGTCTGCAAGCTACCTCGGTCTCAAATGTGATCAACTCCCACGCAATCTATTTACTGCTGCTGCTGCTCCTGATCGTAACCTGGACCTGTGCAAAAACGCACAGAAGTGTAGTATCAGCACAACCGACCCCATGTGCTGGTAAGTGCCCGGCCTATCCCGGCGAAGTAGTGACAAGCCTAGGACCAGACACCCACATAAACCTGTGCAATTCAATATATATATATATATATGTACCACAAAATAACAAGAAATAATCAAGTATTAACACCATAAGAAATATCTTAAAGAATTCAACAATTAACCACAGTTAATAATTTCACAAGGAAAAACAAAGTGTAATGTAAACACAAGTAATATCAATTCAAGAAATAGCAAACAGTTGCACGGCATCACCCTTCGTGCTTTTACTCTCATCCTCACCAAATAAGCAAATAAAGTACACGGCATCACCCTTCGTGCTTTTACTCTCATCCTCACATCCATGGTACGGCATGATCCTTCGTACATGGTTCAATAATAGGGCACGGCATGATCCTTCGTGCATAAATAAATAAATAAACATGGCACGGCATCACCCTTCGTGCATTATCACTCTTCCTCACCCAAATAACAATCAAATAAGTTCACAAGGAAAACAAGGTATAATGAAAACACAAGTAATATCAAATCAAGAAATGACAAATAGTTGCACGGCATCACCCAAATAAAATATAATGGAAAAACAAGTAATATCAAGTCAAGGAATAGCAAACAATTGCACGGCATCACCCTTCGTGCTTTTACTCTCATCCTCACCAAATAAACAAATAAAGTACACGGCATCACCCTTCGTGCTTTTACTCTCATCCTCACATCCATAGTACGGCATGATCCTTCGTACATGGTTCAATAACAGTGGCACGGCATGATCCTTCGTGCATAATCAATAAATAAACATGGCACGGCATTAACCTTCGTGCATAAATAAATAAAACATGGCACGGCATCACCCTTCGTGCATTATCACTCTTCCTCACCCAAATAACAATCACAGCTAAGGGTAAAGAAAGAAACAGTAATTCATAATCCGTCCCATCAAGGGCAATCAATAATAATCTTCACAACAAGTCCCAACAAGCGAGAACAATAACAATTCATCTGTAATACATCTCAAAATAATTATTTTCCAACGACTCACGGTCATACTAGACGCCAGTGTATGGATGCTCCTCACCACAGCCCATACACCGCACTCGATCACATAACACATAACACATAATCCTATTCCCTCAAGCTAGGATAGAACAAACACTTACCTCGAATGCTTATGAACAATCCAATCCGTGGAAATGTCTTTTCTTTCAATTTGGCTCCAATCCAACCGTATCTATACACAATTGATTTAATATCATCAATTCTACTCAACAAACTAATTCTTAATACCAAATACCACTTTTACAACATTCTGCCATAAATAGTAAATTTCAACCCCGGGCCCACATGGTCGGAATTCGGGGTTAGGACCAAAATCCGGTTACCCATCCCCCCACGAGTTCATGTATATAATTTGTTTCAAAATCGGACCTCAATTCGAGGTCCAATTCCCTAATTTATGAAAAACCCTATTTTCTAACAAAAACAAGAATTTTACCATGAAAACATTTGATTTCTAATGAAAAACATGTTTAATGATGTTAGGAATTGAAAGAATTAAGTAAAAAGTGACTTACAATCGTTTTGATGAAGAAGAAATCCTTGAAGAATCGCAAACGGGTGTTTTGGTTTTTTAAAAAGTGAAGAAATGACTGAAATTCGTGTTTTTCAGGTCTCTGTGTTCGCATTTGCGAATATGGGTTCGCAATTGCGAACCCCGACCAATTTCTGGAGTTTGAAAAATAAGCTAAGGGTGGGAAGTTCGCATTTGCGAACATTTGTTCGCATTTGCGAACAGCTCGCATTTGCGAACTAATGTTCGCATTTGCGAACACATGCTGTATAAGGCAGTGTTCGCATTTGCGAACAATGGTTCGCATTTGCGAACCAAGGCATAATGGGGAAGGCATAATGGGGAATGTTCGCATTTGCGAACATAGGCTGGCACTGGGGACCTTCGCAAATGCGAACAATTGTTCGCATTTGCGAACAAGGCCGGGCCAAAGGGGGCTTCGCATTTGCGATGAATGTTCGCATTTGCGAGCCTGTCCCCCTTCGCAATTGCGAGAAAACTTCGCAATTGCGAAGCCAACAGCTGGGTGAAAAACCAGCAGTTCAAAAATTCGGAGTTTCATCCAACGGCCTATCAAATCTTTACCCGAGCCCCCCGGGCTCCAAACCAAACATGTACACAACCTCAAAAACACATTATGGACTTGCTCGTGCGATCATATCGCCAATATCACTTCGTTTTAATCAAATCGAGCCTCAAACTCATGATTTTCAAAACTTCTCAACTTGGAACTCAAGGTCCAAAACATCCCAAACGACATCCAAATGTCACCAAACTTTACAGAAATCACATATATAATATTTAAGACTTGTACCGGGCGTCGGAACCAAAATACGAGCCCGATACCAAGGTCAATTAATTTATTTTCTTTAATAATTGCATCAAAAACAATTTCACATAAAAATTCATAACTTGGGCTCTAGGCCTCGAATTCGACTCCGGATGCATGTCCAAGTCCCATATTTTCCTACGGACCTCTCGGGACCATTAAATCTCGGGTCCGGATCCGTTTACCAAAAATGTTGACCGAAGTCAACCATATCAATATTAATATCATTTTTATCCAAATTTCTCATAGAATTCATATTTTCTATCACAAAATCTTTCCGGCTACATGCTCGAATCGTGCACGTAAATCGAGGCAACATAGAATGAGGTTTTCAAGGCCTCAGAAGCTCGAGACTTGGAAAGATAAAGTCACCTTGGGTTATGCCAGGGAGATCCACGGGTTATGCCGGGATTCAACGGGTTATGCCGTTAAGTTCATCGGGTTATGCCGAGACTTGGAAAGATAAAGGCTCCTTGGGTTATGCCAGGGAGATCCGCGGGTTATACCGTGATTCAACGGGTTATGCTGTTAAGGTCATTGGGTTATGCAGAGACTTGGAATGATAAGGCTCGTTGGGTTATGCCAGTGAGATCCACGGGTTATACCAAGATTCAACGGGTTATGCCCTTAAGGTCATCAGGTTATACTGAGACTTTGAAACATAAGACTCCTTGGGTTATGCAGGGAGATCCACGGGTTATATCGGGATTCAACGGGTTATGCCATTAAGGTCATCGGGTTATGCCGAGACTTGGAAAGATAAGGATGGCTCCTTGGGTTATGCCAGGGAGATCCACGGGTTATACCGAGATTCAACGGGTTATGCCGTTAAAGTCATCGGGTTATGCCGAGACTTGGAAAGAAAAGGCTCCTTAGGTTATGCCAGGGAGATCCACAGGTTATGTCAGGATTTAACAGGTTATGCCGTTAAGGTCCTTGGGTTATGCCGAGACTTGGAAGGAAAAGGCTCCGTGCTACCAAGATTTATTTTTCTTTTTGGGATTTTCATTTTCACTTATTTTATTCTTCTTTCTCTCCTACTCTTTTTTCCTTCTTCTCTTATTTTATTCTTTTGAATTAGCAAAAATGCATAAAAGAATTTCAGGAAACTTCCCTTTTGGTCGCTTTACAGCTGCAAAGTTGTTTCAACGCTTGCGTATTTCATTCCTTTTTGGGTTGTACCTGCTTCTTGCATGGTTACCTATCTTCAACAAAGAAAATTTATTATTTTAAACTGGTGATTGGTTTTGTGGCCTTGATCATCTTAATTTCTTGATCCTGGCCTCTTTTCCAGTGATAACTTGGTTGCTTGTTGGCCTTGAGGGCGGATCTCTTTTCAAACCGACCGTGTTCAACTCCCAAGATTTCATTATGACTTGCCCATGTGGGCTCTGACCTTTTCTCTTCATTCTACCCTTAGGACCTTTGCCTCTGAATTTCTTTCTTTTCAAACGTCTTTATTTTGGAGGCAATCAACCACCATGGTTTATCGGGATTGGACTGACGCAACCGTTGAGGCTGGGTATCTTCATCAACTTTAACCAGGCGGAGCCCTGTGAAACTTGCCCTGCCACCTTTTCTTTGTAATAGTTTCAGAATAAGAATTAAACCGAAAGAGATTCAAAGAAGAAATATACAATGACAAACGGATGAGTCTAAAGAGAAGTGTCCCTTCCGGGGAAAAAGAATGACTTATCTGGGGTGTACATGCTAGCTTCAAATGAACATGACATATTCTTGGGATTGGACGCTTGACCCACAAACACTTCAGCTTCTCGTGAACCCCTTTGATCCGTGTTTCAAAACCAGGGAACCTTGCCAGGACTCTTTTAGTGATGAGATATCTTCTTTTCGTCTGACAGCGCCCTTTGCGGGTTTTTGCCAATCGACCTCTCTCATTTCTCTTCTTGTCGTCGCCTGAAAGTGCTCTTTGCGAGTTTTCACTAAGCAGACTCTCTCATTTTCCATTTTTCTACTATCCATCGCCTTATTTTGCCCGAAGGTTTTCATCGATAAGACCCTCTCATCTTGTTTCTCTCAATTAGGCTGTATCAGATTCCATCAATGACATTTTTCACCTTCTTGCCTTTGCCAATTGATCTAAAGGACTTGAAAAAGGTTTTTTGGGTAAAAAGGATTTTATGTGGAATTACAACTTTGGAACTATTTCAACGGATTTAAATTGAACCATCATATCATTTGCTCCAGTTTCAATTTTGGGGGAAATAAGGATTTTTCTTTTGGTGTGACTGAACCTCAGGGAGAGGTTGCCTACGTATCCTTTCGGAATAAAGTCAAAACATAGTTCCGGTCTTTTTTGGGTCTAATAATATTATTTTTTTCTTAGTGGATTGGTGTTTTTTTGGATTCCAACGAGGGTAGCCAAGGAAAGGTAAACGGCTCAAAGTGGTATGCAAAAGGGTGGATACTATTTGGATAGCAGGAACAAAAGCCTTCATCATCTCAATTGCGATGAAACAATCACCAAAGTAAAACTTAGACATAGTACCTTTTGACTACGTTTGCGTTTACCGTTGTTTCAGGATCATTTCCTTCAATATCACCTAGATATAATGCTCCTCTCGGTAACATTTTCTTGATGATGTATGGACCTTTCGAATTAGGAGCGAATTTTCCTTTTGCTTCCTGGTGATAGGGATGAATGCGCCTCAACACCAATTGCCCTACTTTGAAATTCATGGGTCGTACCTTCTTATTGTAAGCACGGGCTATTCTTTGTTATTATAATTGCCCGTGATAGACTGTAGCCAATCGTTTTTCATCAATTAAAGTCAGTTGCTCCAAACGAGTGTTATCCCACTTACTGTCTTCAATCTCTGCTTCAATAATGATTCGAAGCGAAAGAATTTCCACCTCTGCCGATATCACAGATTCGGTTCCATAAACCAACAAGTATGGGGTGGGTCCTACCGACGTGCGTACTGTAGTGCGATATCCTAGTAAGGCAAAAGGCAAATGTTCATGCCACTGCCTGGAACTTTAGTTTGTTTTTCTCAAAATCTTCTTGATGTTCTTGTTTGTCGCTTCAACAGCGTCGTTGGCTTTGGGCCGATAAGGAGTAGAGTTCCTATGTGTTATTTTGAATTGTTCGCATACATCTCCCATCAAATGACTATTCAGGTTCGCCGCATTATCTGTGATGATAGTTGTAGGGATACCAAAACGACAAATAAGATTTGCGTGTACAAAGTCCACTACAACTTTCTTAGTGACTGCTTTGAGAGTGATGGCCTCGACCCATTTTGTGAAATAATCGATGGCAACCAATAAGAATATGTGCACATTAGATGCCTTTGGCTCAATCAGACCAATAATGTCCATACCCCAAGCGAAAAAAGTCCAAGGTGCCGACATGGGATGTGGCTCTGTTAGAGGTGCATGAATCAGATCTCCATGCACCTGAAACTGATGGCATTTTCGGACAAAAATGAAATAATCATTTTCAATAGTTATCCAATAATAACTAGTTCATAAGATTTTCTTGGCCAAAAAATATCCGTTCATGTGAGGCTCGCACACTCCTGCATGTACTTCTTGCATGATTCTCCCTGCTTCTTCGGCATCTACGCATCTCAACCAGTTGAGATCCAAGGTTCTCTTGTACAAAACTTCGCAACTCAAAAAGAAACCACTTGTATGTCGCCTGATGGTTCTCTTCTAATCTCCAGTAGCATATTTGGGGTACTCTTGAGTTTTCAGAAACCTCTTGATATCATGGTACCGTGACAATATTTTGTGCTTCCTCGATCACATTGCAGTAACCGTGTCTTTCCTTGATTTTGATTTCCAAAGGATTGACATGGGCGTTTCCTAGATATGGTAGCATCGAAGATAATGAGGCAAGTGTGTCAGCTAATTCATTGTGACACCACGGGATATACTTGAACTCTATTGATGTAAACCACTTGCTGAGATCCTCCACTTGTTGTCTATAAGGAATGAGCTTGACGTCTTGGATCTCCCATTCACCTTGGGCTTGTCTGATAATCAAGTCAGAATCTCTCATGATCAGTAAGTCTTTGACATCTTGGTCAATTGCCATATTCATGCCCATGATGCAGGCCTCATACTCAGCAGTAGCTTGTTTGTGCAAAAGAAACGGAGTCGAGCCGTAGCTGGGTAGTGTTGACCGGTGGGAGAGATCAAAATTTCCTCAATTCCTACGCCTTTCGCGTTTACCACTCCATCGAAGAAAATTTTCCAAGCATGGGCGTCTTCGGGGACTACTTCTATTGTATTTACCTCCTCATATGGAAAGTAGGTATTCAATGGTTGGTAGTCCTCATCAATCGACTTTTCGGCCAAGTGATCCGCCTATGCTTGGGCTTTCATTGCCGTGTAGGTGACATAGACTATGTCGAATTCAGTAAGCAAGTTTGCCATTTTGCCAATCTTCCGGTGGGCATTGGTTTTTGGAATATGTACTTCAAAGGATCCAACCTGGTAATGAGGTGAGTGGTGTGAGCGTGGAGATGGTGTCTCAACTTTTGAGTGGCCCATGTCAAAGCACAGTATGTCATTTCCAACAAAGTGTATTTGACTTCATAACTAGTGAACTTCTTGCTCAAGTAGTAGATCGCCTGCTCTTTCTTCCTCGTTGCATCATGCTGCTCGAGGACACAGCCAAAAGAGTTTTCTAAGATTGTGAAATATAAAAATAGAGGCCTCTCTTATTTCGATGGGACCAAAATCGGGGGATTCGGCAGATATTCTTTAATTTTTTTGAAATCCTCTTGACACTCAACTGTCTATTTGATCGCGGCATCCTTCTTTAGCAACTTGAATATGGGCTCACATGTGGAGGTCAATTGAGCGATGTAACGGCTGATGTAGTTTAATCTGCCCAAGAGACTCATTACATCTTTCTTGGTTCTTGGAGGAGGCAAATCCTTGATAGACTTTATTTTTGTTGGGTCTAACTCGATACCTCTCTTGAAAACTATAAAGCCCAAAAGTTTACCAGATGGTACCCCATAGGCACATTTAGCCGGATTCAATTTCAAATCATACTTGCGCAATCATTCAAAGAATTTCCTCAAATCTTCAACATGATCATCATGGATTCTGGACTTGACGATTACGTCATCCACGTATACCTCTATCCCCCGGTGCATCATCTCATGCAAAATAGCGGTCATGGCCCTCATGTAGATCGCCCCAGCATTCTTCAAACCAAATGGCATGACCCTATAACAATATGTACCCCAAGGTGTAGTGAAATCGGTTTTATCGGCATCTTCCTCATCCATCAACACCTGGTGATATCCCGCATAATAGTCCACGAATGACTGTATCTCATGTTTGGCAGAATTATCAACAAGGATGTGGATGTTGGGCAAGGGGAATTTATCTTTGCGACTTGCCCTATTCAAATCTCGGTAATCCATATACACACGAGTTTTCCCATCTTTCTTTGGTACCAAAACTATATTAGCCAGCCACGCAGTATATTGGACTACACGGATTACCCCTGTTTTCAACTGTTTTGTGATCTCTTCTTTGATTTTATCACTGATGTTAGTCTCGAATTTCCTCTGCTTCTGTTGAACTGGGGGACCATTAGGGTAGGTTGGCAATTTATGCACCACTAGATCAATACCTAATCCTGGAATGTCATCGTATGACCAAGCAAACACATCTTTAAATTCAAAAAAAAAAGTTGAATTATTGCATCATGTGTTTTCTCATCCGTGTGAATGCTTATTTTGGTCTCTCGGACATCTTCGAAAGTTCCCAAATTAATCGGTTCTATGTCATTGAAATTTGGCTTTGGTTTATTCTCGAAGTTTTTCATTTCTCAATTTATTTCCAAAAAGCCTCTTCTTCATAATATTTCGATTCTTGGTTCATTATTTCACAGTTAGACAACATATTTGGATGTGGGCATGAAGTCTGCAAGCATGTCATGTTATTTAAAGCCACATTATTAGAACTGAATGAGAGAAAAAGAAAAATAGCAAAAATTAGAAAGATTAAAGGAAAGTGAACGATGAAATTTGATTTCATTTCTTGGAATTTGAAGATAACAAGGGTTTACATTTCAAAATTTAAAGACCAAAAACTAAAGAAAACATCCGAGTTACACCCTGGATAACTCGAGATACAGAAAAAGTGGTAGGACAAATTTACCTGGACTCCCTCCTGGTTGGAAATGGAGTAGCCTTCCAATTTTGCAGCTTGGCGCCTGGTCCCATGTAAAGTACCTCAGCGATGCTAGTCCCTTCCCCTGGCTCGACCATGTGAGTCTCATGAAGCATTTCCCTTATAGCCCAACAAATATCTTCTATTTATTCGGCCGTGAAAACCTCATCATCCTCTTCTTCAACGTATTTTGTTCTGACAAAAGTTTCGCACAATTGTGGCAATGGCCAAGCCAACTTCCATCCCTCATTGCTCCTCTTATTTTCCCATCTCACATCCTCTAGGGTATGGTAGAAACCTATCCCGAAGAACGTCTCATTCGAAGGCAGGGTAATGGGTTCTGCTATTCCTTGTAATGCTTTCTCAAGCCCTTTTCCTGGTTTGAAAACACGTCGGATCATCTCTTTAGCCACCATGACCGATGCATTAGAAAGGAAGGGTTAGGGACAAGGGTCTCCTTCTTCATATTGGTTGGCGAGCACAATTTCAAAAGCCTAATAAACTATGTGTTCGCCTCCCTCTCTTGCTTCAAGGTGCGGGACTGAAGGGTCTCGATAGATCGATTGCTTATCTTCCATGTGGACCACGATCTCTTGGCCCTCATTCTCAAATTTTACCATTTGGTGAAGGGTAGATGGTATAGCTGCGGCCGGATGTATCCAGGGCCTCCCCAAAAGAAAATTGTAGGACGTGTCCATGTCCAGGACTTTGAAAGTGATTTCAAAGTTCAGCGGTCCAATAGTCAGAATCAAATCGATTTCTCCAACCGTGTCCCTTTGCATACCATCAAACGCCCGTACACAAATATTGTTGGGTCAAATTCTTTTGGTCCCAATTTCTATGCGTTGTAAAGTTGAGAGCGAACATATGTCTATCCCCAAACTTCCATCCACCATGACCCTTTTCCTGTAGTACCTTACACATTTGACTGTTAGGTGCAGGGCTTTGCTATGTGCAGCTCCTTCTGGGGGCAAAACATTCTTACTGTAGGAGATTTGGTTGACAGCAAAGAACCGTTCTTCCATTATTTCCATTTACTCTACAGAGGTCTCAACCGGTACATGCGCTTCATTCAAGGTTTTTAGCAGGACCTTCTGAGGCTCGAGTGAACTCATGAGAAAGGATAGCACGGACACTTGATCAGGGTGCTTGCGTAACTGATCTACCACCTCAAAGTTGGGCATCTTGTCGAAGAAAACCTCCGCTTCTTCGGCGTTCATAGGCTTCTTGGGTGGGAAGTTTCCGTGTAGCATTTTGCACTTCCTGTATGTCCCAATACTTCTCAGCAGATGTATTTCCCGATAGCTCCCCTGTGACTTCATTGCCTTTGTAGGTAGTCGACGTTCATTGATAGTTCCAAGGCACTGTGGATGGGTCCGTTATCGGGTTTTGCAGTGTGCATCCGATAACCAACGGTTCACTCAGACGAGGTGGTTTAACTGTTCCCCGGACCACATAGGTCCCTTTCGATACATACATTGGTACTCTTCTTTTTAATTCAAGCCTTTGCGGCTTCTCTGGGCGACCTCGTGGAACACAGAGAACTTTACTTTTCGGGAGCACCCTCGTCTCCATTTTGGTTTCAATCTTCTTTCCAAGCTGAGCCTTGGTAGTCTCAATCGTTTTTTCCCCTTTTTCTTGCTTCGGGGTTGCTGTAGGCTTTCTCTCCGTGTCAACAATGGCAATTATGGTTTTCAAAGCGGGATCAAATTCCTTGTCTTCACATATCATCCTGATCAGTGGACCATTATTGTGAGTGGGCAAAGGATTATTGGTCACCTTTGGGCCTTCTCATCCTTTACCACTATCTTTCTCTATTCTATCAAATCCTCAACTGCTCTTTTCAGAGACCAGCAATTGTTGGTGTCGTGCCCTTCTGTATCTAAATGATAGGCGCATCGGATATCCCGTTGATATGATGGTGATCCCGGGTTTTGCCTATTTGGAGGCATGGGCTATAGGAGGCCCATTTGGACAAGTTTAGGGATCAATTCAGAATATGGCTCACCGATGGGGGTGAAGGTTTGTCTCCTATGAAGTTCCTGGGGACGAAAGTTATTTCGGGGTGGTTGGAGATTGTAGTGGTTTCGGTAAGGAGGCTGATTTCTAGGAGGTGGAGCTTGGTGCCGATTGATCTGCTATTGTGGTTGGCCATAGGGTTGAGCATTGATAACCATGTATTACTGGGGCTGGTAGGCCACATCTTGATGAGGGTAATAGTGTTACGGGGCTCTTTCTGAAATATGGGGCCTAGGGTTACTATATTCCCTCGCCCCCGATACTGCCATCGATGTTTCTTCTTTCTTCTTCCCTCTTGCTCTCCCTCCAGACCCACCCTGAATGGCTTGGGAGGTTGCTCTTATGGCTGCCTGACTCAAAATCCTTCCTTTTTTCAAATCGTTCTCTACCATTTCCCTGATTTTGATTGCCTCTACGAAAGGCTTTCATATTGCTCATATCATGTTTTGGAAATAATTACGCTCCTAGGCCTGTAAGAAGACGGTGACCATTTCTATTTCATCCATAAAATTCTCTGAGGACTTCTTCTTGTTATTTGCCAAAGAATTCCTATCTGTCGCAATGTCAATGTTGTACTGGAACTGCCGAATAATATCCTAGGCAAGATCATCCCATATGTGCCAGCGGGAGATGTCTTGGTCCATGAACCATTCTGAAGCGATAACGATCAGGCTTTCTCCAAATTATGGCATTAGTAACTCTTCCCTGCCACCGGCTTCTCGCAATTGGTTGCAATACCTCTTTAAATGAGTGATAGAGTCATCATGCATGTCATACTTCTCGAACATAGGTGTTTTAAAACCTGATGGTAAATGGACCTGTGGGAACATACATAGATAAGCTTATGAGACACTCTTCTGTCCACTCAAACCTTGTATGTTCTTCAAACTTTGCTCGAGCTTCTCATTCTCTTGGCCATCTCATCCTTTTCGGACGCCCTGGGGTTTTGGTTTTTTCCAGGTACAAACTCATATTGAGGATGTTGAGGGTATGTATTGGTAGTAAACCGAGTAGGTTCCAATGATAAAGATGGTGCCTGGAAGGTGAACGAGGATGAGTCATAGTTAGGCCTGTACAAAGTGGGTTGTGCCGCAGTTGGGTAAGGTGGTGCGGTGAATGTGTTAGAGGTTGTGCCTGTGGCTGACACCTAGGGGTGTGGCTCAGAAGGTGATCCGGCAATATGAGATGGCATGGTATGGTACCCAAATGGAGTAGGTGGGTAACTGATAGGAACATTGGAGGTTCCGCCAGTTCTAGGAAACAGTTCGGGGAATCCAGGGATTATGGTTGGCATTTCTCTTCCGCTGTTCCAGGCGTCCCAGAATTCCAATATGTGGAGACGCAAGATCCTATTCTCCTCAGTTGTGGCTGATTCGGAAGTTGGGATGATTGTGATTGAACTCTTTTCTGAGAGAGCGATCATTGGTGGAGTGATTTTTGAAGACATTTCTATGCTTCCTTTAGATCTAGTGAAGTGAGTGTGAACACTTCTCCTCGATTTTGCGGCGGATGGTTGGACGCTTCCCTTTGACCTCGTGAAGTATGAATGCAAGGTCAGACTACCACAAAACCAAACACCTTTCTATAAAACTTGGATTGCAGCCAGCAAACGGTTCGTTCGCAACAAATAACAGATAAGTAATCTCACGTTGGGGTGTGATGCACTTATACAGTTAAGTGGATTTGTACATGTATGGAATCGGTTGCAATGAATCATTCCACCATAGGCTTTATCCCCCTTTTTATTTTCTTCTAGTGGTGGTCGAATCTTATGTGGATTGCCTACGTACTATGTCCCCGCATGAATCAGACCAAGCATAATTCGAGTATCGTAAAAGTAAAAGATATCTCATTTCTTTGCCAAAATATTCTGCTTACAAAGCTTAAAACATTTGTGAAAGTGAAAATTAGATATTTTTGATGCAAAAAGGGAAATACAAATTTTAAACGGACAACAGACTCTAAAAGAAGATACAGACTCCACTAAGCATGCTCTAGAGCTTTTAACTTTTGGGTCCGTGAGGCGTTGCTCAGCCTTGCTGTAGATTTTGGCGTAAGATCCCTTTGCATACTTCTTATCTATGCCATGATTTGGTAGACATATCTCATAACGGAGGCAAAAAGGGTAGCACGGGCTTTTTGTTTGCATCTTAGGCATCTCATGGTAATGTAGTGCACATTTTCTTCGATTCTACCCCAGATTATATCCTTTTCCCTTAGCAGTTGCTCTATCTGTTGATTCTTAGTCCCCAATATCTGAGCGATTCCGGTGATTTGGTCCAGGAGCTTATCTGCTTGCTTTTCCATCCGTGCCTGTCACACCTCCTTTTTTTTCACACTACTTACACAAAGGTATGTGCCACTAATTACTACTACACCCCGGTAATGGATATAATAATAATAGGGAAGGAGTTTTTCTAGTTAAAGGATATTCGAAACGAGATTTATTTATTATTTTTCAGATTCGCCACTTGGGAAAATAATAGTGTCCCAAGTCACTGGTTAAATCCCGAACCGATGAAATTATGACTATGTTTAACAGTCTACGAAATTAGAAATACGGATAAGGAATTCTGTTAACCCGGGAGAAGGTGTTAGGCACTCCTAGATTCCGTGGTTCTACCACGGTCGCTCAACTGCCATAATTGTTTTTATCTGATATGTCCTGCTTTGTTATTTTTAAAGACTTGCGATGTCACGAAAACACATTTTGATTCACACCGTAGCCAGTACACCTGTGACTTTTGTGCATTTCAACTTTGCCGGGATTTGAGATTTGGGTCACATAAATATGCACCCGTATTAGGAATGTAATTTCATTAATCGCGCCTATAATGTCTACGTCTTTATTAACTTTGGGAAACACCATGAAGTTCGTTAAACGGTCCTTCTACTTCTAGAATTTTATGTTGAAATCTATTTGGGGACCCCGTGTGTTTTCATTATTTGTAACGAGGCTCTTCCCTTATTTTAAGGTCCAATCCTATTCATATACTATATTTTCTATTTATTTTTTTTCTTCCTAATTCATATCTATTTTTGTGTTATTTTTAAAGTATAATCTTGGATTCCAGGCCATTATTCATTATTGGGCCTGGACTTCAGACTGCTCAACAGTCCAATATTGAATACAATTAGACTTCCGGAGCTCAATATATACCAGTGCTTTACTCGAGAACACAGGTGCCATGTTAACCATATCTGGGCCTGTATACATGACTAGGCCCAGACTATATAAGCGAAAACAAGCTAACATTTCAACAACAGTATTTGAGAAAATATTATTCAACATTACTAATTATTCATTTCAAACGATGCCAAGTTACACTTTTCAGCCACTACTAATTTTAATATTTAACATCTAATTAAATATTCTAAAACAGTAATTTGTATCAATGTTGTTATTCTATATGGCAGGTTCAGATGTTCAGGTAATTATTGTGATACTAGTTACAAAACTTATTTTGTCACTTTTTTTTAAAATTAAAGGAAAACAATGTTGTAAATTCAACTAAGCTTGCTTGAACTACTATTACTAACAATCACAGAAGTCTAAAAAACGAATTCGTAGACAACTCATATTCAGTAGATATAATCAGTATTACAAGCTGATCTATTTATACTCTTTGGATTAACGGTTCTAATTCAGGATTTAACTAACAAAATAGATAAGTGCCAGTTTATAAGTCCTGTTTTAGAATCATACTTATTTATCTAAGTGTATTGGCCTGTTTAATTTTTTGAATAAGGTGATAAACACGTTTAACTATATTATTATCTACTACTACTTTACTCTAATCTAACTCACGTAGTCTATTATTTATTACAAGCAATCATAATGAATCACAAAGGATATACGAGTTACAACTACAAACAATAAGAAAATAGAGATAGCTTCAGCGAAAAACCAGTCCAATATCTCATTCATTCATCAAGTTTTCAATTACATCTTTGAGAAAGAGTAGTGTACCTGATCAAACGTAAACAAACTGATGAGTTCTAAGGAGATGAAGGACAAGAGAAGTCAGCAATGGCAGCAGTAGAGTATCAACAGCAAATAGGAGCAGGAAATAACACAGCAACTCCCAAACCCAATAGATAACCAGTAATCGACTTGAGAGATAACACAAATCCAAGCTAGTTGAGATGAACACAGCCGAGAAAACACCAGCAAAGATCCCAAAAACATTACTCGACTCAAAGGCTAAGCGTAAGAACAATATATGTGAAGTTTTGAACTCTTAAAACTTGAATCAAATTCGAACTCTCTTAATTGTTAAATTCCAGCTAGACGTGAACTAGAATTCCTCTAAGAATTTGTGAACCCTTAAGAATTGTCCAGCCCCTTTTTTAGGCTTGTAACAGCCTATTTATAGAGTTATTTTGGGGGGAATTTCAAATTAATTATTTCTATTTTCCTCCCCTACTTTTTTCAATTAAATACATTAATGTCTAGCAAAATTGTAACGAAATGCCCTTGAACCCCCGCTAGAAGGTTCTGGGCTATACTTTTGTGTTCTATTGGGCAGGTTTTACCTAGTTACCACCA
Organism: Nicotiana noctiflora; assembly: GCA_032618575.1. Taxonomy (NCBI): domain Eukaryota; kingdom Viridiplantae; phylum Streptophyta; class Magnoliopsida; order Solanales; family Solanaceae; genus Nicotiana; species Nicotiana noctiflora. The sequence goes on along the minus strand of JASVEL010005122.1, from coordinate 267,162 downwards.
CTTGCTAAGGTTTATTACACAATTACTTTTTAGCTCTTCCTAGTATACCCCTTATTATTCAAGTATTTTTAGAAAAACGAAGCACTAAAGTCATTTATATCCCTATAGGCTCTATTTAACCTACAAAAATACCATATTCCTTTCTCTTTTTAACCCTTGCATTTTATTATAATTACCCGACCTACAATAGGTCTTTCAAGACTTGTATTTAACAACTAGCCCCTTAAGACTTGTCTTAAAACTTAACCAATCTCAGACTATAGACCTTTTCAATATTAGCCACTTTTACAAAGATAGCCACTATCAGAACTCATACTGTGTTTGCAGTCATAGCCACAAAGCATTTACACATATAACCTAAGTACTTATAAGCATTCAAAAGTTCAGAAGAAACTAAAATACAAATCAAATTGCAAATATATCTAGATTCATGATTTTTTGCACAAGTAACCCTAATCACAACTTAACTTCAAATTAATCAGAACTTAGAGGGACAATTTGGTAATGGTTGAATTCTAACTAATTAAAACCCTAATCAAAATAGGATCTACTGAACAATCACATGAAAATAGTAAATAGCATATGATTTACAAGTAGCTAATATCTGAGCCTAAGAACACTTAGATGATTTCAGGCACATATGAAATAAAATTCATGGCTAATATGAACAAGTATGAATCAAGATATAGAACAGAGATAGATTCATGCTTTTAGACATGCATAGTAATTCTCTAAGTTCTAAACAGATAAGCACATAAAAGAATCAAGTTTCAGAACAAGTGAAAACATAAAAGCCACTGAACAAAAACATGGTAAGGTACTTAGCTTTTTAGGGCTTTTTCCTTTTCTTTCTTTCTTTCTTCTTTTTCTCTTAGTTCTTTTATTTTTTGATTTTTCCAGAGTTTTAGAGACTCTTGGTCTCCTGAATATCAGATCTCCCAAACAGGCCCTTGAGGTTTGATTTGAGTGTCTGAGGGGTGTTTGCGGACTTGGGGTAAGGTCTTTGAAGTGGTATTGTTTTTGGGTGCTTGCCAGAGTAGGGTTCTGGCTAGGCTTTTTCTAATATTCGAAGAGTTGGGGTAAGATTCGAGACAAATGCTTTTGGTGGGGTTATAGATCGTCTAAAGACGATCATGTGGTGTTAAGGAGGGAGTCTGATTCATACTTTGGGTGTCGCCGGCAAGGGTTTTGGCGATCAAAATTAAAAGACTAGGGTAACTGGTAGGCCTTTGGACGGGGATAATGGGGTTAAGGGTTGTTTCAAGGTGGGGAGGGGTGTTTGGAAGTTGGCCTGAGCCGGGGAAGAAGGTTGTGGCTTACCACCGGTAGGGTTCCGGTAGTCTCCATGAGAGATGGGGGGGAGGAGGAAGAGAACTAAGGCGGCTAGGGTTGTGATATGGGGAGAGGGTGTGTATAATGAAGAGATGAATGGGGGAGTATTGATATATATATTAATTATGTGTTGTTTATCCTTGCCCTTTGGATTGGCTTAGATAAACGGCCAGGATCCTTTGGATCTTAAACGCCATCGTTTAGTTTAATGAAATGCTTCCTTTGGTCCGTTAGATTAAGTGCTTGAACGGCTGAGATCAATTACCCAGACTACGTCATTTTATTTAAATGGTTCATCAGCCTCGTGCGTTTGATTAGGTATAATGGACGGTTGAGATTGATCCCCTAGACGACGTCGTTTCATTAAGGAAGGCACCGCCTTACTTGGTCCGTTGATCATTCGTATCAATGGCCTAGGCCTAATCACTTATGTGGTGTTGTTTGGTTCAGTGGTTGGGCAGACTGGCCAAAATGACTTGGGCCTAGTCTGGGCAACGTGTTTGGGTTGTGTATTTCGTGTATTTGGCCCAAATTAATGATATATATTGTATTTTTTGTATCTTGTTATTTTTGACTTGTATTTTATTTAATTTTCTTGTATTTTCTTTTTTTATTCTGTACTTTTCCTTTGTACTGATGTATTTTCCTTTATTTTCCCATTTTTGTATTTTTCATTGATTTTTCGATTTTTTTTTTTTGTATTTGAGCTTTCTACACATTCCTAACACATTATTCGGACCATGACACCACAGCTACTAGATTTTATGCACAAAAATTTTACGGGGCCTTACATTATTATTAGCAATTAACAAACACACAATTCAAAACAATTTGCAAACCAAAAATTTATTTTTTTGTATTTTATATTTTGGTATTCAATTGCTTGGGGAAAAAGTCACGTGCTCACAGCTGCCCCTCTTTGCTTAGGAACACGAAGAGTTTCAGTGCAAAGACAAGTGAGCAGTAATGAGGGATTTTTGCCTACTTGCATATTTCGTATAAAGCATTTTTTAAAAGCTTTGACCGCACCCTGCTTCAGAGGTTGCCTACATATCATGGGCTATAGAGGAATTAGGTTAGTGTAGTTCGGGAATGTCTGGTAGTTTGAAATTACCAAGGAAATTGTGATTTCACTACTGTTGCTGTTATTACTGTTGTTACTGCTGATCAACTCCTTATTACACCATGGTGTGATGACCCGGCCCGTCATCATGTGAGGTGTCACCCTGTTATCCCCGTATTATGCTTTTTAATGTTCCAATATGCATGTTTGGTGAGTTTGAGTCAATTCTAGTTGAGTTTGGTTGGAAAAGAGACAAATAGTCTCTTAGAAGAAGGAATAGTTAGAAAAAGTCAGATGGATGTTGACTGGTGAATTAGAGAGATTGGAATCGAATTCTGATGATTCGGTCAGCTCCGGGAGGTCATTTATGAGCTAGGAGAGCGATCGGAAGTGAATTTGGAGGTCCTGTGTAGTTTTAGACTTGAAATGGCTAAAGTTGAATTTCGACGAAATCCGAACGGTAGGCGAGATTATGATCCGGGAGTCAGAATGGAATTCCGACAGTTGCAGTAGCTCCGTTAGGTGATTTTGGATATGCTTGCAAAGTTTCAGGTCATTCAGAGGTCATTTGACCGGGTTTTTTGATTGAATGTTGGTTGCAGAAGTTTAAATTAAAACCTAGGCTTGAATTCACTTTGATTTGATGTTTTCCGTGTTTAAAGGCATGTTTTTAGGATTAGAACAAGTTTATATCGTGTTTTGGAGTATATTGGTTGTTTTCGTTGGGGTACGGGGGGCCTCGAGATGAATTCTGGGGTCCAAACGGACCATTTTAAGCCTAAGTGAGCAGCTGATTGCTGCACTAAATTGTCGAGAAATTTTGTTCATCGCGATTGCAGTCCTGGCCATGCAAACGCATAGTGTATCAAAGTGAGGCGGGGAGATTGTTCTTCGCGATTGCAGGAGGAGTGATGCGATCGCGTGAGGTTGAGTGTTTGTTCATCGCGATCGCGAGGTTATCGATGCGATCGCGTAAGGTCTTGTTCGTAAGCAATGCGATCCCAATCTTTATGATGCGATCACGTAGGGTCGCTGGGTTTAGCACTGCGATCGCATCCAGGTCCACACGATCGCGTAGAGGAAAGACTGGCCGCCCAAAAGTTGTGCATTGCGATCGCGAGCCAAGGGCTGCGATCGCGTTGGGTAAAAATGCCTGGCAGTGAATTTAAGTCCAGAACATTTCAGTCGCGGCCATTCATTCATAAAACTCCATTATTGAGTCTTAGAGAGAGAAATTGACGGGAAATTGCTGGGATTTCATCGGGTTATCATCGAAGGTAAGTTTTATGGTTCAAATATGCGTTTTTATCTTAGAATCCTTCTCTATTTTACTGAAATTGAATGAATTAATGGGGGAATTTAGCCCTAAGCCAGGGTTATGATAAAATGTCGATTTGAATGGGCAAACGGAGTCCGATTTTAGCAAACTTTATATGTTTGGACTCGGGTTGAGATAAGGATTCCGAAAATGTATTCATAATTTTTCGAGAAGCGTACCAAAAGTCGAATTTTGACAACCTTGTGGGTTTTGGTGTAAATCGAGTTATTTCGAATGGTTTGTGTCTAATTAGCCTATATTGATGTATTCTCATTGATTATAAGCAGATTCAACATCCAAGGTGATTGATTTGTGAGGCAAGCGCAAAATGGGCTAGGACTTCTACCGGATCGAGGTGAGTGGTGGTAGTAAATAATGTACTGAGGGTTTGAACCCCCGTACTTGCACTATATAGTGCTATGTTGAGATGAAACAGGCGTTATGTGACGGCGTGATGATATTGTGATTGGGGAGTTGGACTTGATCCTTCTCGACTGATAGTTTATTGTGTATTATGATTGTGAATGAGTTTAAAACTGTAAAGTTGGACTGGTAGCCATGTTTGGGGCCTTGTGCCAATCTGTAGAAGTATTAAGGAAACCTATAGAGCTAGGTGACCTTATATCATGCTGGGTACATACACTCAGCCGTAGTATGTCATGCTGGATGCATACACTCAGTCGTAGTATATCATGCTGGATACATACACTCAACCATAGTATATCATGCTGGATACATACACGCAGCCGTAGTTATAGCTGTATAGCATATCATGAGCCAGTACTAGATGTGTACTTGAGAGAAGCTACCTAGGGTGGGATTCCCTGTTCTAGCTGAGTGGGCCTGAGAGGCCAAGTCTATATTGACTGAGATAGGGTCGAGTACCCACTATGAGATACTATATATATATATATATATATATATATATATATATGTATATTGGATCGGGTTGCACGCCGCAGCACTATATGTATTGGATCGGACTTCACGCCGCAGTAATATATATGTGGATCGAACTGCACGCCGTAGTGATATACATGTGGAACGGAAGTATATCATGCTGGATACATACACTCAGCCATAGTATATCATGCAGAATACATACACTCAGCCATAATTATAGCTGTATAGCATATCATGAGCCGGTACTAGATGTGTACTTCGAGAGAGACTACCTGGGGTGGGATTCCCTGTCCTAGCTGAGTGGGCCCGAGAGGCCAAGTCTATATTGAGTGAGATGTGGTCGAGGACCGACTTGGTCCTTCACGATTGATAGTCTTACTGAGTATTATGATTTAGATTGAGATTATAATTGTGTAATTGGGGTAGTAGCCACCTTTGGGGCCTTGTGCCGATCTATAGAGTATTAGGGAAGCCTGTAGAGCTAAGTAACCCTTATATCATGCTAGATACATACACTTAGCCGTAGTATATCATGCTAGATACATACACTCAACCGTTGTATATTATGCTGGGTACATACACTCAGCCATAGTTATAGCTGTATAGCATATCACGAGCCAGTACTAGATGTGTACTTGAGAGAAGCTACCTAGGGGGGATTCCCTGCTGTAGCTGAGTGGGCCTGAGAGGTCGAGTCTATACTGATTGAGATAGGGTTGAGAACCCACTATGAGAGATTATATTGGGCCTGAGAGGCCAAGTCTATACTGACTGGGATAGTGTACTATGAGATACTCTATACATACATATCTATATATATATATATATGTATCTTTATATTGGATCGGGTTGCACGCCACATCAATATATGTATTGGATCGGACTTCACGCCGCAGTAATATATATGTGGATCGAACTGCACGCCGTAGTGATATACATGTGGAACGGACTGCACGCCGCAATATTATTGTGCATGGGCTGTAGGAGCCCCTTCGGAGTCTGAGTCTACACATATTCTCAGTGGGCGCTGGAGTATATTATGGGATCGGGCTGCGCGCCGCAGTAGTGTATATATATATATGTGTATATATATATATATATATATATCTATATATATATATTGTTTTGGTGACTAAATGAAAAGATTGATGCCAAGTTGGTAGCATCATATTGCTTGGGCCGAGGGAGCCCCTCCGAAGTCTGTATACACCCCCAGTGAGTGTTGTCGACATTAAATGAAGCGGGATGCACGTTGCAGCGCTATATATTAGAACGGGCTGCACGCCGCAGCATTATATATATATTGGAGTGGGCTGCGCATCGCAGCAATATACATACATACATATATATATATATATATATATCGGAGCGGGCTACGCGCCGTCGCATTATAGACATATGTATACACACATATAAACATTTTGTACCCGCTGTATGCCGTAGCAGTATGAGTGAGGACTAGGTCAGTGTGGGACCATGGTGAGATAGATGTGGACTAGAGATGGGGGTATTCACTGTAGAGTGAGGACTAGTAATTGTACAGGTGTTCTCACTTTCAGTTATTGTTTATTATTATTACTCATTGAGTTGAAATATACTCCCCTGCATTTTTTGTGCAGATATTCAGGTTCAGAAGAGCAGTTGAGCTATCGCAACTGCTTTATTATCCCTATTCCGTGGAGACTTCGAGGTAGTTGCCGACGTCCGTAGTACCTGACCTCTTTCTTTTTATCATTTTGCTGTTTCCATTCTGCCTAGACTTGATTGTGTAGTAGATTTCATTTATAGAGGCTCAGACTTGTGACACCACGATTTGGTTGGGACTGTATTCGTGTATTTCGTTTCTACACTTCTTGATTTGTTATGAAAACAGGCTAATTAAGCCTATTAAACAATATTAATTTATAATTGGCTGGTTTAAATGGATAAGATTGTCGGGCTTGCCTAGCAATGTGTTGGGCGCCATCACGATCGGGGTTCGGGTCGTGACAAGTTGGTATCATAGCCTAGGTTAACAAGTCTTGCGAGTCATGAGCAGGTTTAGTAGAGTCTCGTGGATCGGTACATGGATGCTTGTACTTATCCTCGGGAGGCTGCAAACCTTTTAGGAAATCTTCAAATTCTTGAAATTCTTATCGTGCGTACTTGATTCTACTTGAGGTATGATTCTTTAAATTCCTTCTACACATTGATGTGCGCACTCGAGTGCTTAGTGATAAATTTGCCTTGATGGCTTATGATTTCTCGATCGAGGGGCGAGATATAATCCCTGTGAGTTCATGTTGGGCCAGTCGGGAGGACTTGAGGCCAGATATTTGTCTATGACTTGAGAACCCCGGTGCTGATTTTACGAAATAGTATTATGAAATTTCGTGTAATCGGTAATGTCCCTAACTGTGCAAATGGCAGCTTAATAATGTACGAGCTGTCAGGTGCTAGATCCTTATTGTAATCGGTTTTGTAGCCCCGAGCTATGGGCTTGGTGAATATTTATCATATCTCTCGTTGGAAGGTGTTGTACTGAAATACTAGATTGAGGAAAAATAGATGGGCTGATTCTGATGTGTAATTGAAGGGTATCCGATGTATGTTATGATGTGAGCAGGTGTAGCGCATGTTCATGTACTAATTTTGACAATATAATTCGTGTAGCTTTGAGACTAATGTTGTTGACATGTAGTGTGATGTCTGGCCGAGTTGTGGACGTATTGTTAGGATGATTTTGGTGATTCGTTTGTAGGTGGATAGGCCAAATTACAAAGGAAACTCTGTCAAAATTTTTGGAAAATTCGGGACTTAGAAAATAATTCTGTCACCTGGAGAATAGGCTTAAATGGTGTGTGTATAAATGCAAGAGTTGCAGAAGAGTCAAGGTCTCTGATGATTTGAGTCTCTGTCAAGCTTGTAAATGACTTGAGTTTAATAACATTATAACATTGTGGCATCATTTGAGTAAGAATGCTATGAGCGGCTAAAAGTGCTTTGATGTTTGGCTCCTAGCCAAGTTGGGGAGGTTGTTATTGACTAACGGATTGCACTATTATGTGCTATGTTGGTTCTGTCTCCAATCATGTTAGGAAAATTCTGATAGGGGTTATGGTGCTTCGTAGATATGAAGAAATACTAGGATGTTTTGAACTGCTGTTGGTAAAGAATGTTCGGTGTATAGAAAAGAAAGGTAGCTAAATGCATCTGTATGTAATCATGTTCTGTTGGCGTCAGAGTTCTAACAAGGCATGAGTGGTTCTATTCAATAAGACAGTTTAATTACAACTGTATAAGGGTGAATGACGCCCGAGGTAATCTTGCGGTGTTCAAGACTTTGCTTGTAGCGGTAAGGTGTCCTAAGATTGGGTATGTGGCTAAAGACGATGGTTTCGTTGGAAGGGATCAAGACTTGTGTTATATTATGTGAATGATGAGGTTCTATGTACCTGTATTAGGGAGTAATGATAACAAATTCCAAATTGCAGGAAGTTCTTCAAGGTAAAGTGTTGTAGATTGTGGTACTTCTGGGAAACATCCGAGGGAGTATTCAGCGGCCTGTGAGCCTTAGACCGCGTGTTCTTGTATATGAGTCTCGTATGGTAACCTGAGTTGAGGTATTATGGTCCTCCAGTGAAGGAGAATATTAAATTTAAGATGATAATAAACCGGAACAGTATGAAAAGGGCACGAGTAACTCCTGGTGTGTGTTCGAAGTAATGAGTCTTGCAGTTATGGTGCAACAAAGCTCTTGATGTTATGGCAGTTGCCTAGCTCGATGTGGGTAAAATGACTGAGTCCTGGCAGTTAAGCTTATGCAATGAATGGTAAAAAGGAGTTGTGATGTGTTTTATCATGGTTTGAAAATGAGTATATTCCTATCGGTATGTGAAGCATGGAATGTGTAATGACTTTTCTCCTATATGGGATCATAAAGGTCCTCAACTAGTTGAGTGCGTCGATGTTCGCGGCGTAGGAGAGGGATATAAATTCTCCATGTATCTTGGTGCAGAATGGTATATGCGATGTGTTATGGAAAGATGATAACGACATGTTCAAGGTTTTGAGATCAGTTCATATTATATGGGAAGTCATTAAAATCCCCAAGCAGCGTGGGCAGCTGCAGATAATCTTAGGATCAATCTTTCTGGTGACTAAGAAAAATGGTACTGCTGTTCTAGTGATTTGGCAGAGTATATGGTCAAAAGGGTCAGGTAATGTAAATTGATAATATCTAGTGGTATTGTGGTATCCTCCTGTGGGATTGACAGTGATGATTGAGTTGTTGATGGCATAGGGAAATTTCTGAATGGCGTACGTGGTATGAATGGATGTTGGATGTGTGTTATGTATTCGTACAGTGGTGTGTGGAATCAGGCATAATGATTCATGTGTTATATATATGTTGGAGACTAGAAGTTCTTGTAATCCGCCTATGCAGTGGTGGTATATCGTGTGTATCGGCACCGTTTAGCGGTTATTGGAAAATTGGAAGCCCTAGTGGCTATTTTGTTACCTAGTATGATAAATTTGAATAATGATATATGATGGTAGACTAGTTGTTGTAAGCCAGGTTGTCTAGACTAATGTGATATGGACTATGTCAGAAAAATGTCACAAACTGTGTGGCAGAGTGCATCAGATCATGCTCCAGTAGGGTAGATGTACCCTAGGGCCAGCGGACGGCTGGTAGGTATTACTTTGTCAGTTGGGCCTTCGTGGCGGATGTCAATGTAGAGGTATCTACCATTGATTCAACTCCAGTATTGAGGAACTTTGTCGGATGTGTTTCATGTGGCCGAGCTAGAAGCTATATATATGTTATTGCAATGAGCAACTTGACTCATGTGCATTTCTTTTTGCTAGATTTACGCATTGATCGGGTGGCACACCGCCACATGTATAGTATCTGGATCGGGTGGCATGCCGCCATATGTATAGTATCTGGATCGGGTGGCACGCCGCCATATGTATGGTATCAGGATCGGATGGTACGCCGCCACAGGTATGGTATCTGGATCGGGTGGCACACCGCCACGGATATGTTATTGGAACGGGTTGTGCGCTGCAATAGTGTAATGTGGAAAATATAGCTTCCTATATGTTACCTTGTATACAATACTTCATAACTTCTGAGGAAAAGTCCGTATTGGATACCGCTCGGGGAATAGCACATCGGTTGTGTCCTTTCAGGATTTGATAGCATATATCAATTGTATCACCGCAGGTGTGATTGGGTACTTGAGTTCAGACCTAGATATGTGTGTGGTTGACCGTTTTGAGCATGGTGACTTGAGGTGCTCCATGAGTAATAATGTTGGATGGGATCATGAGTTGTGGCAAGGCCACGTGATGTTATGACCTTTCGAGGAGGATTCAGGTACCCTAATTCTATGATGTGAGACGAGGTCTCGGTTATGTGTTGTGATGGTATTGAGGAATGTGAATTACAGCTCTTTTGTGTGAGTCAGTTGTCATGATTCGAGTGTGTTGGGGGAAAATCCGGGTCGTGACACTGTGCTGTTCTCGTTATGGCATAGGCTGATACTGAGGTGTCATGTCACCAGTGTGGTATGCTATAATCGAAATGATCATTGAAGTCATTAATGAGTACGAGCATATTTGATCTTAGCTTTTTAGAAAGGCAATATCGAGGGTTGGCTCCGAAATCTATTGTGGTATCAGTTATAAAAGGGAAACGGATTCACGAATGGTTGACCCAAGAGATGGGTTCGGTATATCGCGTGTTTCAGCTGCCGTGGGCAGGATATGATGGTGTTAGAATAAGACTCTAGCTAATGAGAAAGGTTTTTCTGTTAGACCTTGGTTACCTTGGGCAATTGTTGTGACCTGAGGCCATTAACTCGAGCGATTGGGTTGTTTGATACATCATGTAATCTCACCCGGAGTGGCGAGTATGGGTTATTACAGTTGGATTGTGCGTATCCTGGGCATAGGCATGAGATTAGGACTGGTATGTGATTTCAGAAAGTGCAATGTGGTTTATGGTTCGGATGGACTGTGAGAATTCCAGCTATAGTGTGTACCGAATTTATATGAGATAGGGTGACGTGGGGTCGCCCCGAATATATACTTGGAAGGGTCATTCAGCTATTGGGTTACTTCTAGTAGACCTCTTGGTCCACTCGAGGACGAGCGTTTTCTTAAGTTGGGGAGAATGTGATGACCTGGCTCGTCATCATGTAAGTTATCACTCCGTTATCCCCGTATTATCCTTGTTAATGTTCCAATATGCATGTTTGGTGAGTTTGAGTCAATTCCGGTTGAGTTTGGTTGGAAAAGAGACAAATAGTCTCTTAGAAGAAGGAATAGTCAGGAAAAGTTATATGGATGTTGACTGGTGAGTTAGAGAGCTCGGAATCGAATTTTGATGATTCGGTCAGCTCTGGGAGGTCATTAATGAGCTAGGAGAGCGATCGGAAGTGAATTTGGAGGTCCGTTGTAGTTTTAGACTTGAAACGGCTAAAGTTGAATTTCGGCGAAATCTGAATGGTAGGCAAGATTTTGATTCGGGAGTCGTAATGGAATTCCGGCAGTTGCAGTAGCTTCGTTAGGTGATTTTGGATATGCCTGCAAAATTTCAGGTCATTCGGAGGTTGTTTGGCCGGGTTTTTGATCGAATGTTGGTTGCGGAAGTTTAAATGAAAACTTAGGCTTGAATTCACTTGGATTCGATGGTTTCCGGGTTTAAGGGCGTGTTTTTAGGATTGGAACAAGTTTGTATCGTGTTTTGGAGTATGTTGGTGGTTTTCGTTGGGGTCCCGGGGGCATCGGGATGAATTTGGGGGTCCAAACGGACCATTTCGAGCCTAACTGAATGCGAATGCATAGTGTATCGGAGTGAGGCAGGGAGATTGTTCTTCGCGATCGCAGGAGGAGTGATGCGATCGCGTGAGGTTAAGTGTTTGTTCATCGTGATCGCGTAAGGTCTTGTTCATAAGCAGTGCGATCGCGATCTTTATGATGCGATCGCGTAGGGTTGCTGGGTTGAGCACTGCGATCCTGTCCAGGTCCACGCGATCGCGTAGAGGAAAGACTGGCCACCCAAAAGCTCTGCATCGCTCGCGAGCCAAGGGCTGCGATCGCGTAGGGTAAGAATGCATGGCAGTGAATTTAAGTCCAGAACATTTCAGTAGCGGCATTCATTCATAGAACTCCATTGTTGAGTCTTAGAGAGAGAAATTGACGGGAAATTTATCGGATTTCATCGTGTTATCATCGAAGGTAAGTTTTATGGTTCAAATATGCGTTTTTATCTTAGAATCCTTCTCTATTTTACTGAAATTGAATGAATTAATGGGGGAATTTAGCCCTAAGCCAGGGTTATGATAAAATGTCGATTTGAATGGGCAAACGGAGTCCGATTTTAGCAAACTTTATATGTTTGGACTCGGGTTGAGATAAGGATTCCGAAAATGTAACTTTCGTAATTTTTCAAGAAGCATACCAAAAACCAGATTTTGACAACTTTGTGGGTTTTGGTGTAAATCAAGATATTTCGAATGAGTTGTGTCTAATTAGCCTATATTGTTGTATTCTCATTGATTTTGAGAAGATTCGGCATCCGAGGAGATTGATTTGCAAGGAAAGCGCAGAGCGGGCTAGGACTCCTAGCAGTTCGAGGTGAGTGGTGGTAGTAAATAATGTAATGAGGGTTTGAAACCCCGTACTTGCACTTTACAGTGCTATCTTGAGATGAGACACGCGTCATGTGACGGGCATGGTGGCATTGCGATTGGGGGATTGGACTTGGTCCTTCCCGACTGATAGTTCATTGTGTATTATGACTGTGAATGAGCTTATAACTATGTATTTGGGCTTCTAGCCATGTGTGGGGCCTTGTGACGATCTGTAGAAGTATTAAGGAAACCTATAGAGCTAGGTGACCCTTATATCATGCTAGGTACACACACTCAGTCGTGGTATGTCATGCTGGATGCATACACTCAGCCGTAGTATATCATGCTAGATACATAAACTCAGCCATAGTATATCATGCTGGATACATACACTCAGCCATAGTTATAGCTGTATAGCATATCATGAGCCAGTACTAGATGTGTACTTGAGAGAAGCTACCCAGGGTGGGATTCCCCGTTCTAGTTGAGTGGGCCTGAGAGGCCAAGTCTATACTGACTGAGATAGGGTGGATCGGGCTGCACATCGCATCACTATATGTAGTGGATCGGACTACACGTTGTAGTAATATATATGTGGATCGGACTCACGCTGCAGTAATATATATATATATATATATATATATATTGGATCGGGTTGCATGCTGCAAAAGGGTTAGATCAGTGTTGGATTAGTGTACATACAAGTGTTCTTTCTTTAAGTTATTATTTATTGATTACTACTCACTGAGTTGGAAGTACTCACTCTACTCCTTGCGCCTTGTGTGCAGATACAGGGATCTAGGAGTGTACCTGAGCTTTACACCGCTGTTTCTACTACCAGCTGAATATATATATATATATATATATATCGTATCGGACTGCACGCCGCAGTAATATATGTGTGGATCGGGTTGCACGCCGCAGCATCATAGCGCTTGGGCCGAGGGAGCACCTCCGAAGTCTGTATAGACCCCTAGTGAGCGTCGTCGATGTTAAATGGAGCGAGATGCACGCCGAAACGTTATATATTGGAGCGGGCTGCACGCCGCAGCAGTATATATATCTTGGAGCGGGCTGCGCGCCGCAGCATTATACATAAATATACATATATATATATTGGAGCGGGCTATGCGCCGCCGCATTATAGACATATGTATACACACATATAAACATTTGGATCGGCTGTACGCCGTAGTAGTATGAGTGAGGACTAGGTCAGTGTGGGACCATGGTGAGATAGATGTGGACTGGAGATGGGGGTATTCACTGTAGAGATGACTTACCTGTGAGGCTACCCTTAGAACTGTTTAGTGATACTACATGTGTTCTCACTTTCAGTTATTGTTTATTATTAGTACTCACTAAGTTGAAATATACTCACCCCACTCCATTGCACTTTTTGTGTAGATATACAGGTTCAGGAGAGCAGTTGAGCTATCGCAACTGCTTTATTATCACCATTCCGTGGACACTTCGAGGTAGTTGCCGATGACCGCAGTACCTGACCCCTTCCTCTTTATCATTTTGTTGTTTCCATTCTGCCTAGACTTGATTGTGTAGTAGATTTCATTTGTAGAGGCTCAGACTTGTGACACCGCAATTTGGTTGGGACTGTATTTGTGTATTTCGTTTCTACACTTCTTGATTTGTTATGAAAACATGCTAATTACGTCGATTAATCAGTATTAATTTATAATTGGCTGGTTTAAATGGATAAGATGGTCGGGCTTTCCTAGCAATGTGTTGGCCGCCATCACGACCAGGGTTTGGGTCGTAACACGTGGTAAGAATATAAAGAAGCTAGCCTAAGTTATGGTCTATGAATTACAAAAAGTCATATCTATGTCTCGCGTCTTGTGTTGCCTTGGTCATTCATCTTGCATCTTGCTCTTTATTTGTATCTTCTATTCATTGATAAATCTTCTATTTGTAACTTGCTTCAAACAGATTGTTCTATTCCGCTTGTATGACTTCAAAAATGCATTTCTTCGTTCTCTCGGTTGGTACCTACTTATTGTAAAAAAACAAAGAAACCTTTTTTCTCTGCCCCAGTATGGGGCTTTCAATCTATTATGATGTTACTTTGTTGGAAAAGAAAAACTTTTATTTTGCAGAAAGTATTCCCTTGTTATACAGGTGGACGCCTGAACAGAAATTAAAAATGCTGAAAATATTCCATTGTTATCTAGGTGGGTGCCTGATGTAGAAATTAAAATGCAAAAAATATTCCCTTGTTATACAGGTGGGCGCCTAATGCAGAAATTAAAATGTAGAAAAGTATTCCCTTGTTATCCAGGTGTGCACCTGATGCAGAAATTAAAAATGCAGAAAATATTCCCTTGTTATCCAGGTAGGCACCTGAACAAAAATTAAAAATGCAGAAAATATTCCCTTGTTATCCAAGTGGGCGCCTGATGAAGAAATTAAAATGCACAAAATATTCCCTCGTTATCTAGGTGGACGCCTGATGCAGAAATTAAAAATGTAGAAAAGTATTCCCTAGTTATCTAGGTGGGCGCCTGATGCAGAAATTAAAATGCAGAAAATATTCCATTGTAATCTAGGTGGGCGCCGGAGGCAGAAATTAAAAATACAGAAAAGTATTCCCTTGTTATCTGGGTGTGCGCCTGATGCAGAAATTAAAAATGTAGAAAAGTATTCCCTTGTTATCCAGGTGGGCGCTTGAACAGAAATTAAAATGCAGAAAATATTCCCTTGTTATCCAGGTGGGTGCCTGATGCAAAAATTAAAAATGCAGAAAATTATTCCCTTGTTATCCAGGTGGGCGCCTGACGCAGAAATTAAAAATGCATAAAAGTATTCCCACGTTATCCAGGTGGGCGCCAGATGCAGATATCAAAAATTCAGAAAAGTATTCCCTTGGTATCCATGTGGGTGCCTGATGTAGAAATTAAAAATGCAGAAAAGTATTCCCTTGGTATCCAGGTGGGTGCCTGATACAGAAATTAAAAATGCAGAAAAGTATTCCCTTGTTATCCAGGTGGGCACCTGATGCAGAAATTAAAATGCAGAAAATATTTCCTGCCCCTGATGCAGAAATTAAAAATGCAGAAAATATTCCCTTGTTATCTAGGTGGGCGCCTGAACAGAAATTAAAAATACAGAAAATATTCCCTTGTTATCCAGGTGGGCGCCTGATGCGGAATTTAAAATGCAGAAAATATTCGGTTGTTATCCAGGTGGTCGCCTGATGCAGAATTTAAAATGCAGAAAAGTATTCCCTTGTTATCTAGTGGGCGCCTGATGCAGAAATTAAAATGAAAAAAAATATTCCCTCAGTTTGATAACTAGGTGTAACTTTGAAAAATAAAAGATAATACCTCTCTCGTTATTCGGGTAGGTTCCTGATTATTTGATTTTCCATCATGGATTGCTGCTTCCTTTTGATTTTTTCTCCCATATTGGTCATATTCATTTTAAAGAGATTAGTAAGAATTTGAATCTTTTGTCCCTGTCTTGATTAGTGAACAATTTTATTAGTTATAAAATGATGATTAGCAACTGGCATTCTTGCTGGCCTTGCTTCCACCATCTGCCTCATCTTGTTTTGTACGGCTTTGCCGTTCTTTCTTGATCGTCCTTCCCATTCTTCCTTGTAATCCCCTTTTGTTTCTTTTCTCTTTTATTCCTTTGGGCTATGTGATCGCCTTGTGTTATTTTATTTTCTCCTATCCTTTGAAGTACCCAGTATTATTCTGCCATCCAACATGAGAAGCTGATAGTTAGCTCTCAACTGGCAACAGGTTTTGAACAAATAGAATGAAATGCAATGACCTGAATTCAGGGTAGGGATATTTTTTTGAAGTAAAAGACAGAACTTATCTGGGTATGAAGGCTGATTCCTTTGACCATGCCATGCATTTGAATTATGACCCAGTCTGTCAAACCAAATCTTTGCTAACTTTGATTTCTCCTTTCATCAGCCCAAACCTTACTTGTCTTGCCATTTCTATTTCATCAAGTTATTCCTCACTTTCGCCTTATGGTGCCCATGAGGATTTTCACCAATAATATTTTTTATTTTCTCTCACCTCACATTCGCCTTATGGTGCCCGTGAGAGTTTTCACCAATAAGACTCTCTCATTTTTATTTTTCTCTCTACTCACATTCACCTTATGGTGCCCGTGAGGGTTTTCACCAATAAGACTCTCTCATTTATTATCTTTTATTTTTTATGTCTCCAAACATCCGAGTATTGTCCATGATGTGTTTCTCTTTATTTTCGCTGTATTGTCATTTTCTTGAAATTAATAAGAAGATCTTTATTTGAACCATAATGTGGCTTTTGGATGGGTTTAGAATGAAGGG
Source organism: Nicotiana noctiflora (assembly GCA_032618575.1). NCBI lineage: Eukaryota > Viridiplantae > Streptophyta > Magnoliopsida > Solanales > Solanaceae > Nicotiana > Nicotiana noctiflora. Next base: position 250,591 of record JASVEL010005122.1, on the reverse strand, counting down.
CATAAAGGCTCAAAATTTAAACGAGGGTTCAAAATAATTACAACTCTTGGAATCATAAAACATAACTTCTTCCCCAGTCTCAATTTTTGGGGAATCTTGGATTTTATTTCTGTCATGACTGAACCTCATTGAGGCTGCCTACGTACCCTTTCGGGATCAAGTCAGACGTAGTTAATACCCTAAGGTTTCTTCATCATTTGACTTTTTCTCGATTTTCTTCTTTTGTATACTATTTTTTCATATCTTTATTTTTCTCTTTTTTTTCTTTTCTTTTCATTTCAATCTTCTCTTTTTCTTTTCTTGTCATTTCATCATTCATTTCGACTTCATTATTGATTCCGAGAAAGATGTATGAACATCCGACCATACTTGCCGAGCACCAACGTACATTTTATCTAACCTTCTTTATTATCTTTTAGGCCGACGAGACCAATATAAATGGTAGACATGGATCATGAACAACCAACAATAAAATATGATTGCATGAACCTACATAACATGGGATGACCAGACAATCAAGAAACTATATACATATGGTACAAGCTACCATGCTAAAATGAAAGACTATACAACAAAAACCAGCCGACAAGGCATACCAAACTATACATGAGTCGACACTTGTCTATGAGCCTCTAAAGGAACATAAGTGCTGCAACATAGCCGGAACAGGGCCCCGACATACCCATAATGTCTATAACAAAAATGCATACCAAAACCAAGGCAAGTCCGGAGAAGGGATCTCGCCAATCACCGCTGAACTGGACAACCTACTGTGATGGGGGAGCTGCACTTGCCTATCTATCAGGACCTGCAGCATGACATGCAGCGTCCACAAATAAAAGGACGTCGGTACGAATAAAGTACTGAGTATGTAAGGCAGAGAACCATAAATACGAACAGTAATGTAAGCAGGGATAGAGAATATACAACCTGTAACATCTGAGTACCTCTGAGGGCTACTGACATGAAATGCATGATACATGTGTATAAATACATAATCTTTTAAAACATACGCCTCTGTGGGCATCATCATCATCATGTCGTACCCGGCCATAATAGGCTCGGTAAAAACGTACCCGTCCATTATAAGGCTCGGTAGAATCGTACCCGGCCACGTGGAGCTCGGTAAAACCCAACTGATCAGTGGTTGCACAATAGGTGCCGTACCCGGCCGACTATAGCGCGGCTCGGTAGAGTAAAATAGATACATATATATGCTCGACTCATGGAAACACCTTGTAGACCTTTCGGAGTGACGTAAGGTCGGTATCCTATGTACAACTTATTAGGACTAACTCTTCACTATGAACCTTATATGAATCAGGAAGTACCAACAAGATTGATAACTTAAGAATAAGAGAAGTAACATCAACTTCAATCGTTCCATAAGAGGGGAAACAATGTAAGTACTCCTAGCTTCTAAGAATAGAGTATCTTTGGAAGCTCGTTCATTACATTATGTACAATCGGAGTCGTGAAAAAGAAGGAAAGGGATAGCCACACATACCTTGTATATACTGCCACAACCTCAAGCTATGCAAACGTCACGACTCCTTAGTCTACAATAGGAGAAATGACACTATCGTTAACGTTTAAGCGTTGCAACTATTATGTACCAATCACAACCTATTTTGTGATGAAACGGACAGCACCTCCCCTATATATATGACTTCACACCATTCAAAACAATCACCAAACAGCCTAAATAACATCAATAATAAACATATTGAGCCTCCCAAAACAGTCCACACACAACCTAATCACATCATACATATGACGGCCACTATAGTCGTACCAAATGACCCAAAAATATTACGAAGAACTAGCAGACCACAACCCAACATATATATGGTGTTTCTCCACACCCTGCCTCCTCCAAAACGCCACAAAACAGTAATAAAAACGCAGCCCAACAGCAACACAAAACAGTCCACAAAACAGTCCGCTACAAGTGAATAACTTGAACTCACGGCTTCCGATCACCATCCCGTGAGTTCTTACATGTATATAACGAATTACCATGAATTTACAGCAGAATAAATGTATGAAATATAGCAGTAAACTCACCTTTGTTGTTGGATAACTCTGCCTTTAACTTGGTTCTTCAAACTCTAGTGTTTACCCCCAATTTGAACTTGAAAGAGAGGGAAAATCAATTAGGGTTTGTGGATAATTTTTGGGAGGAATTTTGCAGGGTCTTAGGTCTGGTTATTTGTGAAATATAAAGAGGGATATATTGCAGAAGATAAGCCTTTTAATGGGCTGCTTTTCTGACCCGAAATTCCCTCTTTTGGGCCGACATTTAACCAAGTAGGTGACTCACCTACTTGCACCTAGCAGCTTGTGCAGTCTCACGAAAATGTCTATATCTCTCTATTCCATTGTCGTATTGCTAAACCGTTTAATGCGTTGGAAACTAGACTCATAGATCTTCAATTTGGTGGGTAGATCACCCCGTAATTCCAAGTATATTGGGAGAAATACTTAATAACATTTGACCTAAAGTTTAGGTAAAACTATGAACCTAAGTTGCAACAATTTTTGTCGACTTTTGTTTCATAACTCGTTTGACTTCAAGAATTATGATACGGATATTATATGATTCAAATACCTTAAATCATGACCTCCTAAGTATACTAAGCATCTATAGGTTTACCCAAAAGTACGAGTTACAGCATCCTTGATTCGTTTAACTTCTAATACTTGTTAATCACCCTTATGCACCCTTGTATCACTTAAGATTAATCGGATTAACTTCTTATCATCTCAAGGATAATTCCTTCTTGGATTTGTGTTATCTAACTTATGGAATGAACTAACATGTGTGGATATGGGTTGTAACACCCTCCCCCTTAGGAACATTCGTCCTCGAATGTAAGGGTTTATGGGGAGTCCAAATCATCGTGGATTCCAACGGAAATATTTGGTCAATTTTCCCCTATAAAATGGTCACTAGCAAAATTTGCAAGCAGTGAAGCTCAAAGTATGACCACACAAGGCTACACAAAGCATTATGGACATGGACATTATTTACATATCACCACTTTGTATTAAGGAAGAGAGTTCTCAAGTTATTGCTTACCTCGTAAAGCCATTTCACCTTTATAATGTATCTTGCGTTCCACCAACATCCTTGTTATCATCATTCTGGAATAGGTAAGGGTATTTATACTTCATCTCTTCTTCCGCTTCCCATGTCATTTCTTTCACATTCTTGTTCCTCCACAATACTTTGACGGAAGCTACATCTTTTGTTCTCAGCCTTGCGGACTTGTCGATCTAATATAGCCACTGGCACTTCTTCATATGATAGATCCTCTGTAACTTGAACATCTTTGATAGGGACAACTCGAGAAGGGTCTCCAATACATTTCCTCAACATAGATACATGGAATACCGGGTGGACAAATTCTAATTCGGATGGCAATTCTAACTCATAAGCAACTTGTCCAATTCGTTGAAGAATTTTATACGGACCGATATACCTTGGACTCAGCTTACCTTTCTTCCCAAAACGCATAACACCCTTCATTGGTGAAATCCTCAGGAAAACCCAATCACCAACCTCAAATTCTAGATCACGACGTCGGACATCGGAATAAGACTTTTGCCTGCTTTGTGCCGTCCTCAATCGTTCTTGTATCACTTTCACCTTCTCAATGGCTTGGTGAATCAAATCTGGCCCATATAATTCTGTTTCACCGACTTCAAACCATCCAACTGGTGATCTACATCTCCTCCCATATAGTGCCTCATATAGGGCCATTTTAATACTGGAATGGTAGCTATTGTTGTAGGAAAATTCTATGAGTGGAAGATGGTCATCCCAATTTCCCTTAAAATCTAGAACACATGCTCGTAGCATATCTTCCAATGTCTAAATGGTACGTTCAGCCTGTCCGTCAGTCTGCGGATGAAATGCAGTGCTGAGATTCACTTGTGTGCCTAAACCTTTCTGAAAAGACCTCCAAAAGTTAGCCGTAAATTGAGCTCCTCGATCTGATATAATAGATACCGGCACACCATGAAGCCTAACAATCTCCTTGATATACAACTTCGCATAATCTTCAGCCGAGTAAGTTGTCTTAACTGGCAGAAAATGAGCACATTTTGTAAGTCGATCAACTATCACCCAGATAGAGTCAAACTTATGATGAGATCGAGGTAATCCAATAACGAAGTCCATATTAATCACCTCCCATTTCCAGGTCGGAATTTCTATATTCTGAAGCAATCCACCGGGTTTCTGATGTTCTATCTTTACTTGTTGACAATTGGGACACTGGGCTACAAATTCCGCAATAGACTTTTTCATGTTATCCCACCAATACTGCTCCTTGACATCATGATACATCTTTGTTGAGCCAGGATGGATGGAATATCGGGATTGATGAATTTTATTCATAATCTTTTCTCGCAACCCTGCTACATTCGGCACACATAATCGGCCCTGATATCTCAGTGCCCCATCTCCTCCGATCTCAAAAGCCGTAATTTTACACTGCTGAATGTTCTCTCTCAATCGTAGTAAGATAGGATCTTCATTTTGTCGTGCTTTTACCTCGGCTACCAAAGATGATTCTGATGTATTCTGTACAGTAACACTTCCATCATCAGAGTCTAACAATCTGATTCTCATATTGGCTAGCTGATGAAGCTCTTTAGTCAACCCCCATCTACCTGCATCAATATGTACTAAGCTTCCCATTGACTTACGGCTGAGAGCATCTGCCACAACATTGGCTTTACCGGGATGATACAATATCTTGACGTCGTAGTCCTTCAGTAATTCAAGCCACCTACGCTGCCTCAAATTCAACTCTTTCTGCTTGAAGATGTATTGTAGACTCTTGTGATCTGTGTAGATGTCAACATGGACGCCGTATAAGTAGTTCCGCCATATCTTCAAAGCATATATTACTGCAGCCAATTCCAAATCATGGGTTGGATAATTCTTTTCATGCTTCTTCAATTGTCTTGATGCATATAAAATCACCTTCCCATGCTGCATCAACACGCACCCCAAACCTATACCTGAGGCATCACAATATACCACATATCCTTCTGTTCCTTCAGGGAGAGTGAGCACCGGTGCGGATGTCAATCGATCCTTCAGCTCCTGAAAACTACGTTCACAAGTGTTAGACCACCGGAACTTGGTAGCTTTCTGTGTTAACTTAGTCAATGGTGCTGATATAGAGGAAAACCCTTCTACAAATCGCCTATAATATCCTGCTAGCCCCAGGAAGCTACGAACTTCCGATGGTGTTGTAGGTCTCGGCCAATTCTTTACTGCATCAATCTTCTGAGTGTCGACACTAATACCCTCGTCAGATATCACATGGCCAAGGAATGCTACTGAGTTCAGCCGGAATTCACATTTGGCGAGCTTAGCATATAACTTACGATCCTGAAGCATCTGTAATACTATCCGCAAGTGGCTCGCATGTTCCTCCTCCGAACGAGAATACACCAGAATGTCATCAATGAATACAATCACGAACACATCAAGATAGGGCCTGAATACAGTATTCATGAGATCCATAAAAGCTGCTGGGGCATTTGTTAGACCGAACGACATCACCAAGAACTCAAAGTGCCCATATCTTGTCCGAAAGGCCGTCTTTGGAATATCCTTCTCCTTAACCCTCACCTGATGATATCCTAAACGTAAGTCAATCTTGGAGAAATACTTGGCACCCTGGAGTTGGTCAAACAGGTCGTCAATTCTTGGAAGTGGATACTTGTTCTTTATAGTAAACTTATTCAACTGCAGATAGTCGATACACATCCGTAATGACCCATCTTTCTTCCGCACGAATAGGACTGGCGCACCCCAAGGTGAAGTGCTAGGTCTAATGAAGCCCTTATCCAGCAAGTCCTTTAACTGCGCCTTCAACTCTCGCAGCTCTGCCGGGGCCATTCTATATGGAGGGATAGAGATCGGTTGAGTGTCAGGCAACACATCAATGCTAAACTCAATCTCCATTTCTGGAGGAAGGCCTGGGAGTTCATTTGGGAAAACATCTGGAAATTCATTGACCACGGGGATAGATTGTAGAGTAGGCAGCTTCGCCTTCGCATCCCTAACGCGAACAAGATGATAAATGTAACCTTTTGAGATCATTTTCCTTGCCTTAAGATAGGAAATAAACCTACCTTTCGATGTAGCAATGTTCCCCTTCCATTCAATGATGGGTTCACTAGGAAATTGAAACTTAACCATCTTCATACGACAGTCAACATTTGCATAGCATGAGGCCAACCAGTCCATTCCCAGTATCACATCAAAATCAACCATTTCTAATTCAAATAAATCTGCCGAGGTTTGACGACTACAAATCATCACAGTGCAACCTCTATATACCCTTCTAGCAATCACAGAATCTCCTATTGGAGTAGATACCGCAAGGGGTTTACTTATCAATTCAGGTTCAATGCCAAACGTATTAGCCACAAAGGGTGTAACATATGATAATGTAGATCCCGGATCAATCAACGCATATACATCATAAGAAAACACGGATAATATACATGTAACAACATCTGGAGATGACTCGAGATCCTGTCGACCTACTAGAGCATATATTCGATTTTGAGCACCACTCGAACTTGACCCTGCACCTCTACCTCTACCACGACCTGTCGACTGCTGAAAACCCCGTGCTGGAGGTCGAACTGATGAGGAAGAACCAGACACAGGATCTAGTCGGCTGAGCCATACCATCACCTCCCCTGTTAGGACAATCCCTCATCATATGGCCAGGCTGTCCGCAAGAATAACACGCATCAGAACCTCGACGGCACAGTCCAAAGTGGGCCTTGCCGCACTGATCACAACGTGGTGTTGGGGGTTTCGTCTGACTAGTATCCCCGTGATGTTGCGATCCAGATGCCTGCGAACTCTGACCTGGACCAGAATAGGATCGATCATATCGAGGCCTCTGAAACTGTGGAGGAGCACTAGCTACAGATGGCGCCGAACTCCTCGAAGACTGGGGCCTGGCGCTGCCTCTTAAGTCATCAGAATACCTTGCAAATCTCGCCCTCTTATGCTGGCCCCTTTCCTGCTCCCTATCTGCCCTCTGCTAGCGCTTACGATCCTCAAGGGTCTGAGCATAAGCTTGAATACGGGAAATATCTATGCCTTCTACCAAGGAGGCTGTCATACACTCATTAATCAGATGGGGTCCCAACCCGTTCACGAACAAATGCACCCTATCACTCATCTCGGCCACCATATGGGGAGCATACCTTGCTAAAGAATCAAACTGCATGCTATACTCTCGCACACTTAAATTACCTTGTCTAAGGTTCAAGAACTTATCAGCTCTAGCTCGTCGTATCTCAACCGGCAAATAGTGACGAAGAAAGGCCTCAGAAAAATCCTTCCACACAGCTGGAGGAGCGTTCGGACCCCTGGATCTCTCCCAACTATCATACCAAAGAACCGCTAAATCCCGTAGCCGATAAGAAGCCAACTCTACTGCCTCTGTATCACTAACATGCATAACCCATAGTGTACGATGAACCTGGTCAATAAAAGTCTGCGGATCCTCCTTGGGGTCTGATCCGGTAAACACTGGAGGGTCTAAATTAATAAAATCACGAACTCTTGTACTAATTGGTTTATCAGCAGCACCTGTATTCTGCCTCTGAGCCTGAGCAGCTACCAAGCTAGTCAATAACTGCAAAGCACTCCGCATATCCTGGTCCGTAGTGCCAGACGGAGGAGCTGGAGGTGCTGGGTGCCACCTAATATCCTCTGGAGGAGACGGAGTAGATGAGGTATGAGATGGCATCTCACTCTGAGCCTCACTTTGGCCTGCTCTGGCTTGGGGCACCTGACTGGTACCCTCTCCCGCAGTTGTATCAAGCCGTCTACTAATTGTTTGTTTCCTAGTCGAAGGCATTGCTGAAAGAAAACAAGGTGAATATTAGAGACGAACACTTACGACTCAACTCTATGCACGATCTAGATTCGGGAAGAAGGTAACAACCCTAGATGTCATGTAGCCTCCCGATTATAAATGTGGCGCGCTACACATCCATAATCAAGACTCTACTAGACATGGCTCATAGACAATCCCTAGGACAGACTTGCTCTGATACCAAGTTTGTCACGACCCAAACTGGAGGACCATGACTAGCACCCGACCATACTTGCCGAGCACCGACATACATTTTATCTAACCTTCTTTATTATCTTTTAGGGCTGACGAGACCAATATAAAAGGTAGACATGGATCATGAACAACCAACAATAAAATATGATTGCATGAACCTACATAACATGGGATGACCGGACAATCAAGAAACTATATACATATGGTACAAGCTACCACGCTAAAATGAAAGACTATACAACAAAAACCAGCTGACAAGGCATACCAAACTATACATGAGTCGACACTTGTCTATGAGCCTCTAAAGGAACATAAGTGCTGCAACATAGCCGGAACAGGGCCCCAACATACCCATAATGTCTATAACAAAAATGCATACCAAGACCAAGGCAAGTCCGGAGAAGGGATCTCGCCAATCACCGCTGAACTGGACAACCTACTGTGATGGGGGAGCTGCACCTGCCTGTCTATCAGGACCTGCAGCACGACATGCAGCGTCCACAAATAAAAGGACGTCGGTACGAATAAAGTACTGAGTATGTAAGGCAGAGAACCATAAATACGAACAGTAATGTAAGCAGGGATAGAGAATATACAACCTGTAACATCTGAGTACCTGTGAGGGCTACTGACATGAAATGCATGATACATGTGTATAAATACATAATCTTTTAAAACATACGCCTCTGTGGGCATCATCATCATCATGTCGTACCCGGCCATAATAGGCTCGGTAAAAATGTACCCGACCATTATAAGGCTCGGTAGAATCGTACCCGGCCACGTGGAGCTCGGTAAAACCCAACTGATCAGTGGTTGCACAATAGGTGTCGTACCCGGCCGACTATAGCGCGGCTCGGTAGAGTAAAATAGATACATATATATAATGCATGCTCGACTCATGGAAACACCTTGTAGACCTTTCGGAGTGACGTAAGGTCGGTATCCTATGTACAACTTATTAGGACTAACTCTTCACTATGAACCTTATATGAATCGGGAAGTACCAACAAGATTGATAACTTAAGAATAAGAGAAGCAACATCAACTTCAATCGTTCCATAAGAGGGAAACAATGTAAGTACTCCTAGCTTCTAAGAATAGAGTATCTTTGGAAGCTCGTTCATTACATTTTGTACAATCAGAGTCGTGCAAAAGAAGGAACGGGATTGCCACAGATACCTTGTATATACTGCCTCAACCTCAAGCTATGCAAACGTCACGACTCCTTAGTCTACAATAGGAGAAATGACACTATCGTTAACGTTTAAGCGTCGCAACTATTATGTACCAATCACAACCTATTTTGTGATGAAACGGACAGCACCTCCCCTATATATATGACTTCACACCATTCAAAACAATCACCAAACAGCCTAAACAACATCAATAACAAACATATTGAGCCTCCCAAAACAGTCCACACACAACCTAATCACATCATACATATGACGGCCATTATAGTCGTATCAAACGACCCAAAAATATTACGAAGAACTAGCAGACCACAACCCAACATATATATGGTGTTTCTCCACACCCTGCCTCCTCCAAAACTCCACAAAACAGTAATAAAAACGCAGCCCAACAGCAACACAAAACTGTCCACAAAACAGTCCGCTACAAGTGAATAACTTGAACTCACGGCTTCCGATCACCGTCCCGTGAGTTCTTACATGTATATAACGAATTACCATGAATTTACAGCAGAATAAATGTATGAAATATAGCAGTAAACTCACCTTTGTTGTTGGATAACTCTGCCTTTAACTTGGTTCTTCAAACTCTAGTGTTTACCCCCAATTTGAACTTGAAAGAGAGGGAAAATCAATTAGGGTTTGTGGATAATTTTTGGGAGGAATTTTGCAGGGTCTTAGGTCTGGTTATTTGTGAAATATAAAGAGGGATATATTGCAGAAGATAAGCCTTTTAATGGGCTGCTTTTCTGACCCGAAATTCCCTCTTTTGGGCCGACATTTAACCAAGTAGGTGACTCGCCTACTTGCACCTAGCAGCTTGTGGAGTCTCACGAAAATGTCTATATCTCTCTATTCCAATGTCGTATTGCTAAACCGTTTAATGCGTTGGAAACTAGACTCATAGATCTTCAATTTGGTGGGTAGATGACCCCGTAATTCCAAGTATATTGGGAGAAATGCTTAATAACATTTGACCTAAAGTTTAGGTAAAACTATGAACCTAAGTTGCAACAATTTTTGTCGACTTTTGTTTCATAACTCGTTTGACTTCAAGAATTATGATACGGATATTATATGATTCAAATACCTTAAATAATGACCTCCTAAGTATACTAAGCATCTATAGGTTTACCCAAAAGTACGAGTTACAGCATCCTTGATTCGTTTAACTTCTAATACTTGTTAATCACCCTTATGCACCCTTGTATCACTTAAGATTAATCGGATTAACTTCTTATCATCTCAAGGATAATTCCTTCTTGGATTTGTGTTATCTAACTTATGGAATGAACTAACATGTGTGGATATGGGTTGTAACAAGAAGAGAATTCATTATTGATTCCGAGAAAGATGTATGAAAGAATAATATAATAAGGCTCGAAAGGGGTAGCAATGGTTAAAGTGTTTGGATAGAGAAATAAAATGCCTTCATCATTTAAATCTCAAAAATTATGACAAATACAATTGTGTACATGAAAGGAATCATATATAATATCTCTTGAACGCATCAGAGTTGATAGCAGTCTCTACACACTTCCCTTCCACATCTGTTAGATATAGTGCTTCGTTGGACAATACCCGAGATACCATAAAAGGCCCTTGCCAATTAGGCGCAAACTTTCCTTTTGCTTCGGCCCAGTATGGTAAAATACGTCTTAACACCAATTGTCCGACCTCAAATTTCCGTGGACGTACTTTCTTGTTATATGCTCTGGCCATCCTGCATTGGTACAATTGTCCGTAACATACTTCGGCTAATATTTTCTCATCGATCAGGCTCAATTGCTCTAATCGGGCTTTTACCCATTCACAATCATCAATTTCGGCCTCAGCTATGATCCGGAGGGAAGGTATTTCATTTTCTGCAGGTATCAGTGCTTCCGTTCCGTACACCAATGAGTAAGGGGTTACACTAATTGAAGTACGCACCATAGTACGACAACCCATTAGAGCAAATGGTAATTTTTCATGCCATTGTCTCGAATCCTCTACCATTTTTCGGAGAATCTTCTTAAGGTAGCTTCAACTGCTTCATTTGCTTTAGCACGATAAGGTGTAGATTTACGGTGCAGGATTTTGAACTTTTGACATGCCTCTGCCATGAGATGACTGTTAATATTGGCTCCATTGTCCGTGATAATCACCTTGGGAATTCCGAAGCGGCATATGATGTTTGTATGTACAAAATTCACTACAACCTTCTTTGTTACTGCTTTAAATGTCTTATCCTCCACCCATTTAGTGAAATAATCAATGGCTACCAGGATAAACATGTGCCCGTTAGATGCCGCGGGTTCTACCAGACCGATGACGTCCATGCCCAGGCGATAAAAGGCTATGTTGCTGACATTGTATGCAACTCACATGGAGGGGAATGAATTAAGTCCTCGTGTATCTGGCATTGATGCCATTTCCGCACATATCTAATGCAATCTCGCTCCATTATGAGCCAATAGTATCCAACCCTTAGTATTTTCTTGGCCAAAACATATCCACTCATATGAGGTCCACAAGTTCCTGCATGTATGTCAGCCATGATTGTAGTGGCCCGCTGCGCATCTATACATCATACTAATCCCAAATCCGGGGTTCTCTTGTATACAATCCCTCTGCTGAAGAAAAATCCACTCTCTAGTCGCCTTATAGCCCTTTTCTGATCCCCCGTGGCTTGCGCTGGATACACCCCCATCCTCAAATATCTTTAATATCATGGAACCATGGTTCACCATCAAGTTCCTATTCTACCATGAAACAATAAGCATTTTGATCACGAACTTGTATTTGCAATGGATCTATATAAGTTTTGTCCGTATGGTGTAACATGGACGATAATGTGGCCAGGGCATCTGTAACTTCATTGTGCATTCTTGGCTTGAACTCTATGGACTGAAACCTTTGAGATAGTTCATGTAGACACTGTTGGTATGGTATGAGTTTCAAATCCCTTGTCTCCCATTCTCCCTGAATTTGATGTATTAAGAGATCCGAGTCACCCATGACCAAAATCTCTTGAACACCCATGTCTATTGCCATTCTTAATACCAATATACATGCTTCATACTCGGCCATGTTATTAGTACAGAAAAATCGAAGTTCAGCGGTAACAGGATAATGATGACCCGTTTCTAAAATGATCACTGCTCTAATTCCGACCCCTTTACTATTGACGACCCCATCAAAGTATAGCTTCCAGTTCGGCTTGTCGTCTTGTTTCAATTCCTCAATATTCATTGTCAATATGTCAGGAAAATATGTCTTTAATGGTTCATACTCATCATCAACTAGATTTTCTGCCAAATGATCAGCGACTGTTTGTGCCTTCATTGCGGTGCGGGTTACATAAACAATATCAAACTCTGTAAGCAGAATTTGCCATTTGGCGAGCCTTCCTGTGGGCATAGGCTTCTAGAATATGTACTTCAGTGGATCCAAATGAGATATAAGATAAGTGGTATAAGCCGATAAGTAATGTTTCAACTTCTGTGCAACCCATGTTAAAGCACAATATGTCCTTTCCAGCTGAGTGTATTTTACCTCATAAGATGTAAATTTCTTACTGAGATAGTATATTGCTTGCTCTTTCTTCCCCGTTTCATCAAACTACCCCAATACACATCCAAAAGAATTATCCAATACGGTCAGATAAAGGATCAGGGGCCTTCCAGGTTCTGGAGGAACCAAAATGGGAGGATTGGCCAGATATTCCTTGATTTTATCAAATGCATCTTGACATTCCTCCGTCCAATTCACTGCAGCATCCTTCTTCAATAATTTGTAAATAGGCTCACTGGTCGACGTCAGCTGAGCAATAAATCTGCTAATATAATTCAACCTGCCCAACAAACTCATCACCTCTTTCTTGTTCTTTGGCAGAGGCAAGTTCTGAATTACTTTTATCTTTGACGGGTCTAGTTCAATACCACGCCGGCTTACCACGAACCCTAATAACTTTCCTGATTGTACTCCAAAAAACACATTTTGATGGATTGAGCTTGAGATTGTATCTTTGAAGCCTCTGGAAAAACTTCCTCAGGTCTTTGACATAATCACACTGCTTTTTGGATTTGATAATAACATCATCCACATACACCTCAATCTCTCGATGTATCATGCCATGAAACATAGTGGTCATTGTTCTCATATATGTAGCTCCAACATTCTTTAACCCAAACGGAATTACTCTGTAGCAATATGTGCCCCATGGTGTGATAAATGCCATCTTTATGCATTTGCTTCGTCAATCAATATCTGATGATAACCCGTATAACAATCCATAAAAGAACCAATCGAATGTTTGGCACAATTGTCAATCAATATGTGGATGTTTGGCAATGGAAAATCATCCTTTGGACTGGCTTTATTGAGGTCTCGAAAATCAACACACACTCTTGTTTTTCCGTCTTTCTTTGGAACAGGCACAACATTGGCTAACCACGTGGGATAGTTGGTGACCCGTGTGACCTTTGCCTCAAATTACTTATTGATCTCTTTTTTTATTTTCACACTGATATCCGTTTTGAACTTTCTTAACTTTTGCTTAACCGGCCGGCATTGTGGATAAATGGGCAACTTATGTACCACCAAGTTAGTACTGAGCCCGGGCATGTCATCATAAGACCAAGCAAATATATCTTTGTACTCATGTAATAACCTGATCAAATCCTCTCTGAGTGAAGCCTTCAAATGTACACTAATCTTTATTTCCCGAATATTCTCCTTATTTCCCAAATTAATAGATTCCGTCTCATTTAAGTTTGGTTTGGGTTTCTCTTCATAATGGCTCAAAATCCTTACTAATTTCCTCCAAAATTCTGCATCCTCATATTCCACTTCATATTTATTTTCAATTTCTTGTATAACTATCCGATTATAAAGATTGGACTGGGAATCCTTCATGCATGACACATCATTGAAATCAGCAAAAACTGGACTGTACAAGAAAAGAAAAGAAAATAAAATAAGACTAAAAATAGAGGAAGAAAGAAATTGCATTTCATCAAACTTTGAAAGGTAACAAGCTTTGGATACATTTGACTAGACGGAACATAGTATTACAATTTTTGAAACAAGACTGTTTTGGGAATGGAATATTAAAATCTAACTACCACAACTCCCTCCTGATTGGAAGATGAGTAGCTTCCCAGTTATTTAGCCTGATCTGGGGTCCAACAAATTGAACATCCATCTTGCTTGTTCCCTTGGCTGCCTCTATCATATTCACGCCTTCAAACAACCTCTCAAACTTTGCTAATAGCTCTTCATCTGGCCTTATCTCCGCATGACCCGGCATGACAATCGCCGGACGTCTTTGTGTACCAGGCTTGACGAAGGAGTAGGACAGTTTTGGGATAGGTTTGGGAAGGTCTACCCTTTATATTTAAATCTTTTGGCTCTTTGTATATCGGTGATGGATGGCTTGAAACCCAGGCCAAAAGTATTAGTGCTACCCCAAAGATGAACTGGTTGTATTATACCATGCAAAGCAACTTCTAGACTTTTTCCCGAAGAGAACCCATTTTTTATCATTTCCTTGGCAACCATGACCGCTGCAGGGGTTACTTTGGGTACTGGGATGCTTTCTCCTTCAGATATTTTGTTCACATTCATAGTGTCCATCACTTGGTACACCCAGGGACCTTTGTCTCCTTCGACTTCTTCGAATGGTGTGATGGCATTACAAACATTATTCTCATCGTTCACTACTATCTCTTGACGATCCCATTCAAACTTCACCATTTGATGTAGTGAAGAAGGCACCGCTTTTGCAGTGTGGATCCATGGACGTCCTAACAGGAGGTTATAGGACACAGCGTTGTCCAACACTTTAAACTCCATGGTGAATTCCACCGGTCCGATGGCGAGTTCTAGTATGATATCTCCCACGATGTTCTTTCCAACTCCGTCAAACCCCCTCACACATGTACTATTTTTGTGAATCCATTCGTGATCAATTTTCAGTTTTCCCAGAGTAGACAAAGGACAAATATTAGCACTCGACCCATTATCGACCAAGACACGAGTCACCACTGATTCATCACACTTCATTGTAAGGTATAACGCCTTATAGTGCTCTGTCCCCTCTAGTGGTAGCTCATCGTCTGAGAATGTTATCCTATTTTCCTCAAAAATTTAGTTTGTAATCTTCTCCAAATGACACACCGTGATCTTTTCTGGCACATGAGCTTCATTTATGATCTTCATTAACACCCTTCGGTGTTCATCACAATGAATCAGCAGAGATAGCAAAGATATTTGAGCTGGTGTCTTCCTCAATTGCTCAACTATGGAGTAATCTTTAGCTTTCATTTTCATATTAGGTGATCACTTTCTTCACACGAGCTGGATTTTCTTTCACAACTTTCGCCTTTCTCAAATCTTCAGGAGCAAAACATCGCCCAGACCGGGTCAAACCATGAGTTTCACAGATTTCCCCCTTGACTTCTTTCCCTTTGTACATGACGGTTACCTTGTCATAATTCCAAGTTACAACTTTGATGTTCACAATCGGCATCTGAACGACCGACTTGTTAACAATCAGTTCTATATGTGCCCCTTTCACAGTCAATATGGGTTTCACCCCAGGTACTATCACTTTTACCGGCTCAGGCTCAATAATCACTGCTGGCTATTTTGCAGGTGGCTCGACAGACACTTTCTTACTCCTGACTTTCTCCTCCGTCTTGCTATTTGCTTTGATTGTCATCACAGTCTAAGAGGGTTTTTTGCAGCTTTCTCCATGTACTAGCTCTATCATATGTGTTTCATGATGCACTGGCAAAGGATTTTGCATTATGTTGGGAGTCTCGGGTGCTTGCACCTCAATTCTTCTAAGTTAATGAGTTCTTGTATCCCAGACTTTAGGTGCCAACATTTTTGCGTGTCATGTCCCGGTGCCCCAGAACAATATTCACAATTGATGGATTGATCTATGTTTCTCGGTGGAGGGTTAGGAATTTTAGGCTCTATAGGACTTAGCATCCCCAATTGTCTCAATCGGTGGAATAGGCTGGTATATGATTCTCCCAGAGGAGTGAATGTTTTCTTTCTCTAAGCTCTGTTGCTTTTAACTTTAGGGTCGGGACGGAAACTGGTTCTGTTAGGATTTTGTAGGTTTTTGGTGGTGGATAGGTATTTTGGGCATGGTAGACATTCTGAGGAGCTGGGGCTCGCCATGAAGGAGGAGGTGGTGGGTAAGATTGGGCATGCTGGATAGA
Organism: Nicotiana noctiflora; assembly: GCA_032618575.1. NCBI lineage: Eukaryota > Viridiplantae > Streptophyta > Magnoliopsida > Solanales > Solanaceae > Nicotiana > Nicotiana noctiflora. The sequence continues at coordinate 234,052 of JASVEL010005122.1, read as the reverse complement.
GAATTGAGGACCAGTCGGAGGATAATAATGTTGAGATGGGTTATACGGTGTTGGTGGGTATGGTTGATATGGGCGAGGTTGATGATGATATGGGTTGGGGCCCCGGGACCAAGACCTTCCCTCTATAACTGCCACTTTTTCTTTCTTTTTCTTCCAAATTGATCCTCCCGTCCCCATCTGAATTGCTTGATTTGTGGCCTTGATGGCTGAGTAACTCATAATCTTATTTGTTTTCAAACCTTCTTCCACAAAACTCCCCATCTTCACTACCTCATTAAAGGTCTTTCCAATCGCAGACACCAGATGCCCGTAGTATGTCGGCTCCAAAGCTTGTAAGAAAAATTCTACCATTTCTCCTTCTTTCATTGGTGGATCGACACGGGCCACCTGTTCCCTCCACCTAAAACCATACTCCCGAAAACTCTCTCTGAGCTTCTTTTCCATTTTGGTCAATGATAATCTATCAGGGATGATTTCCATATTATACTAAAAATGGTTCACAAATGATTGAGCCAAATCGTCCCAAATGAACCATCGGGTATGATCTTGACGGGTGTACCATTCCAATGCTGAGCCACTGAGGCTTTGACTGAAGTAATCCATAAGTAGTTCATCCTTTTCCTCCAGCTCCACGCATTTTACTGCAGTATCCTCTCAGATGGGCCACTGGATCACCATGGCCATCATACATGTCAAATTTTTGAAATTTAAACCCGGCAGGTAGCTGTACCTCAAGAAACAAGCATAAGTCCTTGTATGCCACACTACTTGGCCTCCCCAGACCATGCATATTGCGAAACGACTGCTCAAGGCTCTTCATTTTCCTGGACATCTTCTATTGTGTAGGGTTTCTAGTAGGTTTCCCCTCCTTTGTCATATCGATAAGTGGGGTGTAAGAATCATGTTCTCTGAAGGTGGGTTCTGGAGGGTAGTATTGATTATCCTGGATATGAAATACAGGCTCACTAGAGGATTTGTGTAAAGTTGCGGGTGGTGGTGCCACATACACAGGAGCGGCTAGAGGTGGTGGTGGATGAGCTTGTTTAGGAAGTTAGGGTGGTACTTGTGATGTAGTGGTGTAATAGTGTGGGTAAGTAGGGTATGTAGAAGATGAGTTCATGGTGGGTGGATCTTGGTTTGGGTTTGTGGCGGAATATATGTGGGGTTGGCGGGGTAAGTAGGTAAGGGTTGTCCCCTCAATAAAACCTGATACATTTCCGACATCTGATGTTTAAGCTTATACACTTCTTCCTTCATGCTATTCACATCTATTACTTCCTCTTTCTGCACGGGGTCCATGATTGTCGGCTCAATTTCTTGGATCACTGCTTTTGTCATACTTTTAGAACGAGTGTTGTAGTTGTGATGTGCCAGAATGTCAGTTGCTATTTGTTTTATCTGATACTCATCAACGACAAAAACATGTTAATAGTTAGATCATAATAGATAAACATCACAAGTTTTAAAAACACAACTTTTGCCTGGCAATTATGCGTCATCCCGGCATTATTGTCTTTCTTTTGACCCGCCAATTCTCTTTTTCGGATTTTTTTTTCTTTTGTTTCCACCCACCTTTTCATTGTTTCTTTATCTTTTCTTTTTTTTTTCTCTTTTTGTTCTTCGATCCTATATGTTTGCCTATCACACTCAATTGCATGTAAGGAAAACATAATGACAACTTTTGGGTTTTCAATTTCATTGATATTCAAACATTGATTACAAAAGATAATGTTGTACTACAACCTTCTAGATGCAAAAAAAAATACAAAAATGCATGCCCTATGAATACATTAAAGCTCCTAGTGCCCGCGAGACATCGTTCGGTCTTACCGCAGGCCTATATGCTAATCCCTTTTGGAGTTTGTCCAGGTCGGTCATCACTTGTTTCACAAAGATCATTGCTGTTGCGGTAAATATAGACTCGGTCATATCCTCGCACAGTTGGCATTTCTACGTAATGTAGTGAGCAATGTTCACAATTCTTTCCATGATGATCCCTTTCTATTGAAGCAACCTCCCAATCTGTTCGGCACAAGTATCCAAGGTTTACTGGCTCTTTTTTTAAAGTTGTTCTAGCTCCAATTCTAACCGGGCCATGGCCATGTAGCAATGCTCCCTCTACATATCAAATTCTTTTTTTTGTTTGCTATTTTTGACCTCGCCAGTAACAATCCTTTTCCTTAGCCGGGCAACTTCAACATTATGTTCATCCCTTAATTGCTGGATCATCTGAGCCCTTTCTTCAGTATTTCTGGCCAATTGTTTCAGAACTCCAATTAATTCCTTCTAAGATTTATCTAGATCAAAGCTATAATTGTTTACCTTGCACCGCAAATTATCAATTAACTTTTCATCTCGGGCAAGTTAAACTGGGGTTTCGGTTGCTGCTCTCATTTTCAAAATCTGAGCCTTCAATGTTTCATTTTCTTTCATCAGCAGTTTCTTTTCACCCTCATCGGTTGTTTCTTGTAGGCTGCTTTCGAATTTGAGTTCCTGAAATTGTTTCTCCAACATGCTGATTGTGGCTCGATATTCATTCTCCTTGGCCAGCCTATCCCATTGTTCCTTCGATAGCTTGGCAAATTCTTGAATATGAGGTCTCTTCATTAGTCTCTCATGCTCAACATCTCTACGGTACCATGCAGAATATCATGGTGACACTTCACCTCTAGCCCGATCTCTCACACAGGTGTCCACTCTCAGACATTGTCACTCATTCCATATTTGACGGAATATTTCTTTCGGGAATTGCCCATCGGGACTAATCTCTATTGCTTGAAGGCTGAGGTCCCCATCTTTCGGCACAATCTGATATCTTCTGAGTTGCCGTAGTACTCAGTATGGCGCATAAGGTTGGATACTCTTAAGACCCATTAAAAGGAAATACGACCCTTCTGCTGGCATGTATATGACTTCATTGATGGGCAACCGTCCATATGCCCATTCTATCTGGCTAGCAGTCAGTGATTGGAAATTTGTGATCCAACCTTTCGACCCTTCTGGCAACTTGGCCTCTTTTGTCCTTATGTAGAATTCTTCAATACAAGATTTTTCATACAATCCCTAGCTTGAAAACTGAGGGTGGCAGCATAAATGCTTTATAATCCATATCTGAAGTAGTATATTACACCCCTCGAAGAAATCTTCTCCCACTTTGCAGGTCGTGAGAGCACGGAAGATATCAGCCACTATCATTGGTGCCAAAGTACTGTTGTCCTGTGTAAGGAGAGTACTGGCAATTCCGGCAATTCTGATGTCGATGTTCCCGTCTTTTCTTGGAAATATTATTAACCCCATAAAGGCTACCATGACGGCAAAGCGCCTGTGTTCCTCCCATTTGGCCCGATTCACTTTGCTGCCAAGTTTGTTTGTTGGAACATTGAATCCTCCAATGTGGCCATATCTGTGGTATGTAAGGTTCATGGTGCAAAACCCGTGGACCAAATCTTCATTGTGAACATTTATGGCTATCTTTAAGGAGTCAAGGAATCTATACATAGTGATGGCTCTTGGAGCACCTGGATATTTGTCCTTTAAGGGAACCTTACCTTTTCCAATGTAGTTAGCAATTTCCTCCAATGTCAGAGTAAGCTTAAAATCTGAGAAGTGGAGCACGTTGTGTGCGGGATCCCAGCAGGCAACTAAAGCTCGGATAATATCACCTTGAGGTACTATGTCAAGCATCCTAGTAAGATCTTTCAAATGTTTCTTGACCCAATCCTTTCCATCTTGGCCAAAATCATTCCACCACAATCGTAACTCCAAAGAGATCTTATTCATTAGTGAAAAGGGTTCATTTTGTGTTCATCCTGTACATTTATTAAAGGTGATTTAAACACATATTATCTAACTTAAGAACAAAAATATTTTTCAAAGAAAATTTTCATTATTTCAAAAGAATCAACCTTTCAATATATCATTCAAAAAATTTCAAGGCTATTATTATTTAAGGGAAATGACTTCAAAAGCGGCCACTTTGCACAAACAGCCTTCCGGAATCCTTCCGGAACATACGGCTATTTTCAAAAATGGCATCACTTTGATTTTTTTGAAAACTAAAAATTCGAAATTTTTTAGTTATTTTTTGAAAAGCGTGGTTGGACCCGTCACGGGTTTCCTATGTATCTTGCCTAGTGGTGAGAATCAAACCACCGTAGTTCGGTCAAATTGTTTTAAGACCAACTATTTCGATAGAAATTATTCCGACTATTTTCAAACTTTCCTTTTCTCAAAATTTTGACAGTGTTTCGTCAGTATTTCAGTATTACTATATTTTTCTCTCTTTTTGTTTTCGGGTATTTAGCTAGTCAGCATAATAATCCAGGACAAATAAATGTATCATATAATCATGCTCAGTCTTTGATATCCGGGTCACCTGTCCTAGACGGACCCAACCCCTGTGTTGAGTCCCCTAAGTCAGATATGATGCAAATAATCGTCTTAAATCTAGGCTCAATATCCCGATTTTCAATGGTACTAGACTGTATACCCGAGCGGACAACTCGGATCGAGGAGGGGGCTATGTACCGGGGACCCGCAGGATCGTCCGACTTTATAACTTTTCCGACCTCTGTTTCTTATTAGGTATGACTTAACAGAAAGGGGAGTCTCAACCAGTAAGCACATCCCCGGAGGTAAGAAGAGAAGGGTTTTCGGCACAATTTTATATATACAGTTCACGTAATATCAAAGCGGTAAAAATATAGCACATTGATCAAAGCATTTTATGAAATCTGATATAATCAAAACAACAATTTAACTAAGCTCGAATTCTTAAACCCTGAACTGAAGTTCTGGGTTTCTTTTCCCCAGCAGAGTTGCCAGAGCTGTCATACCTCCTTTTTTTCACACTAGTTACCCAAAGGTATGTGCCACTAATTACTACTACACCCCGGGAAGGAATATAATAATAAAAGGGAAAAAGTTTTTCCAGTTAAAGGACATTCGGAACGAGATTTATTTATTAATTTTTAGAGTCGCCACTTGGGAAAATAATGGTGCCCCAAGTCATCGGTTTAATCCCGAACTGAGGAAATTATGACTCGATTTATCAGTCTGCGAAATTATAAATCCGGATAAGTAATTCTGTTTACCCGGGAGAAGGTGTTAGGCACTCCCGGATTCTGTGGTTCTAGCACGGTCGCTCAACTGCAGTTGTTGTTTTTATCAGATTTCCTTATATGCTTCAATTTTTCAAGTGTTATTAATGTCCCACTTTGTTATTTTTAAAGACTTGCGATGTCACGAAAACGCATTTCGAGTCATACCTTAGCCAGTACACCTGTGACTTTAGTGCATTTCAACTTTTGCGGGATTTGAGATTTGGGTCACATAAATGTGTACCCGTATTAGATTAATCGCGTCTATAATGTCTACCTCTTTATTAACTTTGGGAAAAATAGTGAAGTTCACTAAACGGTCTTTCCGAGTCTAGAATTTTACGTTGAAATCTATTTGGGGGCCATGTGTGTTTTCATTCTTTGTAACGAGGCTCTTCCCTTATTTTAAGGTCCAATCCTATTCATATACTATATTTCCAATTTTTGTTTTTTCTTCCTAATTCATATCTGTTTTTTTGTGTTATTTTTAAACTATAATCTTGGAGTCCAGGCCATTATTCATTATTGGGCCTGGACTTCAGACTGCTTAGCAGTCCAATATTGAATACAATTGGGCCTATGGAGCCCAATATATACCTCTGCTTCTACTCGAAGACACAGGTGCCGTGTTAACCAGATCTGGGCCTACATACATGACTAGGCCCAGACTATATAAGCCAAAACAAACTAACATTTCAACAACAGTACTTGAACAAATATTATTCAGCATTACTAATTAATCATTTCAAACGATACCAAGTTACAATTTTCAGCCACTACTAATTTTAATATTTAACAGCTAATTAAACATTCTAAAATAGTAATTTGCATCAGTGTTGTTATTCTATATGGCAGGTTCAAATGTTGAGGTAATTATTGGGATACTAGTTACAGAACTTATTTTGTCACTTTATTTTAAAACTAAAGGAAAACAATGTTGTAACATTAACTAAGCATGCTTGAACTACTATTACTAACAATCACAGAAGTCTAAAAAACGAATTCGTAGACAACTCATATTCAGTAGATATAATCAGTATTACAAGCTGATCTATTTATACTCTTTGGATTAACAGTTCTAATTCAGGATTTAACTAACAAAATCAATAAGTGCCAGTTTATAAGTCCAGTTTCAGAATCATACTTATTTATCTAAGTGTATTAGCTTTGTAACAGCCTGTTTTAATTTTTTGAATTAGGTGATAAACTATTAACTATGTTTAACTATATTATTATCTACTACTACTTTACTTTAATCTAACTCACATAGTCTATTATTTATTACAACCAATCCTAATGAATCACAAAGGATCTAGGAGTTACAACTACAAACAATAAGAAAACAGAGATAGCTTCAGCGAAAAAGCAGTCAAATATCTCATTCCTTCATCAAGTTTTCAATTACATCTTCGAGAAATAGTAGTGTACCTGGTCAAACATAAAACAACTGATGTGTTCTAAGGAGATGAAGTACAAGAGAAGTCAACAATGGCAGCAGCAGAGTATCAACAGCAAATAGGAGTAGGAAATAACATAGCCACTCCCAAACTCAATAGATAACCAGTAATCGACTCGAGAGATGACAGAAATTCAAGCTAGTTGAGATGAACACAGTAGAGAAAACACCAGCAAAGATCCCAGGAACAATACTCGACTTGAAGGCTAATCAGAAAAACAGTATATGTGATGTTTTGAACTCTTAAAACTGGAATTAAATTCGAACTCTCTTAATTGTAAAATTCCAGCCATACGTGAACTAGAATTCCTCTAAGAATTTGTGAACCCTTAAGAATTGTCTAGTCCCTTTTTTCAGGCTTGTAACAGCCTATTTATAGAGTTATTTTGGGGGAAATTTCAAATTAATTATTTCTATTTCCTTCCCCTACTTTTTTCAATTAAATACATTATTGTCCAGCAAAATTGTAAGGAAATGCCCTTGAACCCCTGCTAGAAGGTTCAGGGCTGTTCTTTTGTGTTCTATTGGGCAGGTTTTACCTAGTTACCCTCACTTGCTAAGGTTTATTACACAATTACCTTTTAGCTCTTCCTAGTATACCCCTTATTTTTCAAGTATTTTCAGAAAAACCAAGCACTAAAGTCATTTATATACTATAGGCTCTATAATTACCCGACCTACAATAGGTCTGTCAAGACTTGTATTTAACAAATAGCCCCCTAAGACTTGTCTTAAAACTTAACCAATCTGAGACTATAGACCTTTTCAATATTAGCCACTTTTACAAAGATAGCCACTATCAGAACTCATACTGTGTTTGCAGTCATAGGCACAAAGCATTTACACATATTACCAAAGTACTCATAAGCATTCGAAAGTTCAGAAGAAACTAACATACGAATCAAATTGCAAATATAGCAAGATTCATGTTGTTTTGCACAAGTAACACTAATCACGACTTAACTTCAAATTAATCAAAACTTAGAGGGACAATTTGATAATGGTTGAATTCCAACTAATTAAAACCCTAATCAAGATAGGATCTACTGAACAATCACATGAAAATAGTTAATAGCATATGATTTACTAGTAGCTAATATCAGAACCTAAGAACACTTAGATGCTTTCAGGCACATATGAAATAAAATTGATGGCTAATATGAACAAGTATGAATCAAGATATAGAACTGAGATATATTCATGCTTTTATACATGCATAGGAATTCTCTAAGTTCTAAACAGATAAGCACATAAATGTAAGGCCCCATAAAAGTTTTGTGCTTAAAACCTAGTAGGTGTGGTGTCATGGTCCGAATAATGTGTTAGGAATGCGTACAACTCTTCGCGGCGATCAAGCTCGCCGTAGTTCGGACCCTTGGTAGTGATTTAAGCTTCAAAAATCGAAAGAATAAATTTTCCAGAAAATGTTTATTCTGCGGTCAGGAATGCGATCGCATATCTGCTATGCGGACCACATTCCTACCGTAGAGCTTAACAGAATGTTTTCCAAAAATGGTGTTGAAAATGCGGTCAAATATACGATCGCAGAGTGGAAATACGGACCGTAGATCCACCGCATAATTTCTCGAGAATTTTTAAGTGTCAAATCTACGGTGCAATCTGTGACCACAGAACACGAATGCGGACTGCATTCTGGTCGCATACCGTAATAGAACATGTGCAATTTTTTAGGCAATTCTATGGTCCATTATGCGGACCGCATGTAGATTCTGCGATCGCAGATGCAACCGCAGAATTGACTCGGCCCAGATTTTTTATAAAATTTGACCTGACACCTTCTTTAATAAAACACTGTCAACCTTCATTTATCTTATATATTCTTAGCAAAATTAGAGAGAGGAAAGAGGGGTTCTAGAGAGAGAAGTCTAATTATCTTCAAAGATTGTTCCAATCGTTTGGTCCGGAAGATCCTAAGGCAAAAATTCATCTTCCCCAAATCTCTAAGAGGTAAAAACCCTAGTTATTTTCCTCTAATTTCTCGGTTTTTCAAAGGTAAAGAAAGAACTGCATACAATAGCTTTTGGAAATAGAATGTGATACTCATGCATGTTATTGAAGTGAGTAGAAGAAACAGTCTACAAGAACGAGGTGGGCAAAATAGGATAACGTGGGTAAGCATAAAGTAGGAGGTTAAAGGAAGAAAACCCGACACCAGGTATGTATGGCTAACTTTGATTCTTGTGAAATCGCCCTTATGTGTGCAATTCATTTGGCATGTGTTAATTTGAGAGATTGTGTGTAATTCGTTGTTTTTGTTGTTGGGTATCTAATTGTTGTGGAACTATATGTGGTGTGGTATGGAATATGAATCGAAAGATAAAAAGGGAATTGAAATTGGTAAAGAATTGAGAATAATTGTTGTGATGGCATATATGGCTTCTTGTGGGAAAGAAATGAAACACTTGAATTGTGATAAGTTGTTGAACATAACAGTATGGGTACTCTCGAATATGGAAACATTGTAACTTGGTTGTGATATTGGTTTGAAAAGTATTTGAGAACATGAACCAATTTGTAAATCGCTTATTTGCACTTGTTTGTAATTGTGTGTAGTGCCTTATCTGCTGTTTGTGGTTGTTGTGTTTGAAACTGTACGGTGGGATCGGGTTGCGCGCCGCAACACGAAAAAATAAGGTGTGGGTTGGGGTGATAAGGGTGGCCGTGGTAATAAGGGTGTACGAGGTAATAAGGATGGAAAGCGATCGAAATCGCTAATGAAATTGATATGAAAATCATTTATGCGAGATTGTCAAAGGAGACAGCCGGAGTGTTTGCAACCTGTGGGGCACTGATTGCCCCTTTGTTTGACTTGTTTATGTTGTTCCATGTTTGTTTGGTTGTTGCCTCCCTTGTTGATCTTTAATTGTGCTTGAGCTGAGAACTACTTGAGAAGAAGTAAATGTGGAAACATGGTTGGCTGGCTTTATTAATTCTTGGTGTAATTCATTGGTTGTCTTGTCATCGTGATTTACTTGTTTAAATGGCTAAAGTTTAGTTGAGACAAAGCTTATCCATACATACCAATACAATTCCAGTCTACTGACGTCCCTTTTTGCGGGGGATGCTACATTCGTGTTATGATTGTAAGTGGATCAGTAGCAGGTACTTCAACTCATCGGTAGTAGCATCATTCATCTTCCACTGCCCGTTTTGGTGAGCCCTTTTCTTCCTCGGGGCCCTGTGTGGCTCATGCCACTTCTGTTTTAGACTTTATTTTGGACTTCTTTAAGGTATAGCAGGAGCCTTGTTACTGGCAAGTATTGTATCCATCTTTGTAATCCTAGAGGCTCCGTAGACAGTAAACTGTGGGACTATGGCATATGTATGTATATGTATATGTCGGGCGTTGTAAATTGTAACTTGTTATTAATGTTAATAGTGTGGTTATGTTTGAAAAATGTGAAATCAATTATAATTGGTAAGATATTTGGTTTATGAGTAATAAACAACACAGGGGTAACGCGTGGGATAGAAAGGCACCCAGGTCCGCTTGACGGGTGCTACCCGGTTAGGCGCCGGTCATGTCCCTCGAATTGGGGCGTAACAATAAAAGAATCATGTTTCAGAACAAGTGAAAACATAAAAGCCACTGAACAAAAACAAGGTAAGGTACTTAGCTTTTTAGGGATTTTCCTTTCTTTTTCCTTTTCTTTCTTTCTTTTCTTCTTTCTTTCTTCTTTTTCTCTTCGTTCTTTCATTTTTTGATTTTTCTAGAGTTTCAGAGACTCTTGGTCTCCTGAATATCAGATCTCCCAAACCGATCGTTAAGGTTTTATTTGAGTGTGTGAGGGGTGTTTGGGGACTTGGAGTAAGGTCTTTGAAGTGGTATTGTTTTTGGGTGCTCGTCGGAGTTGGGTTCCGACGATGCTTTTTCTAATATTCGAAGAGTTTGGGTAAGATTCGAGACAAATGGTTATGGTGGGGTGATAGATCGTCTAAAGACGATCATGTGGTGTTAATGGGGGAGTCTGATTCATACCTTGGGGGTCGCCGGCTAGGTTTCCGGCGACCGAAATTTCAAGACTGGGGGAACTGGTAGGTCTTTAGACGGGGATAATGGGGTTAAGGGTTGTTTCAAGGTGGGGAAGGGTGTTTGGAAGTTGGCCTGAGCCGGGGAAGAAGGCTGTGGCTGACCATCGGTAGGGTTCCGATGGTCTCCATGAGAGACGGGAGGAGGAGGAAGAGAACCAAGGCGGCTAGGGTTTGTGATATGGGGAGAGGGTGTGTATAATGAAAAGATGAACGGGGGAATATTGATGTATATTAATTATGTGTTTTTTATCATTGGAAGTTGGATTTGCTGAGATAAACGGCCAGGATCCTTTGGATCTTAAACGTCGTCGTTTAGTTGAATGAGATGCTTCCTTTGGTCCGTTAGATTAAGTGCTTGAACTACTGAGATCAATTACCCAGACTACGTCGTTTCATTTAAATGGTTCATCAGCCTCGTTCGTTTGATTAGGTATAATGGACGGTTGAGATTGATCCCCTAGACGACGACGTTTCATTAAGAAAGGCACCGCCTTACTTGGTCTGTTGATCATTCGTATCAATGGCCCAGATCTAATCACTTATGCGGTGTCGTTTGGTTCAACGGTTGGGCAGACCGGCCAAAATGACTTGGGCCTGGTCTGGGCAACGGGTTTGGCTGTGTATTTCGTGTATTTGGCCCAAATTAATGTTATATATTGTATTTTTTGTATCTTGTTAATTTTGACTTGTATATTATTTAATTTTCTTGTATTTAGTTTTTTTATTTTGTACTTTTCCTTTGTACTGATGCATTTTCTTTTATTTTCCAATTTTTGTATTTTTCTTTGATTTTCCGATATTTATTTTTTGTATATTTGCTTAATTTTGAAATTTCGTAGTATTTATTCTATAATTTTTGTGATATTTTTCTAATTAATTTCCTTTTGTATTTTCATTTAAGAATTTATTATTAGCAATTAACAAACACTAGTATTCAACACACACAATTCATAATAATTTGCAAACCCAAGTTATTTCTGCTATTGTGGGTTGCCGGGAGAGTCGGTTCTAAAAATTTGAGAATTTTGGGACACTTAGTCCCTAAATAAGAGCTTTGAAGCTAGAAAATGGCCCGTAGCCGGAACAGTGTTAAGACGACCTCGAAACGGAAATCCGATGGTTCCATTAGCTCCGTTAGGTGATTTCGGGGTTGGGAGCGCGTTCGGAATTTATTTTGGAGGTCCGTAGCTCAATTAGGCTTGAAATGCCGAAGGTTGAAATTTTGGCGAATCCGAACGATAGGTGAGATTTTTATCCGGGGGTCGGAATGGAATTCCGACAATTTCTGTAGCTTCGTTATGTGATTTTGGATATGTCCGCAAATTTTCAGGTCATTTGGACGTCGTTTGGCCGGGTTTTGGATTGAATGTTAGTTTTGAAAGTTTTGAAGAAACTTAGGCTTGAATCGATGTGAATTATGAGTTTTGATGTTGTTAGACGTGTTTTTATGATTGGAATAAGTTCGTATCATGTTTTGGAGTATGTTGGTGGTTTTCGTTGGGGACCCGGGGGCCTCGGAGTGTTTTCGGATGGGTAAACGGAAGGAAAACATGGAAAATTGCAGGTTGGGCCTTCTGTTCTGTCGTTTTCGCCCCTGCGGAAATGGGACCGCAGAGGCGAGTCCGCAGGAGCGGAACTTGGGGCGCAGGAGCGCCTAGGTTCGCAGAGGCGGATCCTCTTCCGCTGAGGCGGAGTCGCGGATGCGGAAGACTCGTCGCTGAAGCGACCTTGGGTCGAGGAGTGAGAATCCGCAGGAGCGGAGGGGAATTCGCTTAAGCGAGTCCGCAGAAGCGGACTATTTCTCGCAGAAGCGGAAATTCTCGCAGGAGCGGTTGTCCAATCGCGGAAGCGGACGCGCGGAAGCGGTCCTTTTCTCGCAGAAGCGGGATTGGCCAGTTAGGCCTGGGATCGCAGAAGCGACCAGTTGGTCGCAGATACGGGCTCGCAGGAGCGGAATTTTGTCCGCAAAAGCGGAAATCGTAGAGAGTTAATTATATCAGAAGTTAGAAATTTCAGAAACATTTCCAAACATTGAGGGCTCGGCTTAAGGGGCGATTTGGGCGATTTTGAAGGGAGATTCAGGGGGTTTCTTCAGGTAATCAACTATGGACTCAAATTATGATTATTGTTGACAATATTATGCAATTATCTCATGAAAATGGAGGAATTTGGGGTGTTTTATGGGGGTTTTCACCCTAGGCTTGAACTTTAGAAAATCAAGGTTTTGAGTGGGCAAATGGAGTCCGAATTTGATAAACTTTATATGCTTAGACTCGTATTGAGACAAGGGTTCCGAAAATATAACTTTCGTGATTTTTCGATAAGCGTACCAAAAGTCGGGTTTTGGCAACTTGTGGGTTTTGGTGTATTTTGAGTTATTTTGATTGGGTAATGCCCAATTAGCCTATTTTGATGTGATTCTATTGATTTTTATCAGATTCTACACTTGTGGAGGCCGAAATTCGCGGCAAGAGAGTTGTTTCATAGCGGTTTTGTACCGGAGTCGAGGTAAGTGGCTTGTCTAACCTCTTGTGGGGGAATTTTCACCCCTAGGATATTATGTGATAGTTTAAATGCCTTGTATGCGAGGTGACGGGCATGTACATGCGCTGGTTGTTGAACACACACTTTAATTAAAATGTTCGATGAGCGATATTCCTGTCTTTGGTTGTTAATTTGATATTTTTACCCGGTAGTGGTTAGGAAAGCATGATTAGGTAGTACTTAACTGTTTAGTTGCCTAATTGCCTTATTTGAACTCCTTGAAAATTATTGGCACTATTTTTCGGTGAAGTTATAGTTAAGCATAAGTTATTGGTAGGGACTACGGGTTCGATTCCCGAGATCCTGAGTTATTGGTAGGGACTACGGGTTTGATTCCCGAGATCCTGAGTTATTGGTAGGGACTACGGGTTCGATTCCCGAGATCTTGAGTTATTGGTAGGGACTGCGGGTTCGATTCCGGGAGATCCTGAGTTATTGATTATTTATTGAGACATGGGCTGCGGGTTCGGACTTGTTTTATTGAGTTGGCTATTCATTGTTAGCTTAATTGTAGACGATTATAGTAATCATCTTATTGTTGCTAGTTTGGAAATTTATTATTCATTTAAACTGCTTATTGTTGTTATTATCATTGTATTATTGTTTCTCAGTAGGGCCCTGACCTTCCTCGTCACTACTCCATCGAGGTTAGGCTTGGCACTTACTGAGTACCGCTGTGGTGTACTCATGCTACTCTTCCGCACACTTTTGTTGTGCAGATCCAGGTACATCGGGACAGGCTCATATTAGGTAATTCAGCATAGCGTTTTGGGAGACCTCGAGGTATGATCTGCTACGTCCGCGGATCCGGAGGCCTTCCTTCTATTCTAGTGCTAGTAGATGTTTTTCCTTCATTCCGTTGTTAGATACTCCTTTTTACATAGAGCTACAATTGTATGATCTCTTTTAGTCTGTGTTACCCGTGGGATTCCGGGTCTTGGTAGTGTTTTAAATAGCGTATTTGACTGATGTATGTGCCAAGCGGCACGGATTTCATTCCTTTCGTCTTATTTTCCGCTAATTCTTATTAAATGTTCATAAACTGGTATATTCCGCAACGTGTTAGGCTTACCTAGTCGTGGGTACTGGGTGCCATCACGACATGTTCACGATTTTCATTTAAGAATTTATTATTAGCAATTAACAAACACTAGTATTCAACACACACAATTCATAATAATTTGCAAACCAAAAATTATTTTTTGTATTTAATATTTTGGAATTCAATTGCCTGGGGCAAAAATCACGTGCTCACAGTGCCATCAAGTTATAGCAACGGTCTCTACTTCCCTGGCATCCTGGTCTTGCTTGAAAATTCGCTCCTTGAGAGTGATATTTGTTGCCCTTAGGTCAGTGATGATCCCCTCATAATCTCTTTTTATTTGTTGCAGATGAAGCGTTCTGAATTGTGGTTAGAGTGGCTTCTGCTTTCTCCATGTCTTCTCGATACTCAAGGGTTTTCTTTTCTAAGTCGTTTATGAGTAGCTCATCAGTCTGACTCCTTCTTGATCTTTTTGAGGTTGATTTTATCCTTTGGAGGAGTTCCTGCCTTTCTTGTGCCCAATCAGCCCTTTATTGATCAAAATCCGCCTATTGTATGTCCCTGGCGGCCTCTAGTATCCCTTTATCTTCTCTCAACGTGTTGATGCGAGATTGAAATTCTCGTGTCGTTTCACTTTTATCCTCCCTAGCTCTGGACTGTATCTCCCTTTCCCAATCGACAGCATATTTTATTGACCTTTCTGCTCTTTGTACGGGCATCGCCTGGTTGTGAAACCACTCAAGGTATGCGAGGCTTACTTCTCCTTGTTCCCAGTCGGCAACCATTTCATCAGTGTCAGAAAGTCGACTGCCAAACCATACCTTCTGCGCCTAAGATTCTTTAGGGAGTTCCTCTATTGTGAATTCCCACATGAACGGACGCATATCTTCGATCGGGGGCCTTTTCTGTTCTCTTCCTAATTGGAGCATCATGCGTAATGGGGCGTATGGCTAGAAACCCCTGAAACCCATTAGTATGTAGAATGGAAGATACATTGACATGTGCATAACTTTAGTAGAAGGGAACCAGTAATAGTTCCAAGTGAGTGTGTCTGCTTTTAAGAAACTAAGCGATTCTTGCCAGGCCTTTAATCCGTTCGGAAGATTACAACGTGCAGCCCTGCTTGGATGTCAACGAATTTAGTTCAGCCAATCTACGTTGAAATTTATCACGATCGGGTGATGATAGAGATGCTCTATGAACCACATTTGCAGCAAGATGTTGCATCCTTCAAAGTAATATGTGCCTTATCGACATCGAGTTAATGCCCGAAAGATGTTCCCTAAGATCATAGGAAGAATAGTGTGTTCTTCGTTACTTTGCAAATATGAGACCGCCGCTGATAAACGAATTCTGATACACTCATCACGCTCGGGAAAAACCATGGTCTGTAAAAAGGTAATCATGAAGGCGAGGATTCGCAAATCCCCCCAAGCGTCATGACTTCATTGGTTGACAAATTCCGTGATTGAAAATTTTTCAAATCCTTTCTTGTCACCAAACCTCTTGTAAAGATATTCCAAGGAAAACCCAACATTCGTTTAAGAAAACCATCGAGATTAGACGGAGGCTTAATTTCTTCAAAAAGTTATTAACACCCATTTTTCTTGGAGCGGCGTGTTTCTTCCTGTAAAGATCACTCCCGAATCCTGTGAGCCCACCTAATTCTTCTAAGGTGGGTCTCATCTCGCAGTCTTTGAACCTGAAGACATTATTCGTAGAGTCCCAGAAACCCACCAAGGCCCCAATCAGACCCCTGTCCGGCTTAATTGCCATGATGTCTGGAAGAAACTTGAGGTGCTTGAAGACTTGATTTTTTTCCTAGGCAGCAAAACTGTAACACCCCGCCGAACACACAGCAGCGGCGGTGCCGGCCGTGCCACCGAACACACAGCAGTGACACGCAGCCTAAGGAATTGTTACCCTTGGGTATAGGAGCATTCCACGCATAGCTGCAGCTACTGGGAATCGAACCTAAGACCCCAAGGCTTTTCAGGGATTTTACTCCCTCCTTGTCACCAAACCTGTCATAAAGATATTCCAAGGAAACCCAACCATCGTTTAACCAACACATCGGTATTCGATGAAGGCCTAATTTCTTCAAAAAGTTATTAACACCCATTTTTCTGGGAGCGGCGGGTTTCTTCCTGTAAAGATCCCTCCCGAATCCTTTGAGCCCACCTAATTCTTCTAAGTTGGGTGTCATCTCGTAATCTTTGAACCTGAACACATTATTTGTAGAGTCATAGAAACTCACTAAGGCCCCAATCAGACCCCTACCCGGCTCAATTCCCATGATGTCTGGAAGAAACTTGAGGTGCTGTGTGTTTGGTGGGGTGTTACAAAAACTAGCCCACCAATCACAGAGAAGGCTCGGGGTTTTATCTTGCACCATAATCATAGGAGGCGTCTCATCTCTTGCCCTTTTCTGACCAATTATTTGCTGGGGAGCCATGTTGGTTTTTAGAAAAGATAAAATAAAACTTAAAATTTTCCCAAGCCTAAATAAAATTTATTGCTTCTTAAAAAAACTGATCTCGTTAATACGACATTTCAGCACTTGAAGAAGATTTGAAGACTGTGTAACAGACTCGGGTATGACACATAGGTACTATTCTTGTGAAACCAGTCCTTCGGCGCCCCTTCGGGGCGTTTGGCTGTTTTCCCAAAAATGGTGTTACCTTGACTAGGGACATCTTCTAAATTTAACATTTTTTTAATAATATTTTTGAGAGGTGGAGATTGTGACGACCCAAAGGGTCATCACTTATTTAATTAATCATTTCGAGCTTCTGAGGCCTTGAAAACCTCATTCTATGTTGCCTCGATTTAAGTGCACGATCCGAGCATGTAGCCGGAAAGATTTTGTGATAGAAAATATGAATTCTATGAGAAATTTGGATAAAAATGATATTAATATTGATATGGTTGACTTCGGTCAACATTTTTGGTAAACGGATCCGGACTCGAGATTGGATGGTCCCGAGAGGTCCGTAGAAAAATATGGGACTTGGACATGCGTCCGGAGTCGAATTCCGAGGCCTAGAGCCCAAGTTATGAATTTTTATGTGAAATTGTTTTTGATGTAATTATTAAAGGAAATAAATTAATTGACCTTGGTATCGGGCTCGTATTTTGGTTCCGACGCCCGGTACAAGTCTTAAATATTATATATGTGATTTCCTGTAAAGTTTGGTGACATTTGGATGTCGTTTGAGATGTTTTGGACCTTGAGTTCCAAGTTAAGAAGTTTTGAAAATCAAAAGTATGAAAATCATGAGTTTGAGGCTTGATTTGATTAAAACGAAGTGATATTGGCGATGTGATCGCACGAACAAGTCCATAATGTGTTTTTGAGGTTATGTACATGTTTGGTTTGGAGCCCGGGGGCTCGGGTAAAGATTTGATAGGCCGTTGGATGAAATTCTGAATTTTTGAACTGCTGGTTTTTCACCCAGCTGTTGGCTTTGCAATTGCGAAGTATTTCTCGATATTGCGAACGGGACAGTGTAAGGCAAGGCTCGCAAATGCGAACCATGATCGCAAATGCGAAGCCAGCCTTGTTCGCAAATGCGAACAATTGTTCGCATTTGCGAAGGTCCCCAGAGTCTGCCTATGTTCGCAAATGCGAACAAATGTTCGCAAATGCGAACATTCCCCATACTGCCTTGGTTCGCAAATGCGAACCATTGTTCGCAAATGCGAACAATGCCTTATTCAGCCTGTGTTCGCAAATGCGAACCTTGGTTCGCAAATGCGAACACCCCTTTGCCTGCCAGTGATCGCAAATGCGAACAAATGTTCGCAAATGCGAACTTCCCAGCCTTAGCTTATTTTTCAAACTCCAGAAATTGGTCGGGGTTCGCAATTGCGAACCCATGTTCGCAAATGCGAACACAGAGACCTGAAAAACACGAATTTCGGTCATTTCTTCACTTTTTACAAAACCAAAACACCCATTTGCGATTCTTCAAGGATTTCTTCTTCATCAAAACGATTGTAAGTCACTTTTTACTTAATTCTTTCAATTCCTAACATCATTAAACATGTTTTTCATTAAAAATCAATGATTTTCATGGTAAAATTCTTGTTTTTGTTAGAAAATAGGTTTTTCATAAATTGGGGAATTGGACCTCGAATTGAGGTCCGATTTTGAAACAAATTATATACATGAACTCGTGGGGGGATGGGTAACCGGATTTTGGTCCTAACCCCGAGTTCCGACCATGTGGGCCCGGGGTTGAAATTCACTATTCCGGGCGGAATGTTGTAAAAGTTGTATTTGGTCTTAAGAATTAGTTTGTTGAGTAGTATTGATGATATTAAATCAATTGTGTATAGATACGATTGGATTGGAGCCAAAGTTGAAAGAAAAAGACATTTCCACGGATTGAATTGTTCATAAGCATTCGAGGTAAGTGTTTGTTCTATCCTAGCTTGAGGGAATAGGATTATGTGTTATGTGTTATGTGATCGAGTGCGGTGTATGGGTTGTGGTGACGAGCATCCATACACTGGCGTCTAGTATGACCGTGAGTCGTTGGAAAATGATTATTTTGAGATATATTACAGGATGAATTGTTATTGTTCTCCCTTGTTGGGACTTGTTGTGAAGATAATTATTGATTGCCCTTGATGGGACGGTTTATGAATTACTGTTTCTTTCTCTGCCCTTAACTGTGATTGTTATTTGGGTGAGGAAGAGTGATAATGCACGAAGGGTGATGCCGTGCCATGTTTATTTATTTATGCACGAAGGTTAATGACGTGCCATGTTTATTTATTGATTATGCACGAAGGATCATGCCGTGCCCTGGTTATTGAACCATGTACGAAGGATCATGCCGTACTATGGATGTGAGGATGAGAGTAAAAGCACGAAGGGTGATGCCGTGTACTTTATTTGTTTATTTGGTGAGGATGAGAGTAAAAGCACGAAGGGTGATGCCGTGCAACCGCTTGCTATTTCTTGAATTGATATTACTTGTGTTTACATTATACTTTGCTTTTCCTTGTGAAATTATTAACTGTGGTTAATTGTTGAATTCTTTAAGATATTCCTTATTGTGTTAATACTTGATTATTTCTTGTTATTTTGTGGTACACATATATATATTGAATTGCACAAGTTTATGTGAGTGTCTGGTCCTAGGCTTGTCACTACTTCGCCGGGATAGGCCAGGCACTTACCAGCACATGGGGTCGGTTGTGCTGATGCTACACTTCTGTGCATTTTTGCACAGGTCCAGGTTACGATCAGGAGCAGCAGCAACAGTAAATCGATTGCGTGGGAGCTAATCATTTGAGACCGAGGTAGCTTGCAGACGTCCGCAGGCCCGGCGTCTCTTTCTTTATTTATGTTATTAGCTGTAGTCTCTTTGTTCCGAGACAAACAGAATTATGTTATATTTCCTTCAGACTTTTATGTGTTGTATTCCATAGTAGTTCGTGAGTTGGTGACTCCACGTCTTGGGTAGAGGATTTCAGTATGATTTTCACTTTGTAATTAGTTATTTCTAATTGATAAAGTATTCCGCATTTATTTAATTAAAAATTGTGTTAAAAACAGGATAGTATGAATACAGTGGCTTGCCTAGCTACCACGAGTAGGCGCCATCACGATCCCGATATTGGGGAAAAATCCGGGTCGTGACAAGTTGGTATCAGAGCTCTAGGTTACATAGGTCTCACCACTCACGAACAAGCTTAGTAGAATTTGAGAGGTAAGTACGGAGACGTCTGTACTTGTCCTCCAGAGTCTATTGAGTTAGGAAAGAGTCTCTCATTTGTTCTTTCTTGTCGTGCGACTTGTTCCTCAAATACCGATTGAATTTCTATTCTGTCCTTTCGCAGATGGTAAGGACACGCGCTTCTTCGTCCGCTGACCAGCAGCCCGAGCCCCAGGCAGCTCCCGTGAGGGGCAGGGGCCAAGGCCGTATTAGAGGCTGTGGTAGGGGTAGAGCTCAGCCCCAGGCAGCTACTCCAGAGGTGGAGCCTCATATTGAGATTGACGAGGAGGTTCCGGTTCCAGCAGCTCCAGTGGGCCCAGCTCAGGTCCCAGGAGAGGCTTTATTTACCCCGGATCTCCGGGATGCCTTGGTCAGAATAGCGGGATTCATGGACAGCATTGCCAGAGCGGGTTTATTATCAGTTGCACCAGCCGCTTCTCAGGCTGGAGGAGGGGCCTAGACTCCTATTGCTCGTACTCCGGAGCCAGTAGCTCTTCAGCCTCAGGCACCAGTGGTTCAGCTAGCTGTGGCCACTCAGTCAGGTACCACAGCTCATGCCGGTGCTGGAGCGGCCATGACTTCTGATTCTTTATGGAGACTTGATCGTTTCTCCAAGCTATTTACCACTACCTTCAGCGGTGCCACATCAGAGGATCCTCGGGACTTCTTATTCAGTTGCCATGAGATTCTCAAGACTATGGGGATCGTGGAGACAAATGGAGTTGACTTCTGTACATTCAGGCTTGCAGGATCCGCCAAGACTTGGTGGAGAGATTATTGCTTGACTCGACCAGCAGGGTCCCCAGCTTTATCATGGGATCAGTTTGCGGAACTATTTATGGAGAAGTTTCTCCTTGCTACTCAGCGGGATGTACTTCGGAGGCAGTTCGAGCGCCTCCATCAGGGCACTATGACAGTTACACAGTATGAGACGAGATTTATCGACTTGGCTCGTCATGCAGTGGTGATACTTCCCACAGAGCGGGAGAGGGTCCGCAGATTTATAGATGGGCTTAATCAGCCGATTAGACTCCAGATGGCTATGGGCGTGGGGAGTGACATATCATTTCAGGAGGCAGCCAATGCAGCACGCAGAGTTGAGATGGCTCTTGCTAGGGGAGGCGGTTATTCTTCGGATAAGAGGCCTCGTCATTCAGGCAGGTTTGGTGGTTCTTCCTCTGGTAGCAGAGAATCCTTTGATAGAGGCCAGTCCTCCAGGCCTTTTCATTCCGCCCTTCAGGCTTCACAGGGTGGATCAGGTGATCGTGGTTTTCGGGGGCATTATTCAGACCAGTCTCCTATTAATGCTCAGCCTCTTCAGAGTGTTCTTGGAGGCCATTCGGGTCGTCGGGGCCAGCAGCCCTATCAGTCTAAGAGTTGCTACGGTTGTGGTGACCCGGGTCATTTTATCAGGAATTGCCCTATAGCAGCGGGCAACTCTCAGCAGCGAGGTCCTCGTCCTATGATTCAGGCCCCAGCTGACCCTCAGCCTGCCCAGCCAGCCAGAGGCGGGGGTAGAGATTATAGAGGTGGAGGTCGAGACCGTAGAGGTGGAGACCGTCCAGCGAGAGGTAGAGGTCGGCCAGTTGATGGTCGTCCTAGAGACGCAGCTCAGAGGGGAGGTGCAGATCCCCGATTCTATGCTTTACCAGCCAGGCCAGAGGCAGAGGCATCAGATGCTGTGATTACAGGTACTATTCTTGTGTGTGGCAGAGGTGCTTCGGTATTATTTGACCCTGGATCTACCTATTCCTATGTGTCTTCCTACTTCGCACCGTATTTGGCTGTGCCCAGCTATGCTCTGGATATTCCAGTTTATGTGGCTACACCGGTGGGTGACTCCATTGTAGTCGATCGGGTGCATCGTTCGTGCGTAGTTATATTTGGGGGTCTTGAGACCCGTGTTGATCTGTTGCTATTGGATATGGTAGATTTTGATGTCATATTGGGGATGGACTGGTTGTCCCCATACCATGCTATTCTTGATTGTCATGCTAAGACTGTCACCTTAGCCTTGCCAGAATCACCCCGATTAGAGTGGAAGGGTACCTCAAGCCACTCTGTTCGCACTGTTATTTCCTATGTTAAGGCTCGACGTATGGTCGAGAAGGGGTGTCTAGCTTATCTGGCTTATGTTCGTGATTCCAGCGCAGAAGTTCCTTCCATTGAGTCGGTCCCTATTGCACGGGAGTTTCCCGAGGTTTTTCCTTCGGACCTCTGCCGGGCATGCCACCCGACGAGGATATTGATTTCTGTATTGATCTGGCACCGGGCACTCCGCCCATCTCTATTCCACCCTATCGTATGGCCCCGCCGGAACTAAAAGAGTTGAAAGATCGGTTGCAGGACCTTCTTGAGAAGGGCTTTATCAGGCCCAGTGTTTCCCCCTAGGGAGCACTTGTATTATTTGTAAAGAAGAAGGATGGCTCGATGCGGATGTGTATTGATTACCGGTAGTTAAACAAGGTGACTATCAAAAATAAATATCCACTGCCGAGGATTGATGATTTGTTTGACCAGCTCCAGGGAGCGAGGATATTCTCTAAGATAGACTTGAGGTCAGGCTACCATCAGCTGAAGATCAGGGCGGCTGACATTCCTAAGACGGCCTTTCGCTCTAGATATGGGCATTATGAGTTCTTGGTCATGTCCTTCGGGTTGACCAATGCCCCAGCAGCATTCATGGAGTTGATGAATCGGGTATTCAGGCCTTACTTAGATCTGTTCGTGATAGTCTTCATAGATGACATCCTGGTGTACTCCCGCAGCTAGGAAGAGCACGGGCAGCACCTCAAAGTGGTTCTTCAGACTCTGAAAGATAACCGACTATATGCCAAATTTTCTAAATGTGAGTTCTGGCTGAGTTCGGTAGCATTTCTGGGTCACATTGTATCGGTGGAAGGTATTCGGGTAGACCCAAAGAAGATTGAGGCAGTCCAGAATTGGCCTCGACCAGCTTCAGTGACTGAGATCCGGAGTTTCTTGGGATTAGGAGGTTACTACCGTCGATTTGTAGAGGGGTTTTCTTCTATTGCAGCCCCGATGACCAGGTTGACCCAGAAGGGTGCTCAGTTTAAGTGGTCAGATGAGTGTGAGGCGAGCTTTCAGAAGCTCAAGACGGCTTTGACTACAGCACCGGTGTTGATACTACCTACGGGTGCAGGGCCTTATACAGTTTACTGTGATGCATCCTGTACGGGGCTTGGAGCGGTATTGATGCAGGATGGTAAGGTTATCGCTTATGCTTCGAGGCAGTTAAAGATACATGAGAAGAATTATCCAGTTCATGATCTTGAATTAGCAGCAGTGGTTCATGCCTTAAAGATCCGGAGGCATTATCTATATGGTGTGACATGTGAGGTGTACACTGATCACAAAAGCCTACAGTACTTGTTCAAACAGAAGGAGTTGAATCTACGACAGCGGAGATGGTTAGAGTTGCTAAAAGACTATGATGTTACTATATTATATCACCCAGGTAAGGCCAATGTGGTGGCCGATGCATTGAGTAGAAAGTATGCCGGCATGGGTAGTCTTGCATATATTCCGGTCAATCAGAGACCATTAGCTCTAGATGTCCAGGCCTTAGCCAACTGGTTCGTGAGATTAGACATTTCTGAGCCTAGCAGGGTGTTAGCCTGCACGGTCGCTCGTTCTTCTTTATTAGAGCGTATCCGTGAGAGGCAATTTGATGATCCTCATTTGCGTGAGTTGAGAGATACGGTACAGCGGGGAGGTGCCACACAGGTAAATCTAGATGATGATGGGGTATTGAAATTGCAAGGTCGAGTTTGTGTGCCCAATGTCGAAGGAATTCGAGAGTTGATCTTAGCAGAGGCCCACAGTTCGCGGTATTCTATTCACCCAGGCGCCGCGAAGATGTACCAGGACTTACGGCAACACTATTGGTGGTGGAGAATGAAGAAAGATATCGTTGCGTATGTCGCTCGGTGTCTAAATTGTTAGCAGGTGAAATATGAGCACCAGAGACCTGGTGGTGTGTTCTAGAGGATTGAAATTCCCGAGTGGAAATGGGAGCGGATCACTATGGACTTCGTTACTGGACTTCCTTTGACTCGGAGGAAATTTGATGCTATTTGGGTCATTGTTGATATGCTGACCAAATCAGCACACTTTATTCCAGTATCTGTCTCCTACTCGTCGGAGAGGTTAGCGGAGGTTTACATTAGGGAGATTGTTCATCTCCATGGGGTGCCAGTATCTATTATCTCTGATCGGGGTACGCAGTTTACCTCGCGGTTCTGGAGAGCGGTTCAGCAGGAGTTAGGCACCCAGGTTCAGTTGAGTACAGCATTTCATCCTCAGACGGATGGCCAGTCCGAGAGGACTATTCAGATTCTTGAGGACATGCTTCGAGCTTGTGTTATTGATTTCGGAGGCTCGTGGGATTAGTTTCTACCATTAGCAGAGTTCGCCTACAATAACAGTTACCAATCTAGCATCCAGATGGCTCCGTATGAGGCGTTGTATGGTAGGCGATGTCGATCACCGGTCGGATGGTTTGAACCAGGAGAGGCTCGGTTGTTGGGTACAGACTTAGTTCAGGAGGCCTTGGATAAGGTCAAGACTATTCAGGAGAGATTGCGTTCAGCTCAGTCCAGGCAGAAGACTTATGCGGATCGTAAGGTTCGAGATGTAGATTTCATGGTTGGTGAACGAGTATTGCTCCGGGTGTCGCCTATGAAGGGCGTGATGAGGTTCGGAAAGAAGGGCAAGCTCAGCCCTAGGTATATTGGTCCATTTGAGATTTTAGACAGAGTGGGAGGGGTGGCTTACAGATTAGCTTTGCCGCCTAGCTTATCAGCCGTGCATCCAGTTTTTCACGTATCTATGCTTCGGAGATACCACGGCGATCCCACACATGTGTTAGACTTCAGTACTGTCCAATTGGACAATGATCTATCTTACGAGGAGGAGCCGGTGGCTATTCTAGACCGGCGGGTTCGACAGTTGAGGTCGAAGAGTTATCCTTCTGTGCGTGTTCAGTGGAGAGGTCAGCCTCCTGAGGCATCGACCTGGGAGTCCGAGTCTGATATGCGGAGCCGCTACCCACACTTGTTTCCTGACTCGGGTACTTCTTTCTTTTGTCCGTTCGAGGACGAACGGTTGTTTTAGAGGTGGAGATTGTGACGACCCAAAGGGTCATCACTTATTTAATTAATCATTTCGAGCTTCGAGGCCTTGAAAACCTCATTCTATGTTGCCTCGATTTACGTGCACGATCCGAGCATGTAGCCGGAAAGATTTTGTGATAGAAAATATGAATTCTATGAGAAATTTGGATAAAAATGATATTAATATTGATATGGTTGACTTCGGTCAACATTTTTGGTAAACGGATCCGGACCCGAGATTGGATGGTCCCGAGAGGTCCGTAGAAAAATATGGGACTTGGACATGCGTCCGGAGTCGAATTCCGAGGCCTAGAGCCCAAGTTATGAATTTTTATGTGAAATTGTTTTTGATGTAATTATTAAAGGAAATAAATTAATTGACCTTTGTATCGGGCTCGTATTTTGGTTCCGACGCCCGGTACAAGTCTTAAATATTATATATGTGATTTCTGTAAAGTTTGGTGACATTTGGATGTCGTTTGAGATGTTTTGGACCTTGAGTTCCAAGTTAAGAAGTTTTGAAAATCAAAAGTATGAAAATCATGAGTTTGAGGCTTGATTTGATTAAAACGAAGTGATATTGGCGATGTGATCGCACGAACAAGTCCATAATGTGTTTTTGAGGTTATGTACATGTTTGGTTTGGAGCCCGGGGGCTCGGGTAAAGATTTGATAGGCCGTTGGATGAAATTCTGAATTTTTGAGCTGCTGGTTTTTCACCCAGCTGTTGGCTTCGCAATTGCGAAGTATTTCTCGCAATTGCGAAGGGGACAGTGTAAGGCAAGGCTCGCAAATGCGAACCTAGCCCCCTTTGGCCCAGCCTTGTTCGAAAATGCGAACAATTGTTCGCATTTGCGAAGGTCCCCGTGCTTCCTTGGTTCGCAAATGCGAACCATTGTTCACAAATGCGAACATCCCTGTGACTGCCTTGGTTCGCAAATGCGAACCATTGTTCGCAAATGCAAACACTGCCTTATACAGCATGTGTTCGCAAATGCGAACATTAGTTCGCAAATGCGAACTGTTCGCAAATGCGAACAAATGTTCTTAGCTTATTTTTCAAACTCCAGAAATTGGTCGGGGTTCGCAATTGCGAACCCATGTTCGCAAATGCGATCAGAGAGACCTGAAAAACACGAATTTCAGTCATTTCTTCACTTTTTACAAAACCAAAACACCCATTTGCGATTCTTCAAGGATTTCTTCTTCATCAAAACGATTGTAAGTCACTTTTTACTTAATTCTTTCAATTCCTAACATCATTAAACATGTTTTTCATTAAAAATCAATGATTTTCATGGTAAAATTCTTGTTTTTGTTAGAAAATAGGTTTTTCATAAATTGGGGAATTGGACCTCGAATTGAGGTCCGATTTTGAAACAAATTATATACATGAACTCGTAGGGGGATGGGTAACCGGATTTTGGTCCTAACCCCGAGTTCCGACCATGTGGGCCCGGGGTTGAAATTCACTATTCCGGGCAGAATGTTGTAAAAGTTGTATTTGGTCTTAAGAATTAGTTTGTTGAGTAGTATTGATGATATTAAATCAATTGTGTATAGATACGATTGGATTGGAGCCAAATTTGAAAGAAAAAGACATTTCCACGGATTGAATTGTTCATAAACATTCGAGGTAAGTGTTTGTTCTATCCTAGCTTGAGGGAATAGGATTATGTGTTATGTGTTATGTGATCGAGTGCGGTGTATGGGCTCTGGTGACGAGCATCCATACACTGGCGTCTAGTATGACCGTGAGTCGTTGGAAAATGATTATTTTGAGATATATTACGGATGAATTGTTATTGTTCTCCCTTGTTGGGACTTGTTGTGAAGATAATTATTGATTGCCCTTGATGGGACGGTTTATGAATTACTGTTTCTTTCTTTGCCCTTAACCGTGATTGTTATTTGGGTGAGGAAGAGTGA
Organism: Nicotiana noctiflora; assembly: GCA_032618575.1. Classification (NCBI taxonomy): domain Eukaryota; kingdom Viridiplantae; phylum Streptophyta; class Magnoliopsida; order Solanales; family Solanaceae; genus Nicotiana; species Nicotiana noctiflora. The sequence continues at coordinate 207,065 of JASVEL010005122.1, read as the reverse complement.
TAATGCACGAAGGGTGATGCCGTGCCATGTTTATTTATTTATGCACGAAGGTTAATGCCGTGCCATGTTTATTTATTGATTATGCACGAAGGATCATGCCGTGCCCTATTATTGAACCATGTACGAAGGATCATGCCGTACTATGGATGTGAGGATGAGAGTAAAAGCACGAAGGGTGATGCCGTGTACTTTATTTGTTTATTTGGTGAGGATGAGAGTAAAAGCACGAAGGGTGATGCCGTGAAACTGCTTGCTATTTCTTGAATTGATATTACTTGTGTTTACATTATACTTTGTTTTTCCTTGTGAAATTATTAACTATGGTTAATTGTTGAATTCTTTAAGATGTTCCTTATTGTGTTAATACTTGATTATTTCTTGTTATTTTGTGGTACACATATATATATTGAATTGCACAGGTTTATGTGAGTGTCTGGTCCTAGGCTTGTCACTACTTCGCCGGGATAGGCCAGGCACTTACCAGCACATGGGGTCGGTTGTGCTGATGCTACACTTCGGTGCGTTTTTGCACAGGTCCAGGTTACGATCAGGAGCAGCAGCAACAGTAAATCGATTGCGTGGGAGCTAATCATTTGAGACCGAGGTAGCTTGCAGACGTCCGCAGGCCCGGCGTCTCTTTCTTTATTTATGTTATTAGCTGTAGTCTCTTTGTTCCGAGACAAACAGAATTATGTTATATTTCCTTCAGACTTTTATGTGTAGTATTCCATAGTAGTTCGTGAGTTGGTGACTCCACGTCTTGGGTAGAGGATTTCAGTATGATTTTCACTTTGTAATTAGTTAATTCTATCTGATAAAGTATTCCGCTGTTTTCCCAAAAATGGTGTTACCTTGACTAGGGACATCTTCTAAATTTAACATTTTTTTAATAATATTTTTGAAAAATAGAATTAGTTGAGCCTGATATGGGTTGCCTACGTATCCCACGTCCGGTGAGAATCAAACTTGCATAGTTCAACAAAACTAACTATATTATTTTTAACAAATGGAACTTCTTTTTCATCCTTTTTTATTCAAAATTTACCAGAGTTTCGGTATTATTTGGTACTTTCAAAACATGTGATTAAATCCTTTAACCCTACACACTAGTATTTTTCTTTCCTTCAAACCCATTTATCTTTTATTTTTGCAAATAAGCCGGTCAGCATGCAGGTCTGAAAATAAATTCACAAATAGGATGCATCATGGTGGTCTTTTTATTTTTGGTGCACCTTTCCTAGATAGACCCAACCCCTATGTTGAGTCTCCTAAGTCAAAAAAAAATGCACATGATGCAAACAAGCGTTCCTACTAGGGATCCGACATGAGGCTTTGTTATTCTAAGTTAACATCCAGTTGAGGGAAATATCTAGACTGGCTTTACTCGAGCGGACAACTCGAGCCGAGGAGGGTCAATGCACCGGTAGCATGACTTTCTGGCTTAACTGATGGTACTCCCCGCCTAAACATGTGTGTCTAAACCCTTCACCTAGTGCCAAGCACCTCGGCTATCTTAAAGAAAGACGGGCTATGTCCAGCAAATTCCTGATATTAAATTCAAGAAGACTCAGAGGAGAGGCGGGTATCGACACAGTTCAAATACAGTTCACAAAATGTCAAAGCGATAAAAGCAACATTTAGCACATTAAGACAAACATGTAATGAAAATCAGGTAATAAATAAGCCAAATACAACAATTATTCAAAGCTCGAATTCTTAAACCATGAACCAGTGGTTCTGGGTTTGTAATGCCCAGCAGAGTCGCCAGAGCTGTTACACCTCCTTTTTATGCACCCACCCCGGGGGGTAAATGTATAAGGGAGTTTTTCCAATTTAAGTGACAATATTCAAAACGGGATTATTTTACGTATTTTAGAGTCGCCACTTGGAATAAAATGTGGTGTCCCAAGTCACTGATTTATTGAAATCCCGAATCGAGGAAATTTCGACTTTCCAAATGAAGTCTGCGAACCAGAAATTTTAAGCAAGGAATTCTGTCGACCTGAGGGAAGGTGTTAGGCACCCCCGGATCTCATAGTTCTAGCACGGTCGCTTAAACTATTGTAAATGGCTAAAATATCTGATTTGTAATACATTTTATAAATTATGTGCTTTTAATCAATACTAAACACTTTCATTAACTTAGAAACTGTACATTTAAACATTTGGTTAAAAAAACAGGCCTAATCTCGATCTAGACACAATCCCCTAACAAGTGTGTGGGCCAAACATTGTGCCCGAGTTATTCATTTTTAGTCTACGCCGATTAAAACAAACTATCGATTTTTAGACGACACATCCACTCATGTGAAACATCCATTGAAGTTGTTTCCAATTAATTTATGCGAAGCGATAATGTACGAAATGATTCTGATTTAACTAAATTGTTACTACATGATTGGAAAAGTAGAACTTGCCACTTTACTTAATTAAGCATCTATTTATCACTTTTCCTATCTAAATAGGATAGAACTTTCAAATGTCTAAGGTTATCGATGTAAACTTTCAATGTAGTGTATTTTATACAAGAATTCAAAATGGACAAATCATACAAAATTTAGTACAAATCACATTGATATTTTTCGATATACAGTAAGGATTTACAAATACAAAGAATCTATGTAGGGTGATTGCTAGTCCACTTGTTCACTAATGGTATCACTTGTTCAACCCAAAATTCCCATGAACCATTTCAATTACTTCCGTAACAGTTAAGTTGCCTACAACACTATTCAAGATTGAAATTTCAGCAAACAATCCTACCATAATAAGAACTTAACGGTGCTCAAAATAAATTTATACTTGCACCCGAATCTATGACTGTTTCAACATATAAGAGTAATTCAAAGCAAAGTCAAATCTACAATTAAGCGTTAGAGGCCATTTTCAAACTCATGAATAAACTACTACAACTTTATAACAACATAAAGTTCTATGCACTCGAAACTAACAGCTAATCGAAACAGTCATGCTTCCAATGTTTTGAATTAATAATATAAATTCCATTGTAGTTTTGAAACAGTCCTAGTTTAATTACAACAATCCAAACACGGCAAGGTTTATTCCAATTTAAACATGCCAAAAAAGGCTAGGTAGACATGAATAAAGAACTAATATACATTTTAACTACGATTTTCTGGATCACACTTCATTTAAAAACCCGATCTCTTGGTTCAAACAATTACACCAGTTGCGTTTCAAATGCATACCTGGAATTCGAAGACAAAAATGGAGGAGGAAGGATTAGGAAATAGCTCACAACAAGAAACAACAACAAACGGCAAACGGAGTAGTAGCAGATTCAAAACTCAAGAATAGCTCAAACCAGCAGAAGATGTAAGAAAAACCAAATAGCAACTCCAAAGCCAAACGAACAGAACTTATGCAACTCAAACAGAAACCTTCAAGTGCCTTGAACACTCGAATGTGGAACAAAACAGGGATAACTTAAATTTCTTCCGATTCTAAACAAATGTAACAATGTCACAAAGATGGGATTGCTAGCTCAAGAACACTATATGTTCGGATCTTAAAAGGAAGGAAGCTTATGAAGGTTCAGTTCAGCTTGTGGACTAAAGAAATGCAGATTCAAAATCAAAAACCCAAAGGTAAGGGAGCAATGTTTTCTTTTAAACTCTTCTAATTTCCAATGTAAGAAAACTGTTTGATTTTTAACTGCCCAAAAATTGTGTCCATTTTCGTTTGGCAGAATGTTTATTTTTATCCTACTCCCCTCTTTACTTCAGCTCTATTTCCTCCGGATTATTAGGTCCTAATGAGTAGTCAAACCCTTTTTTAAGGAAAAGTAGTCTTCCACTATTAGTTGTCTACTAATTATTCAATCCCACTAAAGAATGTTTCCTCTTTTGACTAACCCACTAGTATTTTACTTATTACCTAGTGGCCCCCTTTAATCATTAAAGATTCAAATTTTAAATTAACCCCCATGATTACCTCTGAAATTACTATTCTTACAATCCTACCCCCAAACCTTCAAAACTAATCAGCTATAACCAAAATCATCTAAATAAGAGGACTTGGATCGATTCCTAATGAATCGGGAACAATTAAAACAGAATTCAAACCCAAACCTAATTTATCAAACCGACTTCAAATTTAAACAGAACCACCATCAGAATCAGATCACCAAACAACAAGTAAATTCGAATCATAACAAACCATATTGCAACCAAGATGTTTAATGATTCAAATAATAGACTAACACTTAAATGCAAGCAAACGAACACTGTGAATGCACTAAATAGTCAGTTAATTCTTAAATATCTCTAAGTTGTTTGAATTTACATAATGCCGGAAAACATATATGTTTCAAATCAAATCAGTTCATGTAATGCGGTAAACAGTTTGAACACTGTGATGTGGCAAAAATATCAAACCATTATGCTTCAGTTTGTGTTTCAATTTACACAAAACAAATGCTTCAGTTTGTGTGATGGTATTATTCCAATAAAAAAAACACAGAGAAAGCTATATTGAGGGAATTGAAATTCAGATAGAAGAAATATAATTTTAAATAACTGACCTTTTATTATCGAAATTCTGGAGCAAATACACCAAAAACATAGCTCAAAAAAATAAAAAAATTCTTGAGCGAGCTGTAGTAGCCATCGGAATCAGCGACCTGAACTGCTTGAACTCGAGGCTGAAGTTGGAGGGATATCGCTGGGTGTGGGTGAATATTGTTGGGTGTGAGTGTGTGTTTGTTTCCGATCTTGTTATCGTGGGTGGTGAACTGTGGAGTAACGAGGGAGAAGGGTGGTCGACGAACGGATCTTGGTCGCTTGGCGGTGGTTAGCGATTGTAAACTGGTGGTGATGGTATAGGGATGTACGGTCGCTGGTGGTTCAATGACGAACACGGGGATCTGGGCTGGTGTTGAAACAAAATAACTGCTGGTGGTCGTCCATGGCTGTTGGTGGTTCGTGACTAGAATGAGACTGGAGATGGCGGAGTTGGGGTCGTTAGGTTGACGGGCATCCATGGATGTGAGGCCGGAGACGAGGGTGGTCGTGGAAGATGGCGGTCGTTCATGGCCTGTGACGATGAAGCTGGAAGGGTAGCCATGGTTGGAGGGGTTGTTTGGGCGACGGTTGTTTGGAGAAGATGAAGCGGGGGGCAAGTATTTTAGGTTTAGGGTTTGTTTAGGTAGTGTAATGAAAAATGATGGTGGGTTTTGGGGTTATGGGGCAGACCGGGACGGGTTGACCCGGTGGGTTTTGGATTGGGTAAAAAATATGTTTTTGGCCTTGTGAGTGAGGGGCTATTTGGCCCTGATCTTGGGTCAATTGAAATGGCCCAATCCGATTTCCTTTTCCATTTTTAAATGTTTTTTTTGTTCTTTTTAATTCCTATTTTATTAAAAACCAAAATTATAAATTATAAAACCAAATTGACTTGTATAAACTAAATAAATTCTATTAACAAATAACACACACAATATTAAAATAAATCACACAACTAGACCTTTAAATGCTAAATGTAAAAATGTATTTCTTTTCGTGATTTTCTCATTTTTTTTGTAAAAATAAATTACTTAATTACTCCTAATAAATTCTATATGTAAACATAACCTATATTTTTTACTATTTGATATTTATTTAACAAATAAACATGAACAGAAAAATGCAAACAATATGAAAAATAATAAACAAATTCACGAAAAATCACACATAACACTAAAATATTTTATTTTGGATTTTTGGGAATAATTCTCATATAGGGAAAAAATCACGTGCTCACATTGGCACATCCTGCAGTACAAAGGCGATCTTTGGGTCGAGAAATGCAAAAACTAGCAAATGATGGAATTAGATTGGATGAGTAGAAGGAGATATAACTACTTATGCCTTAGTGCAATCCTCCATTGCTGCGCATGTTAAGGCTAAGAAAGACGAAGATTCTTACTTAGCCAAATTAAAAGAAGGAGTTGGAAGCAAAGAAATCACTGCTTTCACTCTAGGAAGTGACGAAGTTTTGAAGTCGAATGATCGGTTATGTGTGCCTGGTGTAGATGGTCTTAGGAAGGCCATAATAGAGGAAGCTTACAGTTCGAGGTACTCTATCCACCCAGGTGCTACCAAAATGTATCTAGATTTGAAAGAGTTTTATTGGTGGAAAGGCATGAAGAAACAAGTAGAAGATCACGTGGCTAAATGTTTAACTTGCCAGCAAGTCAAAGACGAGCATCAGAGGTCTGGTGGCCTAGCTCAAGACATAGAGATACCACAGTGGAAGTGGGAGATGATTAATATGGATCTTGTAGTAGGTCTACCTCGCACATACAAAAAACATGATTCAGTTCGGGTTATTATAGATCGTCTAACAAAGTCCGCACATTTCCTACAAGTAAAGATGATAGATTCCGTATAACAGTATGCACAGCTGTACATCAAAGAAATAGTCTGATTTTATGGTACTCCAATTTAAACCATATATGACAGAGACCCTCAGTTTACGGTGCATTTTTGCTAGGCATTTCAAAAAACAATTAGGTACCAAGGTCAATATAAGCACCACTTTTCATCCATAGACCGATGGACAGGCAGAAAGAACCATTCAGACTCTCAAAGATATGTTGTGTGTCTGTGTTATAGATTTTGGAGGTAATTGGGATGATCACTTGCCACTTCTAGAATTTTTGTACAATAACAGCTATGAGGCCATCATTGTTATGACACTCTATGAGGTGTTGTATGGGCAGAGATATAGGTCTTCAGTGGGTTGCTTTGAACCAGTAGAGATGCCATTGACTGGTCCAGAGTTTGTTTGTGAGGCCTTGGAGAAAGTTCAGCTAATTAGAGAAAAACTTAAAGCGACTCAAAGTTGTTAAAAGTCTTATTCTGACAAGAGGCATCGTGAGTTAGAGTTCATAGTTTGTGATAAGGTATTTTGAAAGCTTCACGAATGGAAGGAGTTATGAGGTTTGGTAAGAAAGGGAAACTTAGCCCTAGATTTATTAGACCTTATGAAATTCTAGAAAAGAGAAAATATGGCTTATAAACTAGCGCTACCCCTTGAGCTATCGTCTATTCATCCTGTCTTTCATGTGTCTATGCTTAGAAAGTACATTCATGATGAGTCGTGTATAATACCTGCTGATACTTCAGAAATTAGAAGGCTTGATTTATGAAGAGGTACCTATAGAAATTCTTGATCGGCAAGTAAGAAGGTTGAAAACAAAAGATTTAGCATCAGTAAAGGTTTTGTAGAGTAATCATTATTCAAAAGAGGCTACGTGGGAGGTCGAGAAAGATATGAGAACGAAATATCCATATTTATTTGAAGAAAAGGTACGTGAACCTATGTTTAGTTTGACATTTATATTTCATTTATTAAACACAAGTTAGCAAGTGTTTCTGTCCTTCCTAGATTATATTTAGTTGTTGTAGTAATTTAGTTATGTCGTAGTATATTTAATTCATTAAAGTGATTTACTTGTGCTAAAGTTGTTGTGCATTAGATTCTTGTTAGTTATTGTGGTACCTCCCTGCCGTAGTGTAAGTAATTAATTTATGAGCTGTGTACGGTGCCTATGAATGGCCTGTTATGGTATATTTGGTTATTGTTGGTGTTGTTGAGGTATTTTTGACAGGGATATTTTTTTGCACAATCCAATTTACAAAGAAAACTCTGCCGAAATTTTAAAAATTTAGGGACTTAGCCAAAATTTTGAGTCCCTTGGATGAATGAGTAGCGCTAAGAAAACTGATAATATGCTATATAATGGCCATTTATGTTGTAGATACCCACACTTTGTTAGTGTTTTTGTTATGAAAATTATCGGTTAAATATGTGAATTGATGCTATTTTGTTATGCAGGGAATGCATGATAGTGCAAGACTAAATGGAGTGTTTGGACGCAAGAACAAGAATTAATCACATAAATTGAGAAGTATCCAAGAGCAAGCAAGCATGCAAGTGACCAAAAAAATTGAAGAAATGTAACCAGTCATTTCCACGGTCCACCGCGCTTGACCGCGGTCGCGGTCGCGGCCGCTATTTGTTAGAGGCCGTGCCGCAGTTGACCACGGTTGGAGTCGCGGTCGCGGTCGAAGCTGGACGAGGCAGTAAAGTCGGGGACCAAAGTGTAAAGAGACAAAATTTTTGTAAATCCCTTATATAATGTAGACAACTCACCCCAAAAGCTAGTTAGGCTTATTTTTGGAGTTATTTTGGCAAGAGAAACAAGTGTGCGAGATCACATAACACTATTATTTTTTATTCTTTGTATTTTCTTGCAATTTATGAGCATGAATTCCTTAGCTATTGTGTTACCCAATATCATGAGTAGATAATTTCTTAATCTAAGGTTTTGATGGAACCCGTTGGGAATTACGTGGTTTTTTTATCACTATAATAAGGTTTTGTTGTTTAACCTCTAATTGTTCATATACGTTTTGATTGTGGATAGTTGAAAGGGCCCTCAATTATCCATTCCTATTTAGTGTGTATCGTCTTGAGAAAAAGTGCATATTTAGGTGATTATATGAACAACATCACTCCCGGAGTATAGACGAGAGTCATAACCGAGGGTTTAGGGGTTGGATTAGAGATAATGAAATCTCGGGTGCAATCTAAGTGAACCGTAGTGTAATATTAGCTAATGTAACTTGAGAGAGTGTGTTGAGTAGATTGTTGTAATTGCTTGAAAAAGAATTATGATAAATTGAGAGTTCATGATTGTTAGAGATAGAGAAAATAGAGTTATAAGAAATATACAACCAAGGAAAGAACCAACGGTGAAATCAACACCTTAGACCTTCTTAATATTGTGTACATAGTAATCATAGTTATTTTTCAGTTCATATTCCTTTCAGTCTTAGTTGTTAGATAATCAATCATTGTGAAACCAAAAGTTTGAGGAAACATGTTATGGGAATTGAGTAAATTGACGGTGGTAATTGGTGGGTTAATTCTCTATGGTTCGACTCTAGGCTACGATACTCAGATTATATTTGCAAAGCCCGCATAGTCTTTTGTGAGACTCAGTTGAGCGTGATCAAATTTTGGCTCCATTGTTGGAGAATTAATGATGTTATCAATTATAACTAAAGAGATACAAATATTCCGATAGTAATCAGTTTTCTCTTTACCAATATATTCATTGAACTTCTAATGGTTTAATTCTTGTGGAAAGCAGGTGTATGCCTAGAAATTCTTCGAGGACTGGAGAACTAGTAGAAGGACTTTCAGACCCCAAGAAAATTTTTAAGTTATTGAACTGTGCCAACAAGGGAATTCCGCCAATACAATCAACCAATCAACTCGAATTCGATATGGGCGACGTGAATAATGCCAACGGTAACAACAGGAATGAGCAAATTAACTTGGAAGTTGGGAGAGTGGCACCTCTTGTGCCAGAGGCTACACTTTATGACCGGGCACAGCCCACAGCTGACAATCTAGCCACTGCCATAATTGTGCCTGCAATTCAAGCGGAGACATTCCAAATCTCCAACAACATGCTGCATCTACTGCAGAATAAGGGATTGTTTCCGGGTCAAGTATTGAGGATCCACAGCAACATTTGAAAAATTTTATGTCTATTTATATGACCCAAAGGCAGCCAAAAATGAATCCTGAAGCTATCAAGTTGCTACTATTTCCATTCTCAGTAACCGGAGTAGCTTAGACTTGGATAAATTCCCTCCCAATCAACTCCATCACCATATGGGAGGAATTAGTTAAGCAGTAGTTCTTAAACAAATTCTACCCACCTAACAAGACTGCAAAGCAAATTGATGATATACTGTAGTACAGGCAGCAGGCCGCAGAGTCATTACAGGAAACTTGGGAGAGATTCAAAGGGATGCTTGTCAAGTGCCCTCATCATGGTATTCCTGATCAAATGCTTGGCCAGCAATTTTACATGGGTCTGACTGACAACCTGAAGGATAATGTAGACGCTTCAGCTGGAGGTACGTTTCTAAGAAAAACATTCACAGAGTGCAAGGTCCTATTAGACATGATGTCAATAACTACGGGGTGGATGACCAGAGGTGTAACATTGGCACCCATAATACATTCGGTTCCATTGGATCCCAGCACAACACACGAGGAAAACATGGTCACACTTTTAACCCAGATGAGCATAATGACAAAAAAAATTAATGATATGGATACTAAACAGGTGCACATTATCCATACTACGAATGGAGGATTGTGTACCCCATATATTAATCAATCATATGTCTGTTCGTGGAGTGGTGAAGGTGACAACCAAGAGGTTCGGGAAGATATGAATTACGTCAACAATTATGGGGGCCAGAGACAAGGAGCACAACAGTGGAGACCACAGCAAAATAGTAATTACCGTGACGACGGGCCGGGTCGTCACATATTCACCCTCAAAATCAATTAGTATCAGTACCTTATCAAAGGCCATAGGGTTATCCACAGCATAATCAACAACAATTGGTTTATCAACCACCCTCATAACAGCAGGACAACAACATGGTGGAAATTAGAGGTATGCCTCAACAACTTGTTGGGACCAACAACAATGTGACGACCCAAAGGCTCAATTAATCATTTCAAGCTTCTGAGGCCTTGAAAACCTCATTCCATGTTGCCTCGATTTACGTGCACAATCCGAGCATGTAGCCGGAAAGATTTTGTGATAGAAAATATGAATTCTATGAGAAATTTGGATAAAAATGATATTAATATTGATATGGTTGACTTCGGTCAACATTTTTGGTAAACGGATCCGGACTCGAGATTGGATGGTCCCGAGAGGTCCGTAGGAAAATATGGGACTTGGACATGCGTCGGAGTCGAATTCCGAGGCCTAGAGCCCAAGTTATGAATTTTTCTATGAAATTGTTTTTGATGTAATTGTTAAAGGAAATGAATTAATTGACCTTGGTATCGGGCTCGTATTTTGGTTCCGACGCCCGGTACAAGTCTTAAATATTATATATGTGATTTCTGTAAAGTTTGGTGACATTCGGATGTCGTTTGAGATGTTTTGGACCTTGAGTTCCAAGTTTGAAAGTTTTGAAAACCAAAAGTATGAAAATCATGAATTTGAGGTTTGATTTGATGAAAACGATGTGATATTGGCGATGTGATCGCACGAACAAGTTCATAATGTGTTTTTGAGGTTGTGTACATGTTTGGTTTGGAGCCGGGGGGCTCGGGTAAAGATTTGATAGGCCGTAGGATCAATTTCTGAATTTATGCACTGCTGGTTTTTCACCCAGCTGTTGGCTTCGCATTTGCGAAGAATTTCTCGCAAATGCGAAGAAGGCAGTTCAAGGCTGGGTTCGCAAATGCGAACCCATTATCGCAAATGCGATGCCTGCCAGAACCAGCCAAGCTCGCAAATGCGAACAATGTGTCGCAAATGCGACACTGGTACACCTGGACCAGAGTTCGCAATTGCGAACTTAACCTCGCAAATGCGAGGCCTTCAGTAATTGTCTGTCTTCGCAATTGCGAAGAATGTGTCGCAATTGCGACAAAGCCCAGAAGCCTGCTGGTTCGCAAATGCGAACCTTATTTCGCAAATGCGAAATCCCTAGTAACTGCCTAGACTTCGCAAATGCGAACTTCCCAGCCTTAGCTTATTTTTCAAACTTCAGAAATTGGTCGGGGTTCGCAATTGCGAACCCATGTTCGCAAATGCGAACACAGAGACCTGTAAAACACGATTTTCGGTTCATTTCTTCACTTTTTACAAACCAAAAACACCCATTTGCGATTCTTCACGGATTCCTTCTTCTTCAAAACAATTGTAAGTCACTTTTTACTTAATTCTTTCAATTCCTAACATCATTAAACATGTTTTTCAATAGAAATCAAAGGTTTTCATGGTACAATTTCTTGTTTTTGTTAGAATATAGGGTTTTTCATAAATTGGGAAATTGGACCTCGAATTGAGGTCCGATTTTGAAACAAATCATATACATGAACTCGTGGGAGGATGGGTAACCGGATTTTGGTCCGAACCCCGAGTTCCGACCATGTGGGCCCGGGGTCGAAATTCACTATTCCGAGCAGAATGTTGTAAAAGTTGTATTTGGTCTTAGGAATTAATTTGTTGAGTAGTATTGATGATATTAAATCAATTGTGTATAGATACGATTGGATTGGAGCCAAATTTGAAAGAAAAAGACATTTCCACGGATTGAATTGTTCATAAACATTCGAGGTAAGTGTTTGTTCTATCCTAGCTTGAGGGAATAGGATTATGTGCTATGTGTTATGTGATCGAGTGCGGTGTATGGGATGTGGTGACGAGCATCCATACACTGGCATCTTGCATGACCGTGAGTCGTTCTTAATAATGCTTATTGCGAGACATATTTACAAATGAATTGTTGAACCTTTGCCAGGTTGTAGAATTGTTATTGTTCTCCCTTGTCGGGACTTATTGTGAAGATAATTATTGATTGCCCTTGTTGGGACAGTTTATGAATTACTATTTCTTTCTTTGCCCTTAACTGTGATTGTTATTTGGGTGAGGAAGAGTGATAATGCACGAAGGGTGATGTCGTGCCTTGATTTATTATTTATGCACGAAGGTTAATGCCGTGCCATGTTTTATTGATTATGCACGAAGGATCATGTCGTGCCATGTTTTATTAATTATGCACGAAGGATCATGCCGTGCCCTGTTATTGAACCATGTACGAAGGATCATGCCATACTATGGATGTGAGGATGAGAGTAAAAGCACGAAGGGTGATGTCGTGTACTTTATTTGCTTATTTGGTGAGGATGAGAGTAAAAGCACGAAGGGTGATGCCGTGCAACTGCTTGCTATTCCTTGACTTGATATTACTTGTGTTTCCATTATACTTTGTTTTCCTTGTGAACTTATTAACTGTTATTAATTGTTGAGTTCTTTGAGATATCCCAAAAACCAAAGCATTCTATATCTCCTACATTTTGTGGTATACATATATATGGAACTGCACAGGTTTATGTGGGTGTCCGGTCCTAGGCTTGTCACTACTTTGCCGGGATAGGCTAGGCACTTACCAGCACATGGGGTCGGTTGTGCTGATACTACACTTCTGTGCGTTTTTGCACAGGTCCAGGTTACGATCAGGAGCAACAGCAGTAAATCGATTGCGTGGAAGTTTATCACATTTGAGACCGAGGTAGCTTGCGGACGTCCGCAAGCCCGGCGTCTCTCTCTTTACTTATGTTACTAGCTGTAGTCTCTTTGTTCCGAGACAAACAGAATTATGTTATATTTCTTTCAAACTTTTATGTGTAGTATTCAATAGTAGTTCGTGAGTTGGTGACTCCACGTCTTGGGTAGAGGATTTCAGTATGATTTTCATCTTGTAATTAGTTATTTCTATTTCGATAAAGTATTCCACATTTATTTAATTAAAGTTGTGGTTTGTTGATAAATAAATTATGAAATTGTGTTAAAAACAGGATAGTATGAATACAGTGGCTTGCCTAGCTACCACGAGTAGGCGCCATCACGATCCCGATGTTGGGGGAAAATCCGGGTCGTGACAAGTTGGTATCAGAGCTCTAGGTTACATAGGTCTCACCACTCTCGAACAAGCTTAGTAGAGTTTGAGAGGTAGGTACGGAGACGTCTGTACTTGTCCTCCAGAGTCTATTGAGTTAGGAAAGAGTCTCTCATTTGTTCTTTCTTGTCGTGCGACTTGTTCCTTAATTACTAATTGAATTTCTATTCTGTCCTTTCGCAGATGGTGAGGACACGCGCTTCTTCGTCCGCTGACTAGCAGCCCGAGCCCCAGACAGCTCCCGTGAGGGGCAGGGGCCGAGGCCGTATCAGAGGCCGTGGTAGGGGTAGAGCTCAGCCCCCAGCAGCTACTCTAGAGGTGGAGCCTCATATTGAGATTGACGAGGAGGTTCCAGTCCCAGCAGCTCCAGTGGGCCCAGCTCAGGTCCCGGGAGAGGCTTTATTTACCCCGGATCTTCGGGATGCTTTGGTCGGAATAGCGGGATTTATGGACAGCATTGCTAGAGCGGGCTTATTATCAGTTGCACCAGCCCCTTCTCAGGCTGGAGGAGGGGCCCAGACTCCTATTGCTCGTACTCCGGAGCCAGTAGCTCCTCAGCCTCAGGCACCAGTGGTTCAGCCAGCTGTGGCCACTCAGTGAGGTACCACAGCTCATGCCGGTGATGGAGCGGCCTTGACTTCTGATTCTTTATGGAGACTTGATCGGTTCTCCAAGCTGTTTACCACTACATTCAGCGGTGCCACATCAGAGGATCCTCGGGACTTCTTATTCGGTTGCCATGAGATTCTCAAGACTATGGGGATCGTGGAGACAAACGGAGTTGACTTCTGTACATTCAGGCTTGCAGGATCCGCCAAGACTTGGTGGAGAGATTATTGCTTGACTCGACCAGCAGGGTCCCCAGCTTTATCATGGGATCAGTTTGCGGAACTATTTATGGAGAAGTTTCTCCCTGCTACTCAGCGGGATGTACTTCAGAGGCAGTTTGAGCGCCTCCATCAGGGCACTATGACAGTTACACAGTATGAGACGAGATTTGTCGATTTGGCTCGTCATGCGGTGGTGATACTTCCCACAGAGCGGGAGAGGGTCCGCAGGTTTATAGATGGGCTTAATCAGCCAATTAGACTCCAGATGGCTATGGGCGTGGGGAGTGACATATCATTTCAGGAGGCAGCTAATGCAGCACGCCGAGTTGAGATGGCTCTTACTCGGGGAGGCGGTTATTCTTCGGACAAGAGGCCTCGTCATTCAGGCAGGTTTAGTGGTTCTTCCTCTGGTGGCAGAGAATCTTTTGATAGAGGCCAGTCTTCCAGGCCTTTTCATTCCGCCCTTCAGGCTTCACAGGGTGGACCAGGTGATCGTGGTTTTCGGGGGCAATTATTCAGACCAGCCTCCTATTAATGCTCAGCCTCTTCAGAGTGTTCGTGGAGGCCATTCGGGTCGTCGGGGCCAGCAACCCTATCAGTCTAAGAGTTGCTACGGTTGTGGTGACCCATGTCATTTTATCAGGTATTGCCCTCGAGCAGCGGGCAACTCTCAGCAGCGAGGTCCTCGTCCTATGATTCAGGCCCCAGCTGACCCTCAGCCTGCCCAGCCAGCTAGAGGCGGGGGTAGAGATTATAGAGGTGGAGGTCGAGACAGTAGAGAGGGAGACCGTCCAGCCAGAGGTAGAGGTCAGCCAGTTGATGGTCGTCCTAGAGACGCAACTCAGAGGGGAGGTGCGGATCCCCGATTCTATGCTTTACTAGCCAGGCCAGAGGCAGAGGCATCAGATGCCGTGATTACAGGTACTATTCTTGTGTGCGGCAGAGGTGCTTCAGTATTATTTGACCCTGGATCTACATATTCCTATGTGTCTTCCTACTTTGCACCGTATTTGGCCGTGCCCGGCTATGCTCTGGATATTCCAGTTTATGTGGCTACACCAGTGGGTGACTCCATTGTAGTTGATCGGGTGCATCGTTCGTGCGTAGTTATATTTGGGGGTCTTGAGACCCGTGTTGATCTGTTGCTTTTGGATATGGTGGATTTTGATGTCATATTGGGGATGGATTGGTTGTCCCCATACCATGCTATTCTAGATTGTCATGCTAAGACTGTGACCTTAGCCTTGCCAGAATCACCCCGATTAGAGTGGAAAGGTACTTCAAGCCACTCCGTTCGCACTGTTATTTCCTATGTTAAGGCTCGACGCATGGTCGAGAAGGGGTGTCTAGCTTATCTGGCTTATGTTCGTGATTCCAGCGCAGAGGTTCCTTCCATTGAGTCAGTCCCTATTGCACGGGAGTTTCCTGAGGTTTTTCCTTCAGACCTGCCGGGCATGCCACCCGACAGAGATATTGATTTCTGTATTGATCTGGCACCGGGCACTCGGCCCATCTCTATTCCACCCTATCGTATGGCCCCGCCGGAGCTAAAAGAGTTGAAAGATCAGTTGCAGGACCTTCTTGAGAAAGGCTTTATCAGGCCCAGTGTTTCCCCCTAGGGAGCACCTGTATTATTTGTAAAGAAGAAAGATGGCTCGATGCGGATGTGTATTGATTACCGACAATTAAACAAAGTGACAATAAAGAATAAGTATCCACTGCCGAGGATTGATGATTTGTTTGACCAGCTCCAGGGAGCGAGGGTATTCTCAAAGATAGACTTGAGGTCAGGCTACCATCAGCTGAAGATCAGGGCGGCTGACATTCCTAAGACATCCTTTCGCTCTAGATATGGGCATTATAAGTTCTTGGTCATGTCCTTCGGGTTGACCAATGCCCCGACAGCATTCATGGAGTTGATGAATCGGGTATTCAGGCCTTACTTAGATCTGTTCGTGATAGTCTTTATAGATGACATCCTGGTGTATTCCCGCAGCCAGGAAGAGCACGAGCAGCACCTCAGAGTGGTTCTTCAGACTCTGAAAGATAACCGGCTATATGCCAAATTTTCTAAATGTGAGTTCTGGCTGAGTTCGGTAGCATTTCTGGGTCACATTGTATCAGTGGAAGGTATTCAGGTAGACCCAAAGAAGATTGAGGCAGTCCAGAATTGGCCTCGACCAGCTTCAGTGACTGAGATCCGGAGTTTCTTGGGATTAGCAGGTTACTACCGTCGTTTTGTAGAGGGGTTTTCTTCTATTGCAGGCCCCGATGACCAGGTTGACCCAGAAGGGTGTCCAGTTCCAGTGGTCAGAGGAGTGTGAGGCGAGCTTTCAGAAGCTCAAGATAGCCTTGACCACCGCACCGGTGTTGATACTACCTACGGGCGCAGGGCCTTATACAGTTTATTATGACGCATCTAATACAGGGCTTGGAGCGGTATTGATGCAGGATGGTAAGGTTATCGCTTATGCTTCGAGGCAGTTAAAGATACATGAGAAGAATTATCCAGTTCATGATCTTGAGTTAGCAGCAGTGGTTCATGCCTTAAAGATGTGGAGGCATTATCTATATGGTGTGACATGTGAGGTGTACACTGATCACAAAAGCCTACAGTATTTATTCAAGCAAAAAGAGTTAAATGTGCGATAGAGGAGATGGTTAGAGTTGCTAAAAGATTATGATGTTACTATCTTATATCACCTAGGTAAGGCCAATGTGGTGGCTGATATGTTGAGTAGGAAGTCTGCCAGCATGGGTAGTCTCGCTTATATTCTGGTTAGCCCGAGACCATTAGCACTAGATGTCCAGGCCTTAGCCAACCGGTTCGTGAGATTAGACATTTCTGAGCCTAGCAGGGTGTTAGCCTGCACGGTAGCTCGTTCTTCTTTATTAGAGCGTATCCGTGAGAGGCAATTTGATGATCCTCATTTGCGTGAGTTGAGAGATACAATACAGCGGGGAGGTGCCAGAAGGTAACTCTAGATGATGACGGAGTATTGAGATTGCAAGGGAGAGTTTGTATGCCTAATGTTGAGGGGATTCGAGAGTTGATCTTAGCGGAGGCCCACGGTTCGTGGTATTCTATTCACCCGGGCACTGCGAAGATGTATCAGGACTTACGACAGCACTATTGGTGGCGTAGGATGAAGAAGGACATTGTTGCGTATGTCGCTCGGTGTCTAAATTGTCAGCAGGTGAAATATGAGCACCAGAGACCTGGTGGTGTATTCCGGAGGATTGAAATTCCCGAGTGGAAATGGGAGCGGATCACTATGGACTTCGTTACTGGACTTCCTTTGACTCGGAGGAAATTTGATGCTATTTGGGTCATTGTTGATAGGCTGACCAAGTCAGCACACTTTATTCCAGTATCTGTCTCCTACTCGTCGGAGAGGTTAGCGGAGGTTTACATTAGGGAGATTGTTCGTCTCCATGGAGTGCCAGTATCTATTATCTCTGATCGGGGTACGCAGTTTACCTCGCGGTTCTGGAGAGCGGTCCAGCAGGAGTTAGGTACCCAGGTTCAGTTGAGTACAGCATTTCATCCTCAGACGGATGGCCAGTCCGAGAGGACTATTCAGATTCTAGAGGACATGCTTCGAGCTTGTGTTATTGATTTCGGAGGCTCGTGGGACCGGTTTCTGCCATTAGCAGAGTTCGCCTACAACAACAGCTAAAAGTCTAGCATCCAGATGGCCCAGTATGAGGCATTGTATGGTAGGCGATGTCGATCTCCAATTGGATGGTTTGAACCGGGAGAGGCTCGGTTGTTGGGTACAGACTTAGTTCAGGAGGCCTTGGATAAGGTCAAGACTATTCAGGAGAGATTGCGTTCAGCTCAGTCCAAGCAGAAGACTTATGCGGATCGTAAGGTTCGAGATGTAGATTTCATGGTTGGTGAACGAGTATTGCTCCGAGTGTCGCCTATGAAGGGCGTGATGAGGTTCGGGAAGAAGGGCAAGCTCGGCCCTAGGTATATTGGTCCATTTGAGATTCTAGACAGAGTGGGAGGGGTGGCTTACAGATTAGCTTTGCCGCCTAGCTTATCAGCCGTGCATCCAGCTTTTCATGTATCTATGCTTCGGAGATACCACGGCGATCCCACACATGTGTTAGACTTCAGTATTGTCCAATTGGACAATGATCTATCTTACGAGGAGGAGCCGGTGGCCATTCTAGACCGGCAGGTTCGACAGTTGAGGTCGAAGAATTTTCCTTCTGTGCGAGTTTAGTGGAGGGGACAGCTTCCTGAGGCATCGACCTAGGAGTCCGAATCTGACATGCCGAGCCAATATCCTCATTTATTCCATGACTCGAGTACTTCTTTCTTTTGTCCGTTCGAGGACGAACGGTTGTTTTAGAGGTGGAGATTGTGACGACCCAAAGGGTCATCACTTATTTTATTAATCATTTCTAGCTTCTGAGGCCTTGAAAACCTCATTCCATGTTGCCTCGATTTACGTGCACAATCCGAGCATGTAGCCGGAAAGATTTTGTGATAGAAAATATGAATTCTATGAGAAATTTGGATAAAAATGATATTAATATTGATATGGTGGACTTCGGTCAACATTTTTGGTAAACGGATCCGGACCCGAGATTGGATGGTCCCGAGAGGTCCGTAGGAAAATATGGGACTTGGACATGCGTCCGGAGTCGAATTCGAGGCCTAGAGCCCAAGTTATGAATTTTTCTATGAAATTATTTTTGATGTAATTGTTAAAGGAAATGAATTAATTGACCTTGGTATCGGGCTCGTATTTTGGTTCCGACGCTCGGTACAAGTCTTAAATATTATATATGTGATTTCTGTAAAGTTTGGTGACATTCGGATGTCGTTTGAGATGTTTTGGACCTTGAGTTCCAAGTTTGAATGTTTTGAAAACCAAAAGTATGAAAATCATGAATTTGAGGCTTGATTTGATGAACACGATGTGATATTGGCGATGTGATCGCACGAACAAGTTCATAATGTGTTTTTGAGGTTGTGTACATGTTTGGTTTGGAGCCCGGGGGGCTCGGGTAAAGATTTGATAGGCCGTAGGATCAATTTCTGAATTTATGCACTGCTGGTTTTTCACCCAGCTGTTGGCTTCGCATTTGCGAAGAATTTCTCGCAAATGCGAAGAAGGCAGTTCAAGGCTGGGTTCGCAAATGCGAACCCATTATCGCAAATGCGATGCCTGCCAGAACCAGCCAAGTTCGCAAATGCGAACAAAGTGTCGCAAATGCGACACCGGTACACCTGGACCAGAGTTCGCAATTGCGAACTTAACCTCGCAAATGCGAGGCCTTCAGTAATTGCCTGTCTTCGCAATTGCGAAGAATGTGTCGCAATTACGACAAAGCCCAGAAGCCTGCGGGTTCGCAAATGCGAACCTTATTTCGCAAATGCGAAATCCCTAATAACTTCCTTGACTTCGCAAATGCGAACAAATGTTCGCAAATGCGAACTTCCCAGCCTTAGCTTATTTTTCAAACTCCAGAAATTGGTCGGGGTTCGCAATTGCGAACCCATGTTCGCAAATGCGATCATAGAGACCTGTAAAACACGAATTTCAGTCATTTCTTCACTTTTTACAAAACCAAAACACCCATTTGCGATTCTTCAAGGATTTCTTCTTCATCAAAACGATTGTAAGTCACTTTTTACTTAATTCTTTCAATTCCTAACATCATTAAACATGTTTTTCAATAGAAATAAAAGGTTTTCATGGTAGAATTTCTTGTTTTTGTTAGAATATAGGGTTTTTCATAAATTGGGAAATTGGACCTCGAATTGAGGTCCGATTTTGAAACAAATCATATACATGAACTCGTGGGGGATGGGTAACCGGATTTTGGTCCGAACCCCGAGTTCCGACCATGTGGGCCCGGGGTCAAAATTCACTATTCCGGGCAGAATGTTGTAAAAGTTGTAATTGGCCTTATGAATTAGTTCGTTGCTCGTTCGAGGACGAACGAATCTTTAAGTGTGGGAAGATGTAACGACCCGACCGGTCGTTTTAGAAAATTACGCCCCAATCCCCAATTTAACTGTTCCCCTAAGTTCATTTCTGCTATTGTGGTTTGCCGAGAGAGTCGGTTATGAAATTTGGAGCATTTTGGGACACTTAGTCCCTAAATGAGGGCTTTAAAGCTAGCAAACGGTCCGTAGCCGGAACAGTGTTAAGACGATCTTGGAACGGAAATCCGATGGTTCCATTAGCTCCGTTAGGTGATTTCGGGGTTGGGAGCGCGTTCGGAATGTATTTTGGAGGTCCGTAGCTCAATTAGGCTTGAAATGCCGAAGGTTGAAATTTTGGCGAATCCGAACGATAGGTGAGATTTTGATCCGGGGATCGGAATGGATTTCCGACAATTTTTGTAGCTTCGTTATGTGATTTTGGATATGTCCGCAAATTTTCAGGTCATTCGGACGTCGTTTGGTCGGGTTTTTGATCGAATGTGCAATTCGGAAAGTTTTAAGAAAATTTAGGCTTGAATTCGATGTGAATTATGGGTTTCGATGTTGTTAGACGTGTTTCGAGGATTGGAACAAGTTCGAATAAGGTATTAGGATGTGTTGGTGTGTTTGGATAGGGTCTCGGGGGACTCGGGATGAATTCGGGTGATTAAACGGCAGAAAATCATGGAAATTGCAGGTTAGGGAATTCTGCCTCTGTTGTTTTCGCCCCTGCGGAAATGGAACCGCAGAGGCGAGTCCGCTGAAGCGGAAAATGGAGCACAAAAGCGGACTGGAGCACAGGAGCGGTCCTTGTCCGCATAAGCGGCATCGCGGGTGCGAGTATGGAGACCGCAGAAGCAGTCAGGAGACGAGTTGGGGAATTTCGCAGAAGCGGACAAGCCTCCGCTTAGGCGAGTCCGCAGAAGCGGACTGCTGTTCGTAGGAGCGGAGAGTTCCGCGGGAGCGGACCTTTGTCCGCAGGAGCGGCCTCGCGGAAGCGGCTTTAGGCTCGCAGAAGCGGAATGGGCCAGCCAGGCCTGGGCTTCGCAGAAGCAACAAAATGTCGCGGAAGCGGATCCGCAGAAGCGGAATTTTGTCCGCAGAAGCGGAAATCGCAGAGAGTTAATTATATTCGAAGTTAGAAATTTCAGAAACATTTCCAAACTTTGAGGGCTCGGCTTAAGGGGCGATTTGGGCGATTTTTAAGGGAGATTCAAGGGGTTTCTTCAGGTAATCAATTATGGACTCCAATTATGATTGTTGTTGATAATATTATGCAAGTTTTTCATGAAAATGGAGGAATTTGGGGTAATTAATGGGGGTTTTCACCCTAGACCAAAACCTTTAGAAAACCTTTGATTTGAATGGGCAAACGGAGTCCGATTTCGATAAATTTTATATGCCCGGACTCGTATTGAGATAAGGAACCCGAATATATAATTTTCGTGATTTTTCGATAAGCGTGCCGGAAGTCGGGTGTTGGCAACTTGTGGGTTTTGGTGAATTTTGAGTTAATTTGATTGGGTAATGCCCAATTGGTCTATTTTGATGTGATTCTATTGATTTTTATCAGGTTCTACACTTGTGGAGACCGACATTCGTGGAAAGAGGGTTATTACTTAGCGGTTTTGTACCGGAATTGAGGTAAGTGGCTTGTCTAACCTCGTGTGGGGGACTTTCACCCCTAGGATATTATTGTGATACTTTAAATGCCTTGTACGCGAGGGTGACGGGCGTGTACATGCGCTGGTTGTTGAACACATACTTTACTCAAAATGTTCAATGAGTGATATTCATGTTCTTAGTTGTTAAATTCGATATTCCTACCCGGTAGTAGTTAGAAAAGCATGATTAGATAGAATCTAACTGTCTAGTTGCTTAATTGACTTACTTGAGTTTTCTTGGTAATCGCTGGCGCTGTTCATCGGCGAAGTTATCATTAAGCATATTATACTTCTCTCTGTGTATTCCTTTACTTGCTATGCTTCTCCCTGTGTATTCCTTTACTTGCTGTGGTTATGGACTACGGGTTCGATTCCCGAGATCCTGAGATTATTGAAATATGGACTACGGGTTCGATTCCCGAGATCCCGAGCTTATTGAAATATGGACTATGGGTTCGATTCCCGAGATCCTGAGATTATTGAAATGTGGACTACAGGTTCGATTCCCGAGATCCCGAGATTATTGAAATGTGGACTACGGGTTCGATTCCCGAGATCCCGAGATTATTGAAATATGGACTACGGGTTCGATTCCCGAGATCCCGAGATTATTGAAATGTGGACTACGGGTTCGATTCCCGAGATCCTGAGATTATTGAAATGTGGACTACGGGTTCGATTCCCGAGATCCTGACTTATGGGTAGGGACTGCGGGTTCGATTCCCGGAGATCCCGAGTTATTGAGATATTATTGAGACATGGGCTGCGGGTTCGATTCCCGGAGACCCAGAGGTACTGAGAATGGGACTGTGGGTTCAATTCCCACAGATCCTGGATTCGTTTATTTGAGTTGGTTATTTGTTGTTAGCTTAATTGTAGACAGTTGCAGTAATCATCATAATGTTGTTGTTTCGGAAATTATTATCATTTAAACTCTTTATTTTGTTATCATCATTATATTATTGTTTTCTCAGTAGGGCCCTGACCTACCTCGTCACTACTCCATCGAGGTTAGGCTTGGCACTTACTGAGTACCGCCGTGGTGTACTCATGCTACTCTTCTGCACACTTTTGTTGTGCAGATCCAGGTACATCAGAGCAGGCTCGTACTAGGTGATTCTGCAGCTTTTCTGGGAGACTTCGAGGTATGATCTGCTACGTCCGTGGATCCGGAGGCTTCCCTTCTATTCTAGTATTACTAGTTGACATTTTTCTTCATTTCATTGTTAGATACTCTTTACACATAGAGCCACGGTTGTATTTCCATTTTAGTCTGTGTTACCGTGGGGTTCCGGATCTTGGTAGTGTTTTATTCATTGTGTGACGGATGTATGTGCCAAGCGGCACGAATTACATATCTTTTATGTTATTTTTCCGCTGTTTCTTATTTAAGTATTTATAACTTATATATTCCGCAATGTTGTAAAAGTTGTAATTGGTCTTAGGAATTAGTTTGTTGAGTAGTATTGATGATATTAAATCAATTGTGTATAGATACGATTGGATTGGAGCCAAATTTGAAAGAAAAAGACATTTCCACGGATTGAATTGTTGATAAACATTCGAGGTAAGTGTTTGTTCTATCCTAGCTTGAGGGAATAGGATTATGTGCTATGTGTTATGTGATCGAGTGCGGTGTATGGGTCGTGGTGACGAGCATCCATACACTGGCGTCTAGTATGACCGTGAGTCGTTGGAAAATAATTATTTTGAGATATATTACAGATGAAATTGTTATTGTTCTCCCTGGTCGGGACTTGTTGTGAAGATTATTATTGATTGCCCTTGATGGGACGGATTATGAATTACTGTTTCTTTCTTTACCCTTAACTGTGATTGTTATTTGGGTGAGGAAGAGTGATAATGCACGAAGGGTGATGCTGTGCCATGTTTTATTTATTTATGCACGAAGGTTAATGCCGTGCCATGTTTATTTTTGATTATGCACGAAGGATCATGCTGTGCCCTGTTATTGAACCATGTACGAAGGATCATGCCGTCCTAGGCTTGTCACTACTTCGCCGGGATAGGCCAGACACTTACCAGCACATGGGGTCGGTTGTGCTGATACTACACTTCTGTGCGTTTTTCCACAGGTCCAGGTTACGATCAGGAGCAGCAACAGTAAATCGATTGCGTGGAAGTTGATCACATTTGAGACCGAGGTAGCTTGTAGACGTCCGCAAGCCCGACGTCTCTCTCTTTACTTATGTTACTAGTTGTAGTCTCTTTGTTCCGAGACAAACAGAATTATGTTATATTTCCTTCCAACTTTTATGTGTAGTATTCCATAGTAGTTCGTGAGTTGGTGACTCCACGTCTTGGGTAGAGGATTTCAGTATGATTTTCATCTTGTAATTAGTTATTTCTATTTCGATAAAGTATTTCGCATTTACTTAACTAAAGTTGTGGTTTGTTGATAAATAAATTATGAAATTGTGTTAAAAACAGGATAGTATGAATACAGTGGCTTGCCTAGCTACCACGAGTAGGCGCCATCACGATCCCGATGTGGGGGAAATCCGGGTCGTGACAAACAAAGTGCAGGAAAAAGTGGTAGTCCATGATTCAGCTATCAAAAACATTGAAACAGAATTGGGTCAGTTGTCCATGGCATTGAACAACCGCCATCCAGGAACTTTACCTGCAGACACCAATGTTAATCCCAAATAGCAGAACTCGAACCAGCTGATGGAAGTCAGTCTAAGAAATGGCAGAGATCTAGATCGAGAGCAGGAAATTGCTCAGGCCGGAAAAAATACCAGCTATCCCAAAGCTAGTAGAGGAAGAACAGCTAGCATAACATGCTAATGTAGCGGTTGTACAGAGTCAAGAAGGTAAAAGTAAAGAAAAGGAGAGCGAGAAAGTGGCTGAACAGGTGGCACCTCTTGTGCCAGGCATTCCTAGAAAAAGGAACCAGTAGGTGGTGCCCAATGAATGATCCATGCACCCTTTCCTCAGAGACTGGTTAAGAAAAATAAGGTAGATCAATACAAAAAGTTCATGCAAATGTTGCGCCAAGTCCAGTTGAATATTCTATTGATGGATGCTTTCAGGGAGATGCTCGGTTATGCCAAGATGATGAGGATTTAATGTCAAAGAAATTTAATTTCCAAGTTTTGTCCACTGTAACTCTGACACAAACCTACAGCGCAGTGGTGGCAAAACCAATAGCCCAGAAAATGTCTGACCCAGGGATTTTTACTATCCCATGTACCATAGGGAGTTATGCCTTTGCTAAGGCATTATGTGATCAGGGGGCCAGCATAAATTTTATGTCGTTGGCCATATACACCAAATTGGGCATTAGCAGAGCCAACCTCACTTCGATGTTACTTTAGTTGGCTGATCGCACTGTGAAGAGGCCTACAGGTATTCTTGATGATGTGCTGGTGCAAGTGGGAAAGTCCATATTCCCTGTAGACTTTGTAATTCTAGACTGCCACGTGGATGAAGAGATTCCCCTTATTTTTGGGAGACCATTTTTAGCTACAGGGAGAGCACTTATAGATTATGAGACTGGGGAGCTTAAAATGAGGTTGAATGATGAAGAAGTCATATTTAACGTTCGACAATCAATGCGGAGACCTAGTGAATATGCAAATTGCTCTCTAGTGGAAGCGATTGATGTAATCTTGCAAGAGGATGATAGGGCACTGATTGTGGGGGATCCATTGCAGGCATGCTTAACTAACTTGGACGAAATGGATGGAGAGGAGCTAGCTGAATGGATAATGGCACTAGAAGGCCGAGGATTTTGGACAAGGGATCCTCAGTTCGAGTCTCTTGAGCAGGAGAAAAAGGTCACTCCCCCAGCCAAGCCATCAATTGAGGAAACACCCAAACTGGAGCTAAAACCACTCCCCGATCATCTCATGTATGCATTTCTAGGCCCCGAGTATACATTACCTATTATTATTTCATCATGTTTGCTAGATGTGCAGGTAGAGCAGCTTTTGCAGGTACTAAAGGAAAACAAAACTGCCATTGGCTAGACCATGGCAGATATAAAGGGTATCGGCCCAGTGTTCTATATGCATAAGATTCTCCTGGAAGAGGGACACAGACCTTCCAGGGAATATCAGGGAAGGCCGAATCCTAACATAAAGGAAGTTGTAAAGAAGGAGGTGATTAAATGGTTGGATGCGGGAATTATTTTCCCCATCTCTGATAGTAATTGGGCCAGCCCTGTTCAGTGTATCCCGAAAAAGGGAGGTATGACTGTCGTGAAAAATGACAATAATGAGTTGATCTCAACTCGTACAGTCACAGGGTGGCAAATTTGTATGGACTACCGGTAATTAAATCTCGCCACCCACAAGGAACACTTTCCCTTACCCTTCATTGATCAAATGTTGGACGGGCTAGCTGGTAGATCTCACTTCTGCTTTTTAGATGGCTACTCGGGGTATAACCAGATTTCAATAGCCCTCGAAGATAGAGAGAAAACACCATTCACATGTCCTTATGGCATCTTTTCTTTGCGGAGAATGTCCTTTGGGATGTGTAATGCACCTGCACCTTTTGAAAGGTGTAGGTTAGCCATTTTTACGGACATGGTGGAGGACATTATGGAAGTTTTTATGGATGACTTCTCCATGGTGGGAGATTCATTTGAAGACTATCTTCACACCTTAAGCAGAGTGCTCAAAAGATGTGTGGAGACAAACATGGTACTAAACTGGGAGAAGTGCCATTTTATGGTGCGTGAGGGAATAGTCTTGGGACATCGAGTGTCCAGGAAAGGTATTGAGGTCGACCATGCTAAAGTCGACGTGATTGAAAAGCTACCACCACCCACTTCCGTTAAGGCGGTGCGAAGTTTCCTTGGTCATGCCGGGTTCTACCGGTGGTTCATCAAAGATTTTTCAAAAATTGCTAACCCATTATGCAAACTCCTTGAAAATGACCACCCCTTTGTGTTTTCTGATGATTGCAGGTTGGCATTTGAGGAACTAAAGAAGAAATTGACCACTCCACCCATCATCGTTGTCTCGCACCTCCTTTTTTGCTACCGCACCCAGTGAGGGATGTAGTAAATAGAGTTTTTCCAAATAAAGGACAATCGAAACGCGATTCGTTTATTAAGAGATTCAGAGTCGCCACTTGGGAGATTTGTGCTGCCCCAAGTCACCGGTTAAATCCCGAATCGAGGAAAGGTTTGACTCAATTTAATAGTCCACAAACTAGAAATCCGGATAAGGAATTTGTTAACTCGGGAGAAGGTGTTAGACATTCCTGAGTTCCGTGTTTCTAGCACGGTCGCTCAACTGTCATATTTGGCTTATTTATCTGATTTTATAACATGCTTTAACTTATGTGTAAATTTTAACTCTCAACGGCTTTTGATTATTATAATTTTATAAGAATTACAAACTCGTGAAAACACATCTCAAACCACGTCACATCAATGTACCCGTGGTTATTGACATATTTCGACTCTGTTGAGATTTGGATTTGGGTCACATAAATGTGTAGTCGAGTTTAAGAAAGTGAAATTATTAATACGCGCCTAAAGAGACAAACGTGTTATTATTTTTTTGGAAGACCGTGAAATTCGCCAAACGGCACATCCCGAAATCTAAGTATTTTCATATATAAATTTAATGAGGGCCCCGTAATTTATATTTTTTTTCCTAGCAATGCTCATCTCATTTATTATTTAGAGGGCAACCTAAAAGCAACTATGATTTGCTATTTAATTTTTTGTCTCTAAAAATAAAGAAAAGTCCTAATTAATTTTGTTATTGAATTAAAAGAACGGCCAATCACAAGTAATGGCCCAAGCCCAAATGTACATAGTATCAGAACTGGACCCGGGCCACTCCTTAGGGCATTGAGGCTTACACTTTTCGAAAATAGGTTGTTGAGCCCAAGCCTTTTAAATCAAACCAAACATCAATTCAATGTGAACAAGTGTTAACTGAATTTACTTGAAGTTGGGATTGACTTATGCTAACGTTACTTAACAATAAAAAGCGAATTAGACATGTTGAGATAGCATATAGGAATATCAATTTATTTGAACTTTTTTTTCATAACTACTGAACAGGACTTTACGCCATCCTACACTATTCTACATTACACTAGTAACACAAACTAAACCAAATGGAAATAAATAATCATTGGACTAACATGCTGACACGAATCCACATAGTAGTTCACAAGCAGTAAACTATCAAAAATGATTAAAAGATTTTAACTACAGTGAACAACCAATCAAATTACAGAAGAAGAAAAAAACTATCTAAAATATGACAGTCATTAAATTGCAATTCAACAGCAGAGGCTTTAATTTCATTTCTATTTTAAACTGGAGATCCATTCCAATGGATTTAGGCTGTGTACCTTGATAATGAAAAATAGAACAAGAAGGAGTAATCAGCAGCAGATAACAGACCAACAACACAGCAATTATGTCCATGTATATCCAGTATATATCGAGTGTATACCGCCTCTTCGCCGCCTTCTTTTTCTTCTCCTCTATTTTTTCCTCCTATTTTTTCCTCCTATTTTTTACTCCTTATTTTTTCTAAACTTCTCTTCTATTTATAGCAAAATTTTCGAAATTTGTAAGATTTTTTTAAATATTTTACTATTTTAATTTATTTATTTTAATTAAAAGAAATCCCACTTACAAATTGCTTTTATCTTTTTAGAAAAATAAATCCCACCTTTATTTACTTTTATTTTTAAAATTCCAACTATAATTACTTTTATTCTTTTGATTTTCCACTTTCTTTTATATTTTAAAAGAAAATGCCACTTTATTTTACTTTTCTTTTAAAATTCAACTCTCTTTTACTTTTGATTTTTTTAATTTTCAGAGACTTTTAACTTTTATTTTTTTATTATTTATTTTCAACTTTCATTCATTTTTCAATTATTTAAAACCAACTGAAATAATAATTAAAAAATATTTTGGGATTAAAATTTTTTTTTAAATATAATAATAATATTAATATTAATAATTGACATTTTAAAATTTATATTTTTATCTTATATATAAAATATGAAACAAAATCTAAAATACATAGAGTGAAAAATCTAAATACGGTCAAAAATTAGGTGTTCACAACGGTCCCTCTTTGCTCGAAAACATAAAGAGTTTTCGGGCAAAGATAAAGTGAACAATGCAACTAATTTTTTATTATCGTTATTTAAAATAGGAAGAAAACAAAAAGGAAAGGCGCAACCGAGTCCTGGTTTTGGACAGCCTACACATCCCGTGTGATAAGGGAATTAGGTCGCGTGTAGTTCAAAAGTTTTGGTAGCTAGGACTACCGTGGGACTGAAATTTGTTGTTACTGTTGTTGTATGTTGTTACTACTGCTTACCAATATCCTTATTACACCGTGCTAAAAAAATAAGAAGCTAGACTAGACTAGTCTATAAATTACAAAATCTTTCTAGATCTTCACGCTTGCTCTTCTTGCCTTGCCTTTTTGTTGACTTGCTTCCTCTAATGTTTCAATGTTGCCGTCTTGAACTTATGTTGGGGATTTTCTTGTAATCCTCCACTTTACAAACTTCAACTTGAAATGTATTCCTCTGTTATACGAGCGGGTTTCCGATTCCAACAGCAACTGTAACTCGCCTCAACTATCTTTAGGTGGGATTCTGATTTCATCAACAACTTAAAAAATAAATTCTTTTGGCAATAATTTATGAAATATATATTTTGGCAATGTTTACACAGGCAGGACCACTCGGGTCGAAATAAACTAAACGTCCTTTTGCACAATAATTCAAACCAATATCCTATTTGAGGGCAGATACTCCCATTATATTAAATTTGAGGGCGGATAAACCTAAAAATATACTATTTGAAGATGGATGAATCTAAAAATATCCTATTTGAAGGCGGATGAGCCTAAAATATCCTATTTGAAGGCGGATGAGCCTAAAATATCCTATTTGAATGCGGATGAGCCTAAAATATCCTATTTGAAGGCGAATGAGCCTAAATATCCTATTTGAAGGGTGATGAACCTAAAATATCCTATTTGAAGGCGGATAAACCTAAAATATCCTATTTGAAGGCGGATCAGCCTAAATATCCTATTTGAAAGCGGATGAGCCTAAAATATCCTATTTGAAGGCGGATGAGACTAAAATATCCTATTTGAAGGCGGATGAGCCTAAAATATCCTATTTGAGGGTGGATGAGCCTAAAATATCATATTTGAAGGCGGATGAGCCTAAAATATCCTATTTGAAGGAGGATAAGCCTAATGTCACGGCCCTAGTTCACCAATCGTGAACCTATCATGACGGCACCCAGCCTTCGCGACTAGGTAAGCCTAACACGATGCGGAATATACAAATTCATTAACAAAAGATAAGAAGATAGCGGAATGATATATAAAGGAATGTAATAAGTGTCTCTTGGCACAAACACTCATCAACCACACCATATAGCCTACTAGCAAGACCCGGAATCCCATGGTTAACACAGACTAATAAGGGAGAATTCAACTGTGGCTCTATACATCAAGAATGTCTAAACAAGGAAATGAAGGAAAATAACCACTATCACTATGAGAATAGAAGGAGGCTCTCCGAATCCGCGGATGTAGCAGATCATACCTCGAGTCTCCTTATGTGCTGCTGAATCACCTGAGATGAGTCTGTCCTGATGTACCTGGATCTGCACAACAAAAGTGTGCAGAAGAGTAGCATGAGTACACCATGGCGATACTTAGTAAGTGCCAAGCCTAACCTCGATGGAGTAGTGATGAGGAAGGTCAGGGCCCTAACGAGAGATAATAACAAAATGATAATAACAATAATAAGCAATTTAAATAAGGATGAGTGTGAAATGACAACAACAAGGTAATTACTGCAACCGTCTATAACTAATCTAAAAACAAGTAACCAACACAACGTAAACTCAAATCAACAAGTGCAGGACCTATGGGAATTGAACCCACAGTCCCTCTCTATATCCAACAACTCAGGTTCTACGGGAATTTAACCCGCAGTCCCAATATCAGTATCTCTAGGTCTCCGGGAATCGAACTCGCAGCATGTGTCTCAATATCTCAGGATCTCCGGGAATCGAACCCGTAGTCCATATCTCAATAAATATATCAATAAACTCCGGGGCTCCGGGAATCGAACCTGCATCCCTTGGATCTCTGGGAATCGAACCCGCAATCCACAAACAATACCACTTCGGGTCTCTAGGAATCGAACCCACAGCCCTTGGATCTCCGGGAGTTGAAACCGCAATCCACAAACACGAACAATAAAAAAGAACGCACAAAGAAATATAATATACTTAACTGCAACTTTAGCAAACCAGTGCCAACAATTATCAAGAAGTTCAAATAAGGCAATTAGGCAATTAGACAGATAAATCCTATATAATCATGCTTTTCTAACGAATATTAGGTAAATGTCACAATTTAATCAACTAAGAACAGAAATATCACAAATTGGACAATTCAAGTAAGGTGGGTTCCAAAAATCTGCGCATGTACACGTCCGTTACCTCGCGTACAAGGGATTTAAATTAACACATAATATCCTAGGGGTGAAGGTTCCCCCACACGAGGTTAGACAAGCCACTTACCTCGACTACGGTACAAAACCGCTAAGAGACAACTCTCTTTCCATGAATATCGGCCTCCACAGGTGTAAAATCTGATCAAAATCAATAGAAATACATCAAAATAGGCCAATTGGGTATTACCCAATCGAAACAATTCGAAATAAACCCAAAACCACAAGTTGCCAAAACCCGACTTTTGTTACGCTTCTCGAAAAATTACAAAAGTTATATATTTGGGTTCCTCATCTCAACACGAGTCTATGCATATAAAATTTACCAAAATCGGACTTCGTTTGCCCATTCAAATCGACGATTTACCATACTTTAGGCCTAGGGCTAAAACCCCCAATAAATCTTCCATTAACAGTGAAATACTCACGGATTTTATGATAAAATAACGTAATTAGGCCATAAAACTTACCTCCGATGATTACCCGATGATTTTCCAACAATTTCCCGTGAGTTTCTCTCTCTAGGACTCAAAAATGGCGTTTTTGTGACTAAGCCCGCGACTGGTCTGTTCTGGACTTAAATTCAATGCCAGACATTTTTTCTCTAT
The DNA here is from genome assembly GCA_032618575.1 of Nicotiana noctiflora. Classification (NCBI taxonomy): domain Eukaryota; kingdom Viridiplantae; phylum Streptophyta; class Magnoliopsida; order Solanales; family Solanaceae; genus Nicotiana; species Nicotiana noctiflora. The sequence continues at coordinate 174,989 of JASVEL010005122.1, read as the reverse complement.
GCGATCGCATAGTCCTCAATGCGATCGCATATTCCTCAATGCGATCGCACTGCTCACCAAAATAAACCTATTCGATCGCACACCCTTCTCCGCGATCGCATAGAAGAAAAAGCTGGGCCTGAGACCCCCAACCCTATACACTATGCGATCGCATAGTCCTATACGCGATCGCAGAGCACAACCATCCAGCACTACGTGATCGCATAGCCTTCCCCGCGATCGCATAGGACAAATATTTAGCCTCCTTCAAAACCTTCTATGCGATTGCATCAGCCCATTCCGATCGCGTAGAGCATTCGTCTGCAGCACATACCAGCAGATAACAGCACTTCTAAAATGCATGAATTGGCCCGTTTGGACCACCGGATTCATCCCGAGACCCCCGGGACCCCAACAAAAACCACCAACCTACTCCAAAACATGATACGAACTTGTTCCAATCATAAAAACACAACCTTAAACACGGAAATTACCTATCAAAGCGAATTCAAACCTAAGTTTCATCCTAAACATCTAAAACCTACATGCTATCATAAACCCGGCCAAACGATGTTCGAATGATCTGAAACTTTGCAGACATATCCAAAATCACCTAACGAAGCTACTGCAACTGTTGGAATTCCATTCCAATGCCCGGATCAAAATCTCACATACGGAACGGATTTCCAAAAAATTCAAATTTTGGCATTTCAAGCCTAATTGAGCTACAGACCTCCAAATTACATTCCGAACGCGCTCCCAACCCCGAAATCACCTAATGGATCTAATGGAACCATCGGATCTCCGTTCCGAGGTTGTTTTAACATTTTTCTGAATACAGGAAATTTTTCAACTACAAGGCTCTCAATTAGGGGCTAAGTGTCCCAAAACACTCCAAATTCCAGAACCAACCCTCCCGGCAAACCACAATAGCAGAAATGAACTTAGGGAAACTGTTAAATTAGGGATCGGGGCGTAAATTTCAAAAACGACCGGTCGAGTCATTACATCTTCCCACACTTAAAAGATTCGTTTGTCCTCGAACGAGCATAGAAAACATACCTGGAGTGGTAAAGAGATGAGGGTACTGGCTGCGCATATCCTGCTCGGTCTCCCAAATCGCCTCCTCGACCGGCTGACCCCGCCACTAGAATTTTACTGATGCGATGTTCTTTGACCTTAGCTTCCTGATGTGCCTGTACAGAATGGCCACTGGCTCCTCAACATAAGACAGATCCTCGTCTAGCTGAATAGAAGTGAAATCCAACACATGCGATGGGTCACCATGGTATCTCCGGAGCATAGAGACATGAAATACGGGATGGACTCCGGCTAGGCTAGGAGGTAAGGCCAACTCATAAGCAACCTCCCCAACACACCTCAAGATCTCAAAAGGGCCAATAAATCTAGGACTCAGCTTACCCTTCTTCCCAAACCTCATGATGCCCTTCATGGGTGATACTCGAAGCAGAACTCGCTCGCCAACCATAAAAGCCACATCGCGGACCTTCTTGTCCGCATAACTCTTCTGTCTAGACTGGGCTGCACAAAGTCTGTCCTGAATCACCTTGACCTTGTCCATTGCATCCTGGACCATATCAATACCTAGCAGTCCGGCCTCGCCCGGCTCGAACCAACCCACGGGAGACCTGCACCTCCTACCATATAGAGCCTCATACGGTGCCATCTGAATACTGGACTGGTAGCTGTTGTTATAAACAAACTCTGCCAGTGGAAAGAAATGATCCCATGAACCTCCAAACTCAATCATGCACGCACGGAGCATATCCTCCAAATCTGAATAGTACGCTCAGACTGGCCATCAGTCTGGGGGTGAAACGCTATGCTCAACTCCACCCGAGTGCCTAACTCCTGCTGTACGGCTCTCCAGAATCGTAAAGTGAACTGAGTGCCTCTATCTGAAATGATGGAAACTGGAATACCATGCAGCCGAACTATTTCTTTGATGTAGATCTCCGCCAGTCGCTCCGATGAATAAGTAGTGCTCACCAGTATGAAATGGGCGGACTTGGTCAGCCAATCCACAAAAACCCAAATGGAATCAAACTTCCTAACAGTCCGTGGAAGCCCAGATACAAAGTCCATGGTGATGCGCTCCCATTTCCACTCTGTAATCTCAATCTGCTGCATTAACCCACCAGGACGCTGATACTCATAATTCACCTACTGGCAGTTGAGGCACCAAGAAACATAATCAACTATATCCCTCTTCATCCGCCTCCACCATTAATGTTGTTTCAAGTCCTGATACATCTTCGCAATACCCGGATGGATGGAATACCGCGAGCTATGGGCCTCTGCTAGAATCAGCTCTCGAAGATCATCTACATTGGGCACACAAATACGCCCATGCATCCTCATAACTCCATCATCCCAAATGGTAACATCTCGAGCATCACCACGTCGAACTCTATCCTGGAGGACAAGCAAATGAGGGTCATCGAACTGACGCTCCCTGATGCAGTCAAATAGAGAAGACCGAGAAACCACACAGGCCAGAACTCGGTTGGGCTCCGAAAGATCCAGTCTAACAAACTGTTTGTCTAAAGCCTGAACATCCGTCGCCATAGGCCTCTCTGAAGCTGGTAAATATACCAAAATCCCCAAACTCTCTGCCCGGCGACTCAAGGCATCGGCAACTACATTATCATTGCCTGGATGATAGAGAATAGTAATATCATAGTCCTTCAGTAGCTCCAACCATCTCCTCTGATGCATGTTCAGGTCTTTCTGCTTAAGCAAGTGCTACAAGCTCCGGTGATCAGTGTAGATCTCACAAGGAACCCCATACAAGTAATGATGCTAAATCTTCAAGGCGTGAACAATGGCAGCTAGCTCCAAATCATGAATAGGATAATTCTTCTCATGCACCTTCAGCTGTCTGGACACGTAGGCAATCACCCTACCGTCCAGCATCAATACTGCACCGAGTCCAACTCGTGAGGCATCACAATATACTGTATAGGACCCCGAACCCGTAGGCAACATCAAGATAGGGGCCGAAGTCAAAGCTGTCTTGAGCTTCTGAAAGCTCGCCTCACACTCATTTGACCACTGGAAAGGGGCACTATTTTGGGTTAATCTGGTCATAGGTGATGCAAAGAGAACCCCTCTATGAAACGACGATAATAACCCGCCAAACCAAGAAAACTGCGAATCTCAGTAGCTGAGGAGGGTCTGGCCCAACACTACACAACCTCCACCTTCCTCGGATCCACTCGAATACCATCGCTCGATATCACGTGGCCTAGAAATGCCACTGAACTCAGCTAGAATTTACATTTAAAGAACTTGGCATATAGCTGCTTCTCCCTTAGAGTCTGAAGTACTATCCTCAGATGCTGCTCGTGCTCTTCCCGACTTCGGGAATACACTAGAATATCATCAATAAAAACAATCACGAACGAGTCCAGATATGGCCTGAACACACTGTGCATCAAATGCATAAAAGTTGCTGGGGCATTAGTCAGCCCGAAGGACATCACGAGGAACTTGTAGTGACCATACCAAGTTCTGAAGGCAGTCTTCAGGATATCTAGCTCCCGAATCTTCAGCTGATGATAACCAGAGCGCAAATCAATCTTGGAGAACACCTGTGCGCCCTGTAGCTAGTCAAACAAATCATCAATACGTGGCAAAGGGTACCGATTCTTCACTGTAACTTTGTTCAACTGACGATAGTCAATACACATACGCATAGAACCGTCCTTTTCTTCACAAAAAACACAGGAGCACCGTAAGGCAAAACACTGAGTCAAATGAAACCCTCACCCAATAACTCCTGTAACTGATCCTTCAACTCCTTCAACTCAGGAGAAGCCATACAGTACGGTGGAATAGAAATGGGCTGAGTGCCCGGCAATAAGTCAATAGCAAAATCAATATCTCTGTCAGGCGGCATGCTCGGAAGATCAGCTTGAAATACATCAGCGAAATCACGTACCACTGGAACGGAATCAATAGAAGGAGTGTTGATACTGACATCCCGCACATAAGCTAGATAAGCAGCACACCCCTTCTCAACCATACGCTGATATTTGAGAAAGAAAATAACGCGGCTGGGGTGTGATCTAGAGTACCACTCCACTCAATACGTGGAATGCCTAGCATAACCAGTGTCACGGTCTTGACGTGACAATCAAGAATAGCATAATGCGGTGACAATCAGTCCATGCCTAGAATAATATCAAAATCGACCATCCTGAGCAAAAATAGATCCGCTCTGGTCTCAAAACCACAAATGGTAACCAAACACGACCGATACACATGGTCCATAGCCAAAGAATCTCCCACCGGAGTGGAAACATAAATGGGGGCACTCAAAGAATCCCGAGGCACACCCATGTGTGAAGCAAAATAAGAGGACACATATGAAAAAGTGGAACCAGGATCGAATAGAACCGATACCTCTCTGCGACTAACCAAAATAATACCTATGATAACAGAATCAGATGCAACAGCCGCAGCGCGATCAGGAATAGCATAGAATCTGGCATGTCCCCTCTCTCGAGGGCGGCCTCTGGCACCCTAATCCCCGCCCCAGGCTGGCTGGACAGGTGAAGCGGCAGCTGGAGCTGGAATGATAGCCTGCTGGCCTTGAGAACCACGCTGATACTGCGAAGACTGATAAAGTGCTCCACTCCTATGCCTGGGGCACTCCCTAATCAAATGGCGAGTATCCCCACACTCAAAACAAGCTTTGGGAGGATGCGGTGGCTGTGATTGACCGGCCTCAACCCCACTAGTCTGACCCCTGGAGGTATCCTGCGTAGGAGGTGCACTGGAAACTGGAGGAGCATAATAAGGCTCCTGATGTGCTGGAAGAGCTGGAGTACTACCGGCTGCTGGCAATTCTGAATGAACTGGTCGTCCGGAATAACCCCTACCAAAATGACCGGATGCTGAAGTGTGGGCACCAAAGAAATGGCCCGATTCACGAGACATCTTGGCCTCCCTCTCTCCCCGGTCTCTAGGGAGCATACTCTCAATCCTCCTAGTAATGCTCACCGCCTGCTGATAAGGTATGTCCGTGTCTAACTCCCTGGCCATGCTGGACCGGATCGGCAGAATAAGGCCCTCAATAAATCTCTGCACTCTCTCCCGGACTGTGGCTACCAAAGCCGGTGCATGCCTGGCTAGACGGGTGAAACTAATAGCATACTCTGATACTGATATGGAGCCCCGTCGCAACCGCTCAAACTCCGATCGCCAAGAATCCCTAAGGCTCTGGGGAACAAACTCCCTAAAAAATAGATCTGAAAACTGCGTCCAGGTCAATGAAGCAGACTCCTCTGGACTATCCAACTCATACGTGCGCCACCAATCATAAGCGGCCCCACGAAGTTGAAAAGCAGTAAAGGAAACCCCGCTGGTCTCCACTATCCCCATGGTACGAAGAATACGGTGACACCCCTCCAGAAAACCCAATGTATCATCTGTAGCCAGACCGCTGAACACTGGAGGATCATATTTCTTGAACCTCTCCAATCTACGCTGCTTGTCCTCGGAGGCAACTGGCCCACCTCCGGCCTGTGTTGTGGCGGCAGGAGGCATAACAATAATCTCTGGGACCTGTCCCACTGGCACTCGCTGCTCAGGTGTAGCGGCCGCGGGAGTCTGGGCCCCTCCCCCAGCCTGAGATGTAGCTGCAGTGAGAGGAAGCAACCCTGCCTGAGCCAGAATGGTATACATACTCATGAACTGGGCCAGGGTCTCCTGTAGTGCTGGAGTAGTAGCAGTTGTAGTCGGTGTACCAGGTGCCTGGGCTCCAACCTGATCCATCGGTGGCACCTCAGCGGCAGCGCGCGCGGGTGTTGCGGCTGCACCTCGGGCACGTCCTCATCCTCTACCATGGCCCCGGCCTCTGACGGCGGCAACAAAGGGCGCATGTGCCTGATCCTTACCAGTAGCACATGTCCTCACCATCTGTGAGAGAATAGAAAGCAGGTGTTTAGATTTGGTGCCAAAAATGTCGCACGACAAGGAATCCAAAAGAAATGAAGAGTTTCCTAAACAGTTACATAGCCTCTCGTAGATAAATACAAACGTCTCTGTATCGATCAGCGAGACTCTAAGTAACCGGTCTGTGTCCCGTGACTCCTATGAACCTAGAGCTCTGATACCAACTTGTCACGGCCGTAGTTCACCAATCGTGAACCTGTCATGACGGCACCCAACCTTCGCGACTAGGTAAGCCTAACACGATGCGGAATATACAATTTCATAAACAAAAGATAAGAAGATAGCGGAATGGTATATAAAGGAATGTAATAAGTGCCGCTTGGCATATACACTCATCAACAACACAATATAGCCTACTACCAAGACCCGGAATCCCACGGGTAACACAAACCAAAAAGGGAGAGTTCAAATGTGGCTGTATACATCAAGAATGTCTAAACAACGAAATGAAGGAAAATAACCACTATCACTATGAGAAAAGAAGGAGGCTCTCCGGATCCGCGGACATAGCAGATCATACCTCGAGTCACCTGATGTCCTTCTGAATCACCTGAGATGAGCATGTCCTGTTGTACGTGGATCTGAACAACTAAAGTGTGCAGAAGAGTGGCATGAGTACACCACGGCAGTACTTAGGAAGTGCCAAGCCTAACCTCGATGGAGTAGTGACGAGGAAGGTTAGGGCCCTACCAATAGATAATAACAAAATGATAATAACAATAATAAGCAATTTAAATAAGGATGAGTCTGAAATGACAACAATAAGGTAATTACTGCAACCCTCTACAACTAATCTAAGAACAAGTAACCAACACAACATAAACTCATATCAACAAGTCCAGGACCTATGGGAATTGAACCCACAGTCCCTCTCTATATCCAACAACCCAGGATCTACGGGAATTTAACCCGCAATCCTAATATTTGTATCTCTAGGTCTCCGAGAATCGAACCCGCAACCCGTGTCTCAATAACGAGAATCGAACCCGCAGTCTGTATCTCAATAAATATATCAATAAACTCCGGGTCTCCGAAAATCGAACCCGCAGCCCTTGGATCTCCGGGAATCGAAACTACAGTCCACAAACAATACCACTCCGGGTCTCTGCGAATCGAACCCACCGCCCTTGGATCTCCGGGAATTGAACCCGCAGTCCACCAACACGAACAATAAAAAGGAACACATAGAGAAATATATTATACTTAACTACAACTTCACCAAACCAGTGCCAACAATTATCAAGAAGTCCAAATAAGGCAATTAGGCAGATAAATCCTATCTAATCATGTTTTTCTAACGAATATCAGGTAAATGTCACAATTTAATCAACTAAGAACAAAAATATCACAAATTGGACAATTCAAGTAAGGTGGGTTCCAACAATCTGCGCATGTACACGCCCGTCACCTCGCGTACAAGGCATTTAAATTAATACATAATATCCTAGGGGTAAAGGTTCCCCCACACGAGGTTAGACAAGCCACTTTCCTCGACTCCGGTACAAAACCGCTAAGAGACAACTCTCTTGCCACGAATATCGGCCTCCACAGGTGTAGAATCTGATCAAAATCAACAGAAATACATCAAAATTGGCCAATTGGGTATTACCCAATCGAAACAATTTGAAATACACCCAAAACCACAAGTTGCCAAAACCCGACTTATGGTACTCTTCTCAAAAAATTACAAAAGTTATATATTCGGGTTCCTCATCTCAACACGAGTCCATGCATATAAAATTTACAAAAATCGGACTCTGTTTGCCCATTCAAATCGACGATTTACCATATTTTAGGCCTAGGGCTAAAAACCCCCCATAAATATTCCATTAATAGTGAAATACTCACGGATTTCATGATAAAATAACGTAATTAGGACATAAAACTTACCTCCAATGATTACCCGATGATTCTCCAACAATTTCCCGTGAGTTTCTCTCTCTAGGACTCAAAAATGGCATTTTTGTGACTAAACCCGTGACTGGTCTGTTCTGGACTTAAATTCACTGCCAGACATTTTTACTCTATGCGATCGCATAGTCCTCAATGCGATCGCACTGTTCACCAAAATAAACCTATGCGATCCCACATCTTTCTCCGCGATCGCATAGAATAAAGAGTTGGGCGTGGGACCCCCACCCTATACACTATGCGTTCGCATGGTCCTATACGCGATCGCAGAGCACAACAATCCAGCACTACGCGATTGCATAGCCTTGCCACGATCGCATAGGACAAATACTTAGCCTCCTTCAAAACCTTCTATGCGATCGCATCAGCCCATTGCGATCGCATAGAGCATTCGTGTGCAGCACATACCAACAGATAACAACACTTCTAAAATGCATGAATTGGCCCGTTTGGACCCCCGGATTCATCCCGAGACCCCCGGGACCCCAACGAAAACCACCAACCTACTCCAAAACATGATACAAACTTGTTCCAATCATAAAAAGGCACCCTTAAACACGAAAATCACCTATCAAAGCGAATTCAAGCCTAAGTTTCATCCTAAACTTCTGAAACCTACATGCTATCAAACACCCGACCAAACGATGTCTGAATGACCTGAAACATTGCAGACATATCAAAAATTACCTAACGAAGCTACAGAAACTATCGGAATTCCATTCTGACGCCTGGATCAAAATCTCACCGATCGATCGGATTTCCAAAACTTTCAAACTTCGGCATTTCAAGCCTAATTGAGCTATAGACCTCCAAAATACATTCCGAACGCGCTCCTAACCTCGAAATCACCTAACAGAGCTAATGGAACCATCAGATCTCCGTTCTGAGGTTGTCATAATGTTGTTCTGATTACGGGTTATTTTCCAACTATAAAGCTCTCATTTAGGGATTAAGTGTCCCAAAACACTCCAAATTCCACAACCGACTCTCCTGGCAAACCACAATAGTAGAAATGAACTTAGGGAAATAGTTAAATTGTGGATCGGGGCGTAAATTTCAAAAACGACCGGCCGGGGTCGTTACACCTAAAATATCCTATTTGAATGGGGATGAGCCTAAAATATCCTATTTGAATGCGGATGAATCGAAAATATCCTATTTGAATCCGGATGAACCTACAATATCCTATTTGAAGGCGGATAAGCCTATAATATCTTATTTGAAGGCGGATGTGCCTAAAATATCCTATTTGAAGGCGGATGAGCCTAAAATATCGCATTTGAAGGCGGATGAGCCTAAAATATTCCATTTGAAGGCGGATAAGCCTAAAATATCCCATTTGAAGGCGGATGAGCCTAAAATATCCAATTTGAAGGCGGATGAGCCTAAAATATCTTATTAGATGGAGGATGAGCCTAAAATATCCAATTTGAAGGAGGATGAACTTAAAATATCCTATTTGAAGACGGATGAGCCTAAAATACCTATTTGAAGGCGGATGAGCCTAAAATATCCTATTTGAATGCGGATGAGCCTAAAATATCCTATTTAAAGCCGGATGAGCATAAACTATCCTTTTGAAGGCGGATGAGCATAAAATATCCTATTTGAAGGCGGATGAGCCTTAATTATCTTATTTGAAGACGGATGAGCCTAAAATATCCTATTTGAAGGTGGATGAACCTAAAATATCCAATTTGAAGGCGGATGAACTTAAAATAATATCCTATTTGAAGGCGGGTGAACCTAAAATATCATATTTGAAGGCGGGTGGACCTAAAATTTCATATTTGAAGGCAAATGAGCCTAAAATATCATATTTGAAGGTGGATGAGCCTAAAATATCCTATTTGAAGGCGGATGAACTTAAAATATCCTATTTGAACCTAAAATATCCTATTGATGAACCTAAAGTATCCTATTTGAAGGAAGATGAACCTAAAATATCCTATTTGAAGGCGAATGAACATAAAATATCCTATTAGAACCTAAAATATCCTATTTTGAAGGCGGATGAACCTAAAGTATCCTATTTGAAGGCAGATTAACCTAAAATATCCTATTTGAAGGCGGATGAACCTAAAATATCCTATTTAAAAGCGGATGGACCTAAAATATCCTATTTGAAGGCGGATGGACCTAAAATATTCTATTTGAAGGAGCATGAACCTAAAAATATCCTATTTGAAGTCAGATGAGCCTAAAATATCCTATTAGAAGGTGGATGACCCTAAAATATCCTATTTGAAGGCAGATGACTCTAAAAATATCCTATTTGAAGGCGGATGAGCCTAATATATTCTATTTGAAGGCGGATGAGCCTAAAATATCCTATTTGAAGGCGGATGAACCTAAAATATCCTATTTGAAGGTGGATGCACCTAAAATATCCTATTTGAAGGCGGATGCACCTAAAATATCCTATTTGAAGGCGGATGCTCCTAAAATATCCTATTTGAAGGTGTATGAACCTAAAATATCCTATTTGAAGGCGGATGAACCTAAAATATCTTATTTGAGGGCGCATAGACCCATCTTCAAAATATGAAATTTAAAGACTGAAATGATTACCATCTTAGGTGAAAGTTTTCAACAGACTAAGATTTTGAATCTAGGGGATAATTCATCAGACTAGGTCCAATTTTTGTATGATATTAGGAGAAAGAGTTATCGGACTGAGATTTTGATATCTTAGGAGAAGGATTCATCAGACTAAGATTTTTCATTTTAGGAGAAATAATTCATCAGACTAAGACTTTTCATCCCATGGGAAACAATTCATTAGACTAAGACCCTTTTATTTTAGGAGAAACAATTCGTCAGACTAAGATTTTTATCTTAGGAGAAATTCATCAGACTAAGATATTTTAATCTCAGGAGAAATAATTCGTCAGTCTAATATATTTTTATCTTAGGAGAAATTCATTAGACTAAGATGTTTTCATCTTAGGAGAAATAATTCATCAAACTAAAACTCTTTATCTTAGGAGAAATAATTCGTCAAACTAAGATTTTTATCTTAGGAGAAATAATTCATCAGACTAAGACTCTTTCATCTTTGGAGAAACAATTCGTCAGATTAAGATTTTTATCTTATGAGAAACTTTGCACTGCTTTGTTCTTGTTACATACAAAGAAGAATATTGTCAGTTTTTGAAAATGATGGTGTAACGACCCGACACGTTGTTACGGGAGTTATCGCCCCGTTTTCTCCATTTTATAACTTAATATATTAATTTATATGTGTTTGGAGAGTTAGAAGTAAATCGGGTAGAATCCGGTTAGAAATGAGGCAATAAACCTCTTTGTGGGAAGGTTAGTTTAGAAAAGTCAATTGAATGTTGACCGATGAGTTATACGGCTCGGAATGAAATTTTGATGAATCAACTAGTTTCGGGGGATGATTTATAGCTTAGGAGAGCAATCAGAATCGAATTCGGAGGTCCGGTATAGATTTGGGCTTGAATTGGCTAAGGTTAAATTTTGGCAAATTCCGGACGGTAGGCAAGATTTGGATCTGAGGATCGGAGTGAAATTCCAAGAGTTGCATTAGCTCTGTGTCACGACCCCAAATCCGGTCGTGATGGCGCCAAGCACACTGCTAGGCCAGCCTGACCACTCAATAACAATAACGGAGCTAGGAGCTCGCTTTATCCCAATTAACATATCAAAACATGAAACAACAGTGATATATATATCGAAAATGGGAAACCAAGTCCCAACACATACCAACTCCCATAGACCGAAGGGTTAAGAGTCATGAGCCTCTAATGAACATAAGTGTAATAATTTACAAGATACCAAGTGCGGAAAGAAATAGCAATACAGAATCAAAATACAGTAGGAAGAAATATGAGGTCCTGCGGACTCTGTAGCTACCTCGAATATCCCACAGATGTCGCCTCGCACAGCTACTGGATCACTGGTGAGAGGTACCTGGATCTGCACACAAGGTGCAGGGAGTAAAATGAGTACTGCCAGACTCAGTGGTAATAAACAAGGGTAAGACAGCGCAGATAAGAAATCCGCAATAAAGCACTATGTAAAGCTATAATCAAATACCCTGTCACAGAATCAATATCAACTGTACTTGTACCAACAAGTACCAGCAAAACAGTATAACAGCTATCAGATGTAGCTAAATGCAATGCAATGCATGATATGACCGCTACGGTGCGTAGCCCGATCCAATTTGGGTACCCGTGCTCACTGTGGGGGTTTAGACTCCGGAGGGGCTCCTACAGCCCAAGCACAATATTACTGCGGCGTGCAGTCTCGATACGAGTCTAAGCATATACGATTTACCAAATTTGGACTCCATTTTCCCAATCAAAACCTTGATTTTCTAAAGTTCAAGCCTAGGGCTAAATCCTCCATAAATTACCCTAAATTCCTCCATTTTCATGATATAATTGCATAATATTATAAATACTAATCATAGTTTAAGTCCATAGTTGATTACCTGATGATTTCCCTTGAGTTTCTCTTCAAAATCGCCCAAATCGCCTCTAAAGCCTAGACCCAAATGTGTGAAATGTTTTCGAAATTTTCTAACTTTTGATACAATTAACTCACTGTGATTTTCGCTTATGCGGACCCTTTTCTGCCCCTGCGGAACCGCTTCTGCGACCAATTGGTCACTTCTGCGAACCCAGGCCTATTTGGCCAATTCCGCTCCTGCAATCCACGGACCGCTCCTGCGCGTCTGCTTCTGCGGGAATTCTTCCGCTCCTGCGCGGGATGTCCGCTTCTGCGATCAAGAGTCCACTCCTGCGGACACACATATGCGATCGAGCTTCCGCTTCTACGGACTTCCTATTTCGCCTCTTGACCGCTTCTGCGGTCTACTCTTCGCTCATGCGACGCCGCCTCAGCGGACACTTTTCCGCTTATGTGAAGACAACCGCTCCTGCGCCCCCTCGTCCGCTTCTGCGGACTCGCTCCTGCGCCCCCATTTCCGCAGGAGCGAAAACAACAGAACCAGAGTCAAAACCTGCAATTTTCCACATTTTCTCCCGTTTAGCCATCCGAAAACACCCCGAGGCCCCCGGACCTCATCCAAACACACCAACATATCCTAATACCTTATTCGAACTTGTTGCAAACCTCAAAACACGTCTAACAACATCAAAACTCATAATTCACATCGAATTCAAGCCTAAATTCCTTAAAACATTCTGAATTACACAATTAATCAAAAACCCGACCAAACGACGTCCGAATGACCTAAAATTTTGCGGACATATCCAAAATCGCATAACCAAGCTACAGATATTGTCAAAATTCCATTCCGACTCCCGGATAAAAATCTCTCCTACCGTTCGGATTTCGCCAAAATTCAACCTTAGCCAATTCAAGCCTATTTCTACACCGGGCCTCCAAATTCAATTCTGATTGCTCCCCTAAGACACAAATTACCTCTCGGAACTAACCGAATCATCAGAATCCGATTTCGAGCTCTCTAACCAAATAGTCAACTCTAGGTTGACTTTCCATGTTCATGTTTCCTTCAAAAAAGCTATATGCCTCATTTTCAATCCAATTCACTCCTAACTCACCCGATGGACTCTAACACTGATATAAAAGCATAAAACATATAGTTACAACATAACGGGGTGGTAATTCCCGTGACGACGGGCCGGGTCGTCACATTCTCCCCAACTTAAACAAACGTTCGTCCTCGAGCGTACCAGAGTGGTACTAGAAGAAACTCAATAGCTGAATGACCTTACCAAGCATATATTCGGGGTGATACCACGTCACCCTATCTATCATAAGTCCGACAATACGATATAGCTGAAATTTCACAGACCATCTGAACCATAAACCACATTGTACTTTCCGAAATCATATACCAATTGCTAATCTCATGACTATACTCAGGATACACTAGAATCCACTGCAATAAGCCATACTCAACGCTCCGGGTGAGGTCATATGATGTATCAAACAACCGAGTCACTCGAGACGATAGTCTCTAATCACAACAATTTCCCACGATAACCAAATACCAACTGAAAAACCTTTTTCATTACCTAAAGTCTTATTCCAACACTTTCATATACTTCCCATGGAAACCGAACACGCAATATATCGAGTCCACCTCTCAGGTCACCCATTCATGAATCCATTTCCCTTTTTAACTGATACAATAATAGATTTCGGAGCTGAACCTCGATATTACCTTTATAACCAGCCAAAATCACATGTACTCACACTCATTATTGGCTCCAACGATCAATTGATTATAACACACCGCACCGGTGATATGACACCTCAACACCGGCCTAAGCCACGACGAGCACAACACAGGCTCCAATAGAGACATTTGAACATACTCAATCATGACAATTGTCTTCAACCAGAGAGCTGTAATTCAATTCTTCTGTGCCATCATAACATAGAACTGAGATCGCGTCTCGCGTTATAGAAATAGAGTACATGACTCCTTCTCGAAAGGTCATAACATTACGTGGCCTTGCCACGATTCATCATTCTATCCAAACACTATTACTCATGAAGCACCTCAATTTACCAAGCTCAAGACAATCAACCACGCACATATTTAGGTCTGAACCCAAGCAATCAATCTCACCCACGGTGAAACAATTAATGTATGCTATCAAATCCTAAAAGGACACAACCGATGTGCCATTCGCCAAGCGATACTCAATACGGATTTTTCCTCAGAAGCCAGGAAGTATTGTATACCAAGTAACATATAACCAGCTCTATTGTCACATTACACTATTTGCGGCGTGCAACCCGCTCCAATGACATACCAGTGGCGGCGTGCCACCCGATCCAGATACCATACCCGTGGCGACGTGCCACCCGATCCAAATAACCATACCTGTGGTGGTGCGCCACCCGATCCATATAGAACCCTCGCCAAAGAAATGCGCGTCAAGTCAAGTTGCTCATTATAGTAAACATATATAGCCTCAAGCTCGGCCACAAGAAACGCATCCGACAAAGTTCCTTAATACCGGAACTAAATCAATGGTAGAAACCCATGCACTGACATCTGCCACAAAGACCCAACTGACAAAGCAATACCTACCAGTTGTCCGCTGGTCTTGAGGTACAACTACCCCGCTGGAGCATACTCTGATGCACTCTGCCACGCAATTTGTGCCATTTCATCATAGTCCATATCACATTAGTCTAGACAACCTGACCCATGACAACAAGCCAGCAATCAAGTATCATAATCCAAATTCGTCATATCAAGTAACGAGATAGCCACTAGGGCTTCCAATTTCCAATAACCGCTAAACGGTGCCGATACACACAACATACCACCGCTGCGTAGGCGGGTTACAAGAACTTCTAGTCTCCAACACATATATAACACATGAATTACCATGCCTAATTCCGTACTTCACCGTACAAATACATAATGTATATCATGCGTCCATTCATACCGCAAAAGCCATTCAGAAAATTTCCTTATGCCGTTTACAACTCAATCACCACTGTCAATCTAACAAGAGGATACCACCACACCACTAAATATTATCTGTTTATATTACCCGGCCCTTTTTGGACCATATTCCCTGCCAATTCACTAGAATAGCTGTACAATTTTCCTTAATCACCGGAAAGATCGATTCTTAAATCACCTGCAGCTGCCCGCGCTGCTCAATAATTTTAATGACTTCCCATATATTATGAACTGATCTCAAAACCTTGAATATGCCATTATCAACTTTCCATATCACATCGCATATACCATATCACACCAGGATAACATGGAAATTCATATCCCTTTTCTACGTCGTAACCATCAGCGCACTCAACTACTCAAGGCCTTTCATGATCCCATATAGAGAAAACTCATTACACATTCCAAGTTTTACATACCAACAGGAAATACACTTATTTTCAAACCACGGTAAAACACATCATAGACTCTTTCTCCCAATTACATTGCATAAATTAAACTGCCAGGACTGAGTCCTTATTCCCATATCGAGTTACACACTGCCAGCACTCAAAAGCTTTATTGCACAATATCTGCGAGACTCATTGCTTCAAACATATACCAGGAGTTAATCGTATTCCTTCTCATACCATTTCGGTTTATTAACAGGTTGTTCCATTTACCCAGTTTCCCTTCTGATTCATCTTTAATTTAATATTAGCCCTTACTGTAACACCATAATACATCAACTCATGTTACCACACGAGACTCGTACGTAAGACCACACCGTCTAAGACCCATAGGCCACTGAATACTCTCTCAATGTTTCCCAAAAGGACCACATTCTACAATACTTTATTTCGAAGAACTTCTTGCGATTTGAATTCGTTACCATTACCTCCCAACACGGTTACATAGAATCCCACCATTCACATAATATAATACAAGTCTTGATCTATTCTAACAAAACCACCGTCTTTAGCCACATACACAATTTTAAGACACCTGACTGTTACAAGCAAAATCTTAAACACCGTAAAACAAATTCTCGGGCGTCAATCACCCTCATTTAGATGTAATTCAACTGTCTTATTGAACAGAACCACTCGTGCCTTGCTAGAACTCTGACACCGCAGAACATGATCACATACAGCTACAATTAGCTATTTTTTTCTTTTCTATACACCGAACATTCTTTACCAACACAAGTTCACAACATCCTAGTATTTCTTCACATCTACGAAGCACCATAAACTTTATCAAAGTTTCCCAACATACCTAGAGACAGAACCAACATAGCACACAATAATGCCATCAATTAATCAATAAAAACCTCCCCAACTTGGCTTGGAGCCATACACCTAAGCATTTTTAGCCACTCACAGCATTCTTACTCAAATGATGCCCCAATGTTCTAGTTAGATTAATCTCAAGTCATTTACAAGCTTCGGCGGAGATTCGAATCATCAGAAATATTAACTCTTTTGCAATTCTTGTATTCATTCACACACAACAGTTAAGCCCACTCTTTAGGTGACAAAAATATTTTCTTAGTCCCAAACTTTCAAAAATTTTTGACAGAGTTTCCTTTGTAATTTGGCGTATCCACCTGCCAGAGAATCACCAAAACCATCCTAGCAATACATTCACAACTCGATAAGACATCACAATGCATATCGACAACATTAGTCTCAATACTACACAAATCATATTATCATAATTGTTACATCAACATGCGTTGTACCTGCTCGAATCATAACACATATCAAATACTTTTCAATTACACATGAGGATCAACCCACCTACTTCTTCTCAATTCAGCATTTCAGCACAATACCTTCCACCATGATACACATAGCATAAGCACTTTAGTCTTCCTGAGTTTGAACTCGTTCCACTACACATAAGGCACTTTACCTTCCAATTAAGAGATATGGTAAATATTCACCAAGACCATAGCTCGGGGCTACACGACAGATTAGATAAGAGTTGAACAATTAATAGCTCATCCATTAGTAAGCCTCCCTAATACTCTACAGATTGGCACAAGGCCCCAAACATGGCTACTAGCCCAAATACATAGATATAAGCCCAGTCTCAGTCATTATACATAGTAATCTATCGATCGGGAAGGACCAAGTCCAAATCCCCAGTCACAATACCACCACGCTCGTCACATGGCGCGTATATCATCTCAGCATAGCACTATATAGTGCAAATACGGGGTTTCAAACCCTCAGTACATTATCTATTGCCACCACTCACAAAATCAGCTCCTCGATGCTCAAGTCATAGACAAGGTCCAGCCTCAAGTCATCCCGACTTGCCCAACATGAATCTCACAGAGATTATATCTCGCCCCTCGTTCGGGGAAACCACAAGCCATAAGGCAATTACATTACTGAGCGCTCGATGCGTACACAGACGTGTGGAAGGAATTTCAAAAATTATATCTCAAGTTGAATCAAGTGCGCACGATAAGAATTCTAAAAAGTGTGAAGTGTTTCCTAAAGGTTCGCAGCCTCCCGAGGATAAGTACAGGCATCCCCGTACCGATCCACAAGACTCTACCAACCGGCTCAAGTCTCATGAGGCCTAGTAAACCTAGGCTCTGATACCAACTTGTCACGACCCCAAATCCGGTCACGATGGCGCCAAGCACACTACTAGGCCAGCCTGACCACTCAATAACAATAACGGAGCGAGGAGCTCGCTTTATCGAAATTAACATATCAAAACATGAAACAACAGTGATATATATATCGAAAACGGGGAACCAAGTCCCAACACATACCAACTCCCATAGACCGAAGGGTCAAGAGTCATGAGCCTCTAATGAACATAAGTGTAATAATGGTTTACAAGATACCAAGTGCGGAAAGAAATAGCAATACAGAATCAAAATACAGTAGGAAGGAATATCGGGTCCTGCGGACTCTGCAGCTACCTCTATCCCACAGAAGTCGCCTCGAACAGCTACCGGATCACTGCTGAGAGGTACCTGGATCTGCACACAAGGTGTAGGGAGTAAAATGAGTACTGCCAGACTCAGTGGTAATAAACAGGGGTAAGACAGCGCAGATAAGAAATCCGCAATAAAGCACTATGTAAAGCTATAATCAAATACCCTGTCACAAAATCAATATCAACTGTACCTGTACCAACAAGTACCAGCAAAATAGTATAACAGCTATCAGATGTAGCTAAATGCAATGCAATGCATGATATGACCGCTACGGCGTGTAGCCCGATCCAATTTGTCCCAACCATTGTGGGGGTTCAGACTCCAGAGGGGCTCCTACTGCCCAAACACAATATTACTGCGGCGTGCAGTCCGATCCAACATATATACCGCTGCGGAGTGCAGTCCGATCCACTACCAGTCAGCTAATATGCAAATACAGCCTCACAGGCTCAAAAGTAGTTTTGAAAACCCTTTTATCATTTTTCAGTTGGAAAATAGTAAGATCCAGTTCCAGAGATTGGAAATAGCATGATAAAAGAAATAGCTACGGACTGGTAGTAACTAACATGTCAATATCATAAGACAATGATAACGATCCTCGCGGGATCCAATAACTGGCTCACAGCCCACAAGTATAATCAACTTCCCAAAAACGGGGTTCCGCGGCTCAAGAGTGGCCAATATCACAATATATAGTATGTAACCATCCGAGAAGGAGGTTCAACGGCTCAAGAATAGCCAATTATCATAACACAGTGCCAACAAGTCGGACTAAGCCATAGTCCCCAACCACAATCGACCCCGCACTCACAAGAGAGTATGTGTCTCGCCGCTATACAGCGTCACAAAGTGGTATACCGGGGTTTCGAACCCGCTGGTCATCACCCACATCTATTACTCACCTCAATACAGCACGACGCCTACTCCGTGATTCCCTTGCCACGAGAATCAAGCGCCGCACGCGTAGAATCAGATCAAATACAGTAGAAATACAACAAATTAGGCTAATGGGATGACACCCAATCAATACAACTCGATTTACACCAAAAATGGCAAAATTGCGAAAACCCGACTTTCGGTACGCTTCTCGAAAAATCACAGAACATTGATACGAGTCTAAACATATAAGATTTACCAAATTCGGACTCCATTTGCCCATTCAAAACATTGATTTTCTAAAGTTCAAGCCTAGGGCTAAATCCTCCATAAATTACCCTAAATTCCTCCATTTTCATGATATAATTGCATAATATTATCAATACTAATCATAGTTTAAGTCCATAGTTGATTACCTGATGATTTCCCTTGAGTTTCTCTTCAAAATCGCCCAAATCGCCTCTAAAGTCGAGACCCAAATGTGTGAAATGTTTCTGAAATTTTCTAACATCTGATACAATTAACTCACTGCGATTTTCTCTTCTGCGGACCCTTTTCCGCCCCTGCGGAACCGCTTCTGCGACAAATTGGTCGCTTCTGCGAACCCAGGCCTATTTGGCCAATTCCGCTCCTGCGATCCACGGACCGCTCCTGCGCGTCCGCTTCTGCGGGAATTCTTCCGCTCCTGCGCGGGATGTCCACTTCTGCGATCAAGAGTCCGCTCCTACGGACACGCCTATGCGATCGAGCTTCCGCTTCTACGGACTCCCCATTTCGCCTCTTGACCGCTTCTGCGGTCTCCTTTACGCTCCTGCGACGCCGCTTCAGCGGAAAGTTTTCCGCTTCTGCGAAGCCAAGCGCTCCTGCGCCCCCTCGTCCGCTTCTGCGGACTCGCTCCTGCGCCCCCATTTACGCAGGAGCAAAAACAACAGAACCAGAGTCAAAACCTGCGATTTTCCACATTTTCTCCCGTTTACACATCCGAAAACACCCCGAGGCCCCCGGGACCTCATCCAAACACACCAACACATCCTAATACCTTATTCGAACTTGTTCCAGTCCTCAAAACACGTCTAACAACATCAAAACCCATAATTCACATCGAATTCAAGCCTAAATTCCTTAAAACATTCCGAATGACACAATCAATCAAAAACCCGACCAAACGGTGTCCGAATGACCTGAAAATTTGCGGACATATCCAAAATCGCATAACGAAGCTACAAAAATTGTCGGAATTCCATTCCGACTCCCGAATCAAAATCTCACCTACCATTCAGATTTCGCCAAAAATCAACCTTAGCCAATTCAAGCCTATTTCTACACCAGGCCTCCAAATGCAATTCTAATAGCTCCCCTAAGTCACAAATCACCTCCCAGAACTAATCGAATCATCAGAATCTGATTTCGAGCTCTCTAACCAAATAGTCAACTCCAGGTTGACTTTCCATGTTCAAGTTTCCTTCAAAAAAGCTATATGCCTCATTTTCAATCCAATTCACTCCTAACTCACCCGATGGACTCTAACACTGATATAAAAGCATAAAACATATAGTTACAACATAACGGGGTGGTAATTCCCATGACGACGGGCCGGGTCGTCACACTATGATAGGTGATTTTGGATATGCGTGCAAAATTTCAGATCATTCGGAGGTGTTTAGGTCGGGTTTTAGATCAAATGTTAGTTTCAGAAGTTTTAATGAAACTTAGGCTTGAATCCGTGAGAATTTGGTGATTTGGATATTTATGATGGTGTTTTTATGTTGCGAGCAAGTTTGAATGAAGTAATGTGACATATCTGTGCATTTGGTTGAGGTCCCCGAGGGTCTCGAGATGATTTCGGATGCCCAACGGGAGGTTTTGAACTTAAATGTTGTAGCAGAAATATTGCAGTCAGACATAGAGCCATTGCGATCGCATAGAAGGCCTGGAGAGGGGAAGATTTTTACTCTATGTGATCACGTAGAGTCAATTGCGATCGCGTAGGTTGAGGAAGTTACACAGTACGATCGCATGGGGGCAATTGCGATAGCGTAGAGGGAATTTGGAACCCAGGAAGATTACTCTATGCGATGGCACAGAGGTCAGTACGATCGCTTAGCTTTAGGTTTCTACACAGTGCGATCGCATACTAACCATTGCGATCGCATACAAGGAAAAATGGCCTGGAAAATTTTACTCCATGCGATAGCATAGGGGCATTGCGATCGCACAGAACAAGGTGTCAGTGACAGAACAGTTAAGTTAAAATTCGGACGCGAACCCTTATTATTTTACACCACTTTTACTTCGTCAAGGGAGTGTTTTGAGTGCTTTGAAGAAAAGAATCAACGGGTAATCGCTGGAGGTAAGTTTCTTGACTCAAAAACATGATTTTATGCTAGAATCAACACCAAAATTCATGAAATTTAGTAGATTTTGTGAAGAACTAGGGCCTAAATCATGAAAACAAATTTTTGGGTTTTGAAAGGCCATTCGAACTCCGATTTTGATACATTTTATATGCACGGACTCGTGGCGAGATGAGGAATCCGTTGGTATGATTTTCAGAATTTTTTGAGAGTGGGCTCAGGACTCGGGTTTTACCAACTTCGTGAATTGTTGTGTTTTTCGAGTAATTTTGATTGGGTTATGTTTATTTGACCCATATTTGTGTAATTGTTGTGGTTTTGACTAGATTCGATGCATGAGGCAGCAAATTCAAATGGAAAAGGCATTGCGGACGAGTCCATGGCCGATTAGAGATATGTAGTTAGTGTATATGGTAGCCTGAGGGTTTGAAAGCCCGGCTTAGCACATTGTGACGCTATTAGGGCGTGACTCGCACCCCATGGCCGGTGCGGGATTGGTCATGACTGGGGATTGAGACTTGGTCCATCCTGAATATGAATAATATTATATTGGCGGTTGAAACACACCCTATGTCAAGTATATATGTGGGCTATAAGCCATGTTTGGGGACTTGTACCGACCTGTAGTATCCCTAGGGAATAGATATCTATGTAATAGCTTGATTTGTAAAATCATTAATCTCAGTCCTGGCTTGAAATAACTATTATGAAATTCTAAGTCACCTGTTCTTGGAAAATTAAGTAAAATTAAAGTATTTTTCATTGTTAATGAATTGGAACCTGGAAATAAATAAATTGAACTGTTGTGTGACTCATATGCATGTTGTGGACTGAGGATGGATCGAGCTGCACACCGCAGTGGATGATATGAATATTGTGCTTGGGCTGAAGGAGCCCCTCCGGAGTCTGTACACACCCCAGTGAGCGCCGCCAACATTAAATGGAACGGGCTACGCACCGTAGCGATCATGTGCATTGCATTGCATTTTTGTTTGTAAATAACCTCTGCTAACTGTGATTTGCTGTTGTTGTTAGTCCGTGGTAGGTATCAGATTGTAGTTTTAGCTTTGCTCTGTGGTATTCTTTGGATTTCCTGCTTTCAGCTATTTTATATACTTTTTACTCATTGAGTACTTAGTACTCACTCCTACTCCCTGCACCTTTGTGTGCAGATTCAGGTACACGGGATGGTTAGACGAGCATTCCAGCTTATATCAGAGTTTATTCGAGTTGCTGAGGTAGCTGCAGGCGTTCGCAGGACCTAGCTTCTCTCTTTATTTCAGTTATTTCTATATATATTCCCAGACTTGTGTATTTTGATCAGTATTCGTATTACTATTCAGTTTTGCTTAGAGGCTCTAGACTTGTGACCCCAGATCTTTTGGGAGTGTTATTTCGATGTTCGCACTTCTCAGTATTTAATTATACTATTATTATTAGAATACTATTATTGACTCTAATATTCTTTTTGAAATGTGTCCTTTTGAGACTGGTCTTTAGCTGTGGAAACAGTTGTTGGTCTGGCTTGCCTAGCTTTAGGGTTGGGCGTCATCACGACTGAGTTTGGGTCGTGACAGATGGTCTGTTGTGACCTTCTTGCTAGGGATGATTTTCTCCTTCCCTTAACACTTTGTGTTATATTTTTTTTCCTCAAATGGGTAGCTGACTTCAAAACTACTTCCTTCAAGACTGGTGTTATTTTTCTTCCCCAAATGGGTATTTAATTTCAAGAAAATATTCGCAATGAGAGAAAATTTTTTGCCTCAGTTTGATCATCTTTTTTGTGGCATGCGTTTCCGCTATCAATGTCATTTCCTTTTCCTGATTCAAATCAAAGAAAATTTGTTAGTTCGGTGGTTGGTTGTGATGCTCTTGTCGGGGATGGTTCTCCTCCTCCTCTTTCCTTGCTCTGTGTTTCATTATCAAAACTTGCTGGAGATGTTATTATTTGCTGGGGTTGATATTCCTGCTAGGAATAGTTTTTCCCTTTCTTGTTTCCTCGCCCTCCTTGACGACTCTTTATGCACAAGCCATTCACCATTTTTTCCACTTGTATCCTGACCACCCAAATTCCTCTGACAGTGACCCTGCTTGAGGATCTTGCATATTTTATTTGATGAACCATTTCCTTCGTTCATCCTTGTTACTGAAAATACCTTTTATGCTGGGGATATCCTCCTTGACACTGAACTTATCCATTTGTCAATTTCCTTTTACTGGGGAATATACTTTTGGACACTGACCTCTGCGCTTGTTTCTTCCTAGCTTACATCACTTGGATGTTCTGCTCAGATCCCGTGTTGCGTAATTGGAAAGCTGATGGAAAATTTTGAAGTCATTTCTCACAAACAGATTCTATTGGGGAATTTTTTATGAAAGGAGAAAGATAAAAGGAACATAATAAAAGACAAAGGAGGAGGATAACTCTTTAAAAAGAAAAATTACAAAATAAAAATAGAAACCTATCAAACGTGGATACCAACTATAATGGCCGTGACATACACATATAGCCTATCCTCCATCGTTAATTCGCCTTTTCATAATCTTCGTCTGGGGGCTTTCCCATCTGATTCTCAATCTTTATTTGACTTGTAGTGACCGAAGGTTTTAACTATCAAGTCTCTCTCGTTTTGATTTTTCTCTCAGCTTTCATCGTCTTATGGTGCCCATGAAGGATTTCACCGATAAGACTCTCTAATTTGTGTTACTTTTTAGCTGGGGATTGGGGCGGTTACTGCTAAGACTCTCATATTTTTTCTGCTGGATATCAGAGCCTTTTTTGTCGGGAATCAGAGTGTTATGTCTTGATGAAACCCTCTCATTTTTCTCACTTGTCCACTTTTGAAGATTGGTCAAAAGGTCTTTCTTTGGACCGTAATGTGGGATTTGGATAAGGCTAGAAAGAAAGGGTATTGAAGGCTCAAAATAACTCAACTTTGGGTTCAAAATTTACAACCTTCGGACCTAGATTTATTTATAATAAACACAATTTTTTTGCCCCAGTTTTCTTGTTTAGGGATTTGTTATTTTTATTTACACTATGACCGAGCTGTGAAGCGCCTACGTATCCTCTTTGACGAATCAGGTCAAACGTTGTTCCCAATTCCTTGTTGTTCTTGTTTTCCTTTTTATTTTATTTTTCTTTCTCTTTTCTATCTTTTTTTTGTTTTCTTTTTCTCTTTTTTTTCTTTATCTTCCACGTTTGTATTTCTAATATTTGCTATTGATTCCAAATGAGGGGTATGAAAGAAAATATATGAGGCTCAAAGGGGGTAACGAAGGATAAAGTGTTTAGGTAGCAGAACAAAATGCCTTCGTCATTCCAATCTTCAAAACATGCCAAGTGCAAACAATACAAATAGATATTCGCTATATCTTTAATGCACTGTTGGGCAACGCTCTTATTTTTATTACCGCGAACGACCCCCATGTCAAACATGGCCAACTTGCCTGTAACGGGTTTCTTTTTACTTGCCCCGATCACTTTCCAATTGCTTCATGATTAATTTTTAAGATTAGGTCCAAATTATATGCCGATGACATGTCACAAGAGTTGACAGAAAAAAGGACTATAAACAGGAAAGACTTAAATCAAAGAAAAATGACTAGAAATAACAGAAGACAGAGAATTGCATTAGACAGTGAAACGGTTCGAACGACACAACAAACAAAATAAACTGGGGTAAGACCCTGTGAGCAAACCTAGACAACACTAAACGAGACACTACAAACAAAGGAACTAGATAAAATAAAATGATAGAAGGGTTTGAATTACAAGACGGTATCCGGTTTACAACCCTGAAATAACCTGGACAACAGAAATGACAACAAAATAAGACACCGAAAACTTCACTTTGGTTGACTGAGAAATGGAGTGTCTTCCCAATTATCAAGCATGACATCTTGGCCACTGAGCTTCGCATCAATATTACCAAGGCCACTTTCTGTTTCAACATTTTCTGCTTTAGTCAATACATCGCCAAGAGGATTTATGTGCTCCTTGTCACCAGGGACAATTCCTACAAAGTGTGCATCATGATGTGCAGGTAAAGGACTCTGTGCGATATTTTGGGTGTCACTGTCTTGGATCTCAGTCAGGTTTTCCTGGATCTTGTGTTTCCGGCTTACCACAAACCAACCACCTCAATTTTCTCAAAAATTCAAAACAAAACAAGTTAGAATGGACTTCGTCGGTCCTTATTATTAACAACATTTTTTTATGGACTCAGTCAGTCCTTAGTATTAGCAAAACTTTTCACTTTATTTTTCTTTTTCTGTGTGGACCCAGTCAGTCCTTATTAACACCTTTTTTTTCTTTTCCATTTTTCCAAATTATTTTTTTCTTTTTTGGTTATGGTCGAATCTTATGGATATTTCCTACATATCATGACCCCGTATGAATCAGACCTAGCATAGTTCACGCTGATACACGGTAAATAACAATAAAACATTTTTTTCTTTCATTTTTTTATAATACAACAAACTCGATAACGCATGTTTAAAAGTTGGCTATACTTAACAGACTTTGATGAAAAGACAAACTACAGACTCGAAAAGCAAACACCCACACATAAAAGAATTACAAACTCAAAACAAAAGGGACAGATTATGTCACGACCCTAGTTCACTAATCGTGAACATGTCGTGATGGCACCCAGTCCCCACGACTAGGTAAGCCTAACACGTTGCGGAATATACAAGCTAAAAACATTTAAATAAGAAACAGCGGAAAAATAGCATAAAACGATATGTAATCCGTGCCGCTTGGCACATACATCCTTAAACACACTGTGTAAACACTACCAAGATCCGGAATCTCACGGGTAACACAGACTAAAAGAGAACATACAACTGTAGCTCTATGTATAAGGGGTATCTAACAACGGAATGAAGGAAAAACATCTACTAGAACTAGAATAGAAGGAAGGCCTCCGGATCCGCGGACGAAGCAGATCATACCTCGAGGTCTCCCAAAGCTCTGCTGAATCACCTAGTGTGACCCTGTCCTGATGTACCTGGATCTGCACAACAAAAGTGTGCAGAAGAGTAGCATGAGTACACCACGGCGGTACTCAGTAAGTGCCAAGCCTAACCTCGATGGAGTAGTGACGAGGAAGGTCAAGGCCCTACTGAGATAAAACAGTTACAAAAATGATAATAACAATAATAAGCAGTTTAACGATAATAATTCCGAAATAACAACAATAAAAAGATTACTGCCACCGTCTACAATTAACTAACAACAAGTAACAAACTCAATTAATAAGTCCAAGACCTGTGGGAATTGAACCCACAGTCCCATTAACAGTACCCCCTGGGTCTCCGGGAATCGAACACGCATCCCATGTCTCAATAATATCTCAATAACTCGGGATCTCCGGGAATCGAACCCGCAGTCCCTACAAATAACTCGGGATCTCGGGAATCGAACCCGCAGTCCCTACAAATGACTCAGGATCTCGGGAATCGAACCCGCAGTCCCTACAAATAACTCAGGATCTCAGGAATCGAACCCGTAGTCCTTACAAATAACTCAGGATCTCGGGAATAGAATCCCGCAGTCCCTACCAATAACTCAGGATCTCGGGAATCGAACCCGCAGTCCCTATAAATAACTCAGCATCTCGGGAATCGAACCCGCAGTCCCTACAAATAACTCAGGATCTCGGGAATCAAACCCGCAGTCCCTAAAAATAACTCGGGATCTCGGGAATCAAACCCGCACTCCCTACAAATAATATATCAATAAACTTCGGGTCTTCGGGAATCGAACCCGCAGCCCTTGGATCTCCGGGAATTGAACCTGCGGTCCACAAACACAGCAAATAAAGGAATACACAGAGAGAATATAATATGCTTAACTATAACTTCACCGAAAAATAGTGCCAATAATTTTCAAGAAGCTCAAATAAGACAATTAGGCAACTAGAAAGTTAAATACTATCTAATCATGCTTTTCTGACTACTACCGGGTAAAAATATCGAATTTACAGCTAAAAGAAGGAATATCACTCATCGAACATTTTAAGTAAAGTATGTGTTCAACAACCAGCGCATGTACACGCCCGTCACCTCGCGTAAAAGGCATTTAAACTATCACATAATATCCTAGGGGTGAAAATTTCCCCACACGAGGTTAGACAAGCCACTTACCTCGACTCCGGTACAAAACCGCTAAGAGACAATTCTCTTGCCGCGAATGTCGGCCTCCACAGGTATAGTATCTGATAAAAATCAATAGAATCACCTAAAAAATAGGCCAATTGGGCATTACCCAATCAAAATAACTCAAAATACACCAAAACCCACAAGTTGCTAAAACCTGACTTTCGGTACGTTTCTCGAAAAATTACGAAAGTTATATATTCGGGTTCCTTATCTCGACACGAGTCCGTGCATATAAACTTTATCGAAATCAGACTCCGTTTGCCCATTCAAATCAAAGGTTTTCTAAAATTTAGGCCTAGGGCTCAAACCCTCCATTAATCCTCCATTAACAGTGAAATAATCACAAATTTCATGATAAACTAACGAATTTAAGGTCAAGAAACTTACCCCCGAAGATTTCCCAATGATAACCCAGCGTTTCCCATCAATTTCCTCTCTTGGAGCTCAAAAATGGCGTTTTTGATTATGGGGTCGCGGCTGAAATGTTTCTGGACTTAAAGTCACTGCCAGGCCAATTAACTCTACGCGATCGCAGCACTGGGCTTGCGATCGCGATTCACAAATCCTGGGCGGCCTATTTTTCTTCTACTCGATCGCGTGGGCTTGGACGCGATCGCAGTGAACAACTTAGCACCCCCTACGCGATCGCAACGATACGAACGCGATCGCACTGCACGCGTACTCAACCTTACGCGATTGCAGGCCTAACCTCGTGATCGCAAAGCTCCCCAGCTTTTCCCTACGCGATCGCAGACTGCCCCTCGCGATCGTAGAGCCTAATAATTTCCTCTTACGCGATCGCATGAACTGCTTCGCGATCGTGAAGCACAAAAATTCTCTGCAATATTGCAGCAGAACCAGCAGTGCAATTGGCACCAAAATGGTCCGTTTGGACCCCCGAATTCATCCCGAGGCCCCCGGGACCCCAACGAAAACCACCAACCTACTCCAAAAACATGATACAAACTTATTCCAATCATAAAAACACGTCTAACAACATCAAACCCCATAATTCACATCGAATTCAAGCTTAAATTTCTTAAAACTTTCCGAATTGCACATTCGATCTAAAACCCAATCAAACAATGTCCGAATGACCTAAAAATTTGCGGACATATCCAAAATCACATTACGAAGCTACATGTATTGTCGGAATTCTATTTCGACCATCGAATCAAAATCTCACATGTCGTTCGGATTCGGCAAAATTTCAAACTTCGGCATTTCAAGCCTAATTGAGCTACGGACCTCCAAAATATATTCCGAACGCGCTCCCAACCTCGAAATCACCTAACGGAGCTAATGGAACCATCAAATTTCCATTCCAAGGTCTTCTTAACACTGTTCTAGCTACGGACCATTTTCTAACTTTAAAGCTCTCATTTAGAGACTAAGTGTCCCAAAATGCTCCAAATTTCAGAACCGACTCTCCCGGCAAACCACAATAGCAGAAATGAACTTAGGGGAACAGTTAAATTGGGGATTTGGTCGTAATTTTCTAAAACGACCGGCCGGGTCGTTACATCTTCCCACACTTAAAAGATTCGTTCGTCCTCGAACGAGCATAAAAAACATACTTGGAGTGGTGAAAAGATGAGGGTACTGGCTGCGCATATCCTGTTCGACCTCCTAAGTTGCCTTCTCGACCGACTGACCTCGCCACTGAACCTTTACTGGAGCGATGTTCTTTGACCTTAGCTTCCTGACTTGCCTGTCTAGAATGGCTACTGGCTCCTCCACATAAGACAAATCCTCGTCTAGGTGAACAGAAGTGAAATCCAACACATGCGACGGGTCACCATGGTACCTCCGGGCATAGAGGCATGAAATACGGGATGGACTCCGGCTAGGCCGGGAGGTAAGGCCAACTCATAAGCAACCTCCCCAACATGCCTCAAAATCACAAAAGGGCCAATAGATCTAGGACTCAGCTGAGCACATTAGCCTGATGTATCTGACGATATTCCCTCTTGTTTAAACAATTAAGTCTTAGAGCCTATTTCCGACATCCGGAATTCCGTGTCAGGCTTGTTTCCATCAAGAGATCACTCAATAATCCTCAAACACCGTCCTCAAACATGACTGCATAACCTTGCTGGATTCTTACCTTGCAACACTAAATCCACAGGACCACGATAATATTTTATGATTAGATTAGCCAAAAAATCAACGAATCGGATGCTCCCATTGCACCTCACGATATACATAGATCTCGTTCCAACTTATACAATACTGACACGACGGAAGAGATGCCCCGATATCCATAACCAACGACTGAATCAACAATTCATTGGGTCTATACTCCTGACAGGATCCATTACCTTGTCCTAAACCAGAGGATGATTCCTTCCTCTATAATATACTTCATATAATCAGTTTGCACTGACCCCAAATCACATAATCTCATCTCACCCAGTACGAACTGCTCAGGCGATAAGCCACATCAGACATAATCAAAAGTCCCACAAGATGACACAATGTGCTAGTAATCCACTAATTCGTACGTGATACAAAAGGAAGGAGAACACTAGAGAGAACTATTCAACTCTCACATTAACATGGACCTCCTTAGAAAATAGGAAATAGAACACATAAAAGCAATTATAGACATTGAAATAAACATCACACTGTTGCGGCGTGCAACCCGACCCCAACAATATGACCATGGCGGCGTGCCACCCGATCCCAACAATATAACCATGGCGGCGTGCCACCCGATCCCAATAATATAGACTCACACAAAGAGTCATATGTCGAGCTGAATAGCTCATCACATCAAAATACTGAATATCGATCATAAGCACACTAAGGTGCATGATATCAGTCACAAGGAAACACATAGCGCCATAGGCTACAAACTCAAGCACGACTAAGGTGCGATATAAGATCTGAGTCTCGAGAGCTATCATGCTCATATAACATCACCGCTGAGCGGAACCTCAACACATAAGGAACTTACCAAGCCGTCTCACACTCATACGGCGCAATATATCTTTACATGAATTAACTAACCGCGAAATAAGACCGCGACTATCCCTCCATAAAGGGTGCATTGCTGGAAGAAACATAACTGGCCTGACGCAAGGCTTACTCCCACATTTAAATCTATCCACCGACCTTAAGTCTATTCTGGTCGTGCCAAGCTAAGTCAATAATATTTCACAGGTCTATAACCCAATAAGTAGAGTTCCCCCCAGGCATAAGTTCTCAAATGGATGATATCACCAAAAATCCTCATACTGGTTTAAATTTCTAACCAATCAAGTGACTACCTGTCACAGCTATACAATCTTCTTGTGGGGCAAGCTCCCACCATCTTCCGAATAATTAAACGGGCCTGCACATTCAACCCACCGGCTGCACTAACACTGAAAAGCGATCAGGAGTCCCTAACCGGGATGCAAAGCCTTTCTAACAGAACACCTATCTCAAATGATACTGATGTTAATACCCTTCTTACTCAAAACACTGAAACTCCTTTCCTGCTCATCCGAGCTCTTTATATCACATTCATTGACCAAACCGTGACCTTGGTCCTTACTTCAAATTTCATACTACTCACTGCACCTCACGTGTCGATATATGATAGACACAATTTCTAGCATAGCTCTAGAACTGACGATAGGCTAATACTTCATCACATAAGACCTTCCATTTAACTCATTTCAGGATAACTATAGCAACACACGGCGAGTTCTCATAACCGTTGAATATGCCAATCTCTAAGTAGTGGTCCAAGCCACCATAACCCTTTCCGAGGTCCGCCTACTCATAACAGGCCATAACAGAAGAATACTTCAGAATACCATCAATCATTGCGGCCGACAAGCCTCAAATGCATCGCCACAAATCGCATGCATACCTCGATCATGTTACATGAACCGATCATTGACACCAATATGCCAACTCAACTTTGGCTAATCAATCTACTTCCTTCCAGTGTATCCTAGATTGCCTTAGAAGTGTTAATATGCCCCTTCAATACCTAACTTATTCCAACCACACTCACGCCGAGTGACCTTAAATCATGAGGCCATGCTGTCTCAAAAATGACTACCATTTCATGTCTCTCAAATGCTACGCCACAAATCAAAACATCATAGAACATTTTGTGCCTTTCTTCCTGAGTTGCTTCAAAAGCTTAAGCCTCGACTATACTTATAGACTCAGAATTATCAAACACCACACTTTTCCTCTTGAATTCATTAGGACCGCTATTGAGAACCATCCGGCCCTAACTTGTCCTAGTACGCAACCAATTCTACTGAATTTTATAACATATGAATACCCTACATTATACCATACGAGCCTCAACTCTTGCCCATCCGCAAGTTTTCAAGAACTTTTGAATAGCACCTAAATACATCGCCGGCCAAATCTGATACGACACATGACCCATAATTACATCGTTGATAGTGAAATCCTTTCACTTGACACGAAGCCTTAAGATACATCTTGCTAATCCATGATACTAGCCCTTAACATTCGTACTTCTTCATCATAAAACAAGCCAAAGGCATTCGTTTGGTATATGTCCTTCTTAAGACAATTAAACTCATTTTCCCCAGTATCTCTGCTGGCTGAATCCTTCGCTAAATAGATATCTCATATGAACCATATAGTCTTTATTACCACCAACTATCTTTAGATCTACATCCACCTTGTGATCCTACCATTGTCGTGACGATTTGGCAGTTAAGTAAACCTTCTCACGACCGTACTATCAACCGAATGCCAGAACCTAGTGCACCCCCATGTGCACAATTGAAGATCTCTCAATTCTCTTGCATTATCGATATGGACGACACGCGGTAACAATAGATGAGTAAATTCTTGACTCCCTTGAGATCTCTCTGCAGCATCACGAACCGTCGGTGCATACTTGATACCGAGTGCGCAATTTCAATACACGAGTGGATACAAAAGAACATATGACACAGGCTTCAACTGAATAAATGACGCACGATAAGGAATTCAAAGAATTGAAGAGTTTCCTAAACATTTACATAGCCTCTCGTAGATAAATACAGACGTTTTCGTATCGATCAGCGAGACTCTAAGTAACCGGTATGTGTCCCGTGACTCCTATGAACCTAGAGCTCTGATACCAACTTGTCACGACCCTAGTTCACCAATCGTGAACATGTCGTGATGGCACCCAGTCCCTACGACTAGGTAAGCCTAACACGTTGCGGAATATACAAGCTAAAAACATTTAAATAAGAAACAGCGGAATAATAGCATAAAAAGATATGTAATCCGTGCCGCTTGGCACATACACCCGTCAAACACACTGTATAAAACACCACCAAGACCCGGAATCCCACGGGTAGCACGGACTAAAAGAGAACATACAACCGTAGCTCTATGTATAAGGAGTATCTAACAACGGAATGAAGGAAAAACATCTACTAGCACTAGAATAGAAGGAAGGCCTCCGGATCCGCGGACGAAGCAGATCATACCTCAAGGTCTCCCAAAGCGCTGCCGAATCACCTGGTGTGACCCTGTCCTGATGTACCTGGATCTGCACAATAAAAGTGTGCGAAAGAGTAGCATGAGTACACCATGGTGGTACTCAGTAAGTGCCAA
Source organism: Nicotiana noctiflora (assembly GCA_032618575.1). Taxonomy (NCBI): domain Eukaryota; kingdom Viridiplantae; phylum Streptophyta; class Magnoliopsida; order Solanales; family Solanaceae; genus Nicotiana; species Nicotiana noctiflora. The sequence continues at coordinate 141,736 of JASVEL010005122.1, read as the reverse complement.
GCCTAACCTCGATGGAGTAGTGACGAGGAAGGTCAGGTCCCTACTGAGAGAAAACAGTTACAAAAATGATAATAACAATAATAAGCAGCTTAACGATAATAATTCCGAAATAACAACAATAAAATGATTACTGCAACCGTCTACAATTAACTAACAACAAGTAACAAACTCAATTAATAAGTCCGGGACCTGTGGGAATTGAACCCACAGTCCCATTAACAGTACCCCTGGGTCTCCGGGAATCGAACCCGCAGCCCATGTCTCAATAATATATCAATAACTCGGGATCTCCGGGAATCGAACCCGCAGTCCCTACAAATAACTCGGGATCTCGAGAATCGAACCCGCAGTCCCTACAAATAACTCAGGATCTCGGGAATCGAACCCGCAGTCCCTACAAATAACTCAGGATCTCGGTAATCAAACCCGAAGTCCCTACAAATAACTCAGGATCTCGGGAATCGAACCCGCGGTCCCTACAAATAACTCAGGATCTTGGGAATCGAACCCGCAGTCCCTACAAATAACTCAGGATCTCGGGAATCGAACTCGCAGTCCCTACAAATAACTTAGGATCTCGGGAATCGAACCCGCAGTCCCTACAAATAACTCAGAATCTTGGGAATCGAACCCGCAATCCCTACAAATAATATATCAATAAACTTTGGGTCTCCGGGAATCGAACCCGCAGCCCTTGGATCTCCGGGAATTGAACACGCAGTCCACAAACACAGCAAATAAAGGAATACACAGAGAGAATATAATATGCTTAACTATAACTTCACCGAAAAATAGTGCCAATAATTATCAAGAAGCTCAAATAAGACAATTAGGCAACTAGACAATTAAATACTACCTAATCATGCTTTTCTAACTACTACCGGGTAAGAATATCGAATTAACAACTAAAAGCAGGAATATCACTCATCGAACATTTTAAGTAAAGTATGTGTTCAACAACCAGCGCATGTACACGCCCGTCACCTCGCGTACAAGGCATTTAAATTATCACATAATATCCTAGGGGTGAAAATTTCCCCACACGAGGTTAGACAAGCCACTTACCTCGACTCCGATATAAAACCGCTAAGAGACAATTCTCTTGCCGCGAATGTCGGCCTCCACAGGTATAGTATCTGATAAAAATCAATACAATCACATAAAAAATAGGCCAATTGGGCATTACCCAATCAAAATAACTCAAAATACACCAAAACCCACAAGTTGCCAAAACCCGACTTTCGGTACGCTTCTCGAAAAATTATGAAAGTTATATATTCGGATTCCTTATCTCGACACGAGTCCGTGCATACAAAATTTATCGAAATCGGACTCCGTTTGCCCATTCAAATCAAAGTTTTTCTAAAATTTAGGCCTAGGGCTCAAACCCTCCATTAATCCTCCATTAACAGTGAAATAATCACAAATTTCATGATAAACTAACGAATTTAAGGTCAAGAAACTTACCCCCAATGATTTCCCGATGATAACCCAGCGTTTCCCTTCAATTTCCTCTTTTGGAGCTCAAAAATGGCATTTTTGATTATGGGGTCGCGGCTGAAATGTTTCTGGATTTAAAGTCACTGCCAGGCCAATTAACTCTACGCGATCGCAGCACTGGGCTTGCGATCGCGATTCACAAATCCTGGGCGGCCTATTTTTCTTCTACGTGATCGCGTGGGCTTGGACGCGATCGCAGTGAACAACTTAGCAACCCGTACGCGATCGCAACGATACGAACGTGATCGCACTGCACGCGTGCTCAACCTTACGCGATCGCAGGCCTAACCTTGCGATCGCAGAGCTCCCTAGATTTTCCCTACGCGATCGCAGACTCCCCATCGCGATCGCAGAGCCCAATAATTTCCTCTTACGCGATCGCATGAACAGCTTCGCGATCGCGAAGCACAAAAATTCTCTGCAATATTACAATAGAACCAGCAGTGCAATTGGCACCAAAATGGTCCGTTTGGACCCCCGAATTCATCCCGAGGCCCCCGGAACCCCAACGAAAACCACCAACCTACTCCAAAACATGATACGAACTTATTTCAATCATAAAAACATGTCTAACAACATCAAAACCCATAATTCACATCGAATTCAAGCTTAAATTTCTTAAAACTTTCCGAATTGCACATTCGATCTAAAACCCAACCAAACAACGTCCGAATGACCTGAAAATTTGTGGGCATATCCAAAATCACATAACGAAGCTACAGGTATTGTCGGAATTCCATTCCGACCCTCGAATAAAAATTTCACCTGTCGTTCGGATTCGGCAAAATTTCAAACTTCGGCATTTCAAGCCTAATTGAGCTACGGACCTCCAAAATATATTCCGAACGCGCTGCCAACCTCGAAATCACCTAACGGAGCTAATGGAAACATCGAATTTCCGTTCCGAGGTCGCCTTAACACTGTTCCGGCTACGGACCATTTTCTAACTTTAAAGCTCTCATTTAGGGACTAAGTGTCCCAAAATGCTCCAAATTTTAGAACCGACTCTCCCGGCAAACCACAATAGCAGAAATGAACTTAGGGGAACAGTTAAATTGGGGATTTGGTCGTAATTTTCTAAAACGACCGGTCGGGTCGTTACAGATTACTTTCTGAATATGTCAATTTTAACCAAATGGCAATTTTTACAAACGTGGCCCCTTCTCTATTCCACATGAATTTTGAGGCAGTGGAGGATTATTTTACGACATTTCACAAACTTATCTGTTATTTTACGAATATAGCCTTTCGACAACTGAAAGATACTCAAAGGCTATCTTGGCAAGAACGGGGTAAAAAACTGCCAAAGCTGGCTCTACTTATTTTGACCAAAAATCCAAACGGCATTTGCAAATAAACTGACTCTTTTTTTTTCTTGTATTTTTTTTGAATTAAAATGAAAAGACCTGGTTTGGAAAACACGGCCTTTCAGCACCTCGGGGATAAAGATTTTCAGGCTGTGTGGGTCAATCGGTCAAATTCTAAAAACAATGAGCCATAGGTGGCTGTTTATACAAAATCAGCCTTCCGGTGTCCCTTTCAGGAACATTCGGCTATTTTTGACAAAAACAACATCACAAGACTTATTTATGACTCTTTTTCTTGTTTTTTAAAAAACAAAATTGAAAACCCAATATTGCAAACACGCCCTTTCAACGCCTCGGGGGCGAAGATTTTAAGGTTGTGTGGGTTAGTCGACCAAAACTCTAGAAAAAACATGATCAAAGGTGGCCGTTTATGCAATGTCGGCCTTTCGGCGTCTCTTTCGGGAACATTCGGCCATATTTGACAAAGGCAGCCCCACCCAACTTATTTATGACAAGAATTCAAATTTTGAAATTCTTGTTTTTTTGGGCTATTTTTGCAAAAGGGGAGGTTGGACCCGATGAGGGTTGCCTACGTATCTCACACCCAATGAGAATCAAACATGCGTAGTTCGGCCCAAATAAAACCAACTATATGTACAGATAAAACATTATTATTTTTTATTTTATTGACAAACAAATAAACTATTTTTTGAAAACAAAATCACACATTTTTTTATATTGAAAAATAAAGCAAACTATTTTTGAAAATATATATTTTTTGGTGGAAAGTACAAATTATTTTTAAAAATAAAACTCTTCATTTTTTTTATTGGCAAATAAAACAAACTATTTTGAAAATAGAAACTTATTCTTTTTTCATTGGCAAACAAAAGAAACTATAATTTTTGTTTTTATTTTCTCAAAAATCCGATAGAGTTTTGACACTACTTGGGCATTGGTTTGTTTTCCGAAAATGAGTAGTAATCTCTCTACATTATTATTATTATTCTTTTTTTTTCCATTTTTCTCTCAATATTTAAAACCCGGTCAGCATGCAAGTCTGAAGCAAATAAATACGTAAAACAAACAGGATGCAGCATGATGGTCTTTTTCATTTCAGGTTTCCTAGACGGACCCAACTCCTATGTTGAGTCCACTAAGTCAAATGCAAATAAGCGTTCCTACTAGGGTGTCCGGCATGAAGTTTTGTCGTACTAGGCTAAAAACCAGGGTGTTTGTTCTGGACCGTGTACCCAAGCGGACAACTCGAGTCGAGGAAGGAGCTCCTTTCCGGGAACCAAAAGGCCAGCCGGCTTAGAAACTTTCCGATCCTCTTTCTTATTTCGGGGTAAGACACTAACAGAATAGGGAGTCTCAACTAGTAAGCAAATCCCCGAAGGTGAGAAGAGAAGGGTTTCGGATCAGTTTATATATATAGTTCACAGAACATCAAAGCAATAAAGCAACATTAGCACATTTGGGCTCAACATGTAAAATTAGATAAAACAAAGCAAATTATAAAAATTCATTTAAGCTTGAATTCGGAACTTTAAATACCTATATCTTACTCTCTCCAAGCAAGCATCCTATTAGTGATCTGGCATGAGTTTATTGTTCTTCTAGGTTAAAAACCTGGGTATGTTTTCTAGACAATGTACCCGAGTGGCCAACTCGAGTCGGGGAGGGGGCTACGTACCGGGGTCCTGCGAGATCGTCCGGCTTTGTAACTTGTCCGAGCCCTTTTCTTATTTCAAGGTATGACACTAACAGAATGGGGAGTCTCAACCAGTGAGCATATCCCCAGAGGTAAGAAGAGAAGGGTTTCGACACAGTTTATATATACAGTTAACAAAATATCAAAGCAGTAAAAAGCAACACTTTGCACATTTAAGACAACTTATAATAAAGATCACATAATAAATAAGCCAAATACAATAATTATTCCAAGCTCGAATTCTTAAACCCTGAACCATTGGTTTTGGGTTTTATTTCCCCAGCAAAGTTGCCAGAGGTGCCACACTTCCATTTTCGCTACCACACCCCGCGAGGGATGTAGTAAAGGGAGTTTTTCCAATTAAAGAACAATCGAAATGGGATTCATTTATTAAGAGATTCAGAGTCGCCACTTGGAAGATTTATGGTATCCCAAGTCACCGATTGAATCCCGAATCGAGGAAAGGTTTGACTCTATTTATCAGTCCGCGAACCAGAAATTCGGATAAGGAATTCTGTTAACCCGGAGAAGGTTTTAGGCATTCTCGAGTTCTGTGATTCTAGCACGGTCGCTCAACTGTCATATTTGTCTTATTTATCTGATTTTATAACATGCTTTAACTTATGTGAAAATTTTAACTTTCAACCGCTTTTGATTATTATTATTTTATAAGAATTGCAACATCGTAAAAACACATCTCAAAGCACGTCACATTAATGTACCCGTGGATAATTACATATTTCAACTCCGTTGAGGTTTGGATTTGGGTCACATAAATGTGCACCCGAGTTTAAGAAAGTGAAATTATTAATACGCGCCTAAAGAGACTAACGCATTATTATTTTTTTGGAAGACCATAAAATTCGCCAAACGGCACATCCCGAAATCTAAGTATTTTTATATATAAATTTAATGAGGCCCCCGTAATTTATATATTTTTTGCCTAGTGATGCTCATCCCATTTATTATCTAAAGGGCAACCTAAAAGCAACTATGATTTGCTATTTACTTTTTTTGTCTCTAAAAATAAAGAAAAGTCCTAATTAATTTTGTTATTGAATTAAAAATGGCCAATCACAAGCCTTCTCCCAAGACCAAATGTACATAGTATCAAAACTGGACCCGGGCCACTTCTCAAAACTGGGTTGTTGAACCCAAGCCATTTAAATCAAACCAAACTTCAATTCAATGTGAACAAGTGTTCACAGAATTTACTTCAAGTTGGGATCGACTTATGCTAATGTTACTTAACAAAAAAAGGCGAATTAGACATGTTGAAATAGCATATAGGAATAACAATTTGTTTGAACTTTTTTTTATAACTACTAAACAGGATTTTACGACATCCTACACTATTCTACATTACACTAGTAACACAAACTAAACCAAATGGGAATAAATAACCACTGGACTAACATGCTCACACGAATTAACTTAGTAGTTCACGGGCAGTAAATAGTCGAAAATGATTACAAGATTTTAACTACAGTGAACAACCAATCAAATTACAGAAAAAAAAACTATCTAGAATATGACATTCATTAAATTGCAATTCAACAGCAGAGGCTTTAATTTCATTTCTGTTTCAAACTGGAGATCCATTCTAATGGATTTAGGATGTGTACCTAGATAATGAAAAATAGAACAAGAAGGAGTAGTCAGTAGCAGATAACACAGCAACAAACAAGCAATTTTGTCCCTGTGTATCCAGTGTATCCAGAGTGTATATCGAGTGTATACCGCTTTCTTCGCCCCCTTCTTTTTCTTTTTCTCTATTTTTTCCTCCTTATTTTTTCTAAATTTCTCTTCTATTTATAGCAAAATGTTCGAAAATTTTCAGATTTTTTTTAATATATTATTGTTTTATTATTTTTTTAATTAAAGAAATCCCACTTACAAATTGCATTTATCTTTTTAGAAAAAGAAATCCCACCTTTATTTACTTTTATTTTTAAAATTCCAACTATAATTACTTTTATTTTTTTAATTTTCCACTTTCTTTTATTTTTTAAAAGGAGAGGCCACTTTCTTTTAAAATTAAACTCTCTTTTACTTTTGATTTTTTTAATTTTCATCCACTTTTAACTTTTATTTTTTTATTATTTTTTTCAACTTTCTTTCATTTTTCAATTATTTAAAACCAACCGAAATAATATTTAAAAAAATATTTTAATAATAATATTAATAGTAATAAATAACCTTTTAAATTTTATACTTTTATCTTATATATAAAAAATGAAACAAAAGCTAAAATACATAGTGAAAAGTCCAAATACAATCAAAAATTAGGTGTTCACATCTGCCCCTCTCTGCTCGAAAACACAAAGAGTTTTTGGGGAAAGATAATGTGAACAGTGCGACTAATTTTTATCATATCGTTATTTAAAAGACGAAGAAAATAAAAAGGAAAGGAGAAACCGAGTCGTGGTTATGGACAGCCTATATATCCCGTGTTATAAGGGAATCAGATCGCGTGTAGTTTAGAAGTTTTGGAAGCTGGGACTACCGTGGGATTGAGAATTTGTTGTTACTATTGTTGTATGTTGTTACTAATGCTTACCGATGTCCTTATTACACCATGCTAAAAAAAAGAAGCTAGACTAAACTAGTCTATGAATTACAAAATCTTTCTAGATCTTCTGGCTTGCTCTTCTTGCCTTGCCTTTTTGTTGACTTGCTTCCTCTGATGTTTTATTATTGTTGTCTTGACATTGTCGGCTTTTCTTGATTGCCGAGGTTGAACTAATGTTGGGGATTTTGTTGTAGTCCTCCACTTTACAAACTTCAACTCGAAATGTATTCCTCTGTTATACGAGCGGGCTTCCGATTCCAACAACAACTGTAAATCGCCTCAACTCTCATTAGGTGGGATCCTGATTTCATCAACAACTTAAAAAATAAATTCATTTGGCAGTAATTTATGAAATATATATTTTGGTAATGTTTACACAGGTAGGACCACTCGGGTAGAAATAAATTAAATGTCCTTTTGCAGAATAATTCAAACCAATATCCTACTTGAGGGCGGATACTCCCATAATATCCTATTTGAGGGCGGATAAACCTAAAAATATCCTATTTGAAGGCGGATGAACCTAAATATATCATATTTGAAGGCGGATGAGCCTAAAATATCCTATTTGAAGGAGGATGAGCCTAAAATATCCTTTTTGAAGGCGGATGAGCCTAAAATATACTATTTGAAGGCGGATGAGCCTATAATACACTATTTGAAGGCGGATGAGACTAAAATATCCAATTTGAAAGCAGATCAGCCTAAAATATCCTATTTGAAGGCGGATGAGCCTAAAATATCCTATTTGAAGGCGGATGAGCCTAAAATATCCTATTTGAAGGCGGATGAGCCTAAAATATCCTATTTGAAGGCTGATGAACCTCAAATATCCTATTTGAAAGCGGATGAGCCTAAAATATCCTAATTGAAAGCGGATGAGCCTAAAATATCCTATTTGAAGGAGAATGAGCCTAAAATGTCCTATTTGAAGGCGGAAGAGCCTAAAATATCCTATTTGAAGGGGGATGAGCCTAAAATATCCTGTTTGAAGGCAGATGAACCTAAAAATATCCTATTTGAAGGTAGAAAAGCCTAAAATATAATATTTGAAGGCGGATGAGCCTAAAATATACTATTTGAAGGTGGATGAGCCTAAAATATCCAATTTGAAAACAGATTAGCCTCAAATATCCTATTTGAAGGCAGATGAGCCTAAAATATCCTATTTGAAGGCGGATGAGCCTAAAATATCCTATTTGGAGGCTGATGAACCTAAAATATCCTATTTGAAGGCGGATGAGCCTAAAATATACTATTTGAAGGCGGATGAGCCTAAAATATCCTATTTGAAGGCGGGTGAGCCTTAAATATCCTATTTGAAAGCGATGAACCTAAAATATGCTATTTGAAGGCGGATGAGCCCGAAATATCCTATTTGAAGGCGGATGAGCCTAAAATATGCTATTTGAAGGCGGATGAGCCTAAAATATCCTATTTGAAGGTGGATGAGCCTAAAATATCCCATTTGAAGGCGGATGAGCCTAAAATATCCTATTTGAAAGCAGAACAACCTAAAATATCCTATTTGAAGGCGGATGAACATAAAATATCCTATTTGAAGGCGGATGCGCCTAAATTATCCTATTTGAAGGCGGATGAACATAAAATATCCTATTTGAAGGCAGATGCGCCTAAAATATCCTATTTGAAGGCGGATGCGCCTAAAATATCCTATTTGAAGGCGAATGAGCCTAAAATATCCTATTTGAAGGCTGATGAACCTAAAATATCATATTTGAAGGCGGATGAGCCTAAAATATCCTATTTGAAGGTGGATGAGCCTAAAATATCCTATTTGAAGGAGAATGAACCTAAAAATATCCTATTTGAAGGCGGAAGAGCCTAAAATATAATATTTGAAGGCGGATGAGCCTAAAATATACTATTTGAAGGAGGATGAGCCGAAAATATCCAATTTGAAAACAGATCATCCTCAAATATCCTATTTGAAGGTGGATGAGCCTAAAATATCCTATTTGAAGGCGGATGAGCCTAAAATATCCTATTTGACGGCTGATGAATCTAAAATATCCTATTTGAAGGCGGATGAGCCTAAAATATACTATTTGAAGGCGGATGAGCCTAAAATATCCTATTTGAAGGTGGATGAGCCTTAAATATCCTATTTGAAGGTGATGACCCTAAAATATGCTATTTGAAGGCGGATGAGCCCAAAATATCCTATTTGAAGGCGGATGAGCCTAAAATATCCTATTTGAAGGCGGATGAGCCTAAAATATCCTATTTGAAGGTGGATGAGCCTAAAATATCCTATTTGAAGGCGGATGAGCCTAAAATATCCTATTTGAACACGGATGAGCCTAAAATATCCTATTTGAAAGCAGAACAGCCTAAAATATCCTATTTGAAGGCGGATGAACATAAAATATCATATTTGAAGGCGGATGCGCCTAAAATATCTTATTTGAAGGCAGATGAGCCTAAAATATCCTATTTGAAGGCGGATGAGCGTAAAATATCCTATTTGAAGGTGGATGAGCCTAAAATATCCTATTTGAAGGCCGATGACCCTAAAATATCTATTTGAAGGCGGATGAGCCTAAAATATCCTATTTGATGGTGGATGAACCTAAAATATCCTATTTTAAGGCGGATGAATCTAAAATATCCTATTTTAAGGCGGACGAGCCTAAAATATCCTATTTAAACGCGGATGAACCTAAAATATCCTATTTGAAGGCGTATGAACCTAAAATATCTTATTTGAAAGCGAATGAACCTAAAATATCCTATTTGAAGGCGGCTGGACCTATAATATTCTATTTGAAGGTGGATACTCCCATAATATCCTATTTGAGGGTGGGTGAGCCTAAAATATCCTGTTTGAAGACGGATGAGCCTATAATATCCTATTTGAAGGCGGATGAACCTGAAATATCCTATTTGAAGGCGGATAAACCTAAAATATCCTATTTGAAGGCGGATGAACCTAAAATATCCTATTTGAAGGCTGATGGACCTTAAATATCCGATTTGAAGGCGGATGAACCTAAACATATCGTATTTGAAGGCGGGTGATGTGACGACCCGGCCCGTCGTCACGGGAATTACCACCCCGTTATATTGTAATTACATAATTCATGCTTTTATATCGGTGTTAGAGTCTATCGGGGGAGTTAGGAGTGAATTGGATTGAAAATGAGGCATATAGCCTTTTTGGAGGAAACTTGAATAAGGAAAGTCAACCCGGAGTTGACTATTTAGTTAGAGAGCTCGAAATCGAATTCTGATGATTCGGTCAGCTCCGGGAGATCATTTGTGAGCTAGGAGAGCGATCGGAATTGAATTTGGAGATCCGGTGTAGAAATAGGCTTGAATTGGCTAAGGTTGAATTTTGGCGAAATCCGAACGGTAGGTGAGATTTTGATCCGGGGGTCGGAATGGAATTCCAACAGTTGAAGTAGCTCCATTAGGTGATTTTGGATATGTCCGCAAAATTTCAGGTCATTCGGACGTCGTTTGGTCGGGTTTTTGATGGAATGTGTAATTCGGAAGTTTTGAAGAAACTTAGGCTTGAATCCGTGTGTAATTGGTGATTTTGATGTTTAGGATGGTGTTTTTACGATTGGAACAAGTTAGTATCGTGTTTTGGGGTATGTTGGTCGTTTTCATTGGGGTCCCGGGGGCCTCGGGGTGAATCCGGACCATCATCCGGCATTTGGAAGCAAGAAAGGGTCTGCTGTAAATTGCAGATCACTTGGCATGAAATAAGCCTTCGCGTTCGCGAAGGCAAGTTCCGCTTTCGCGTAGGCCAGGTTTAGTAAGGCATCGCGTTCACGAGGGAAATGCTGCGTTCGTGTAGGTTGGGGCTAGTTGGCCATCGCGTTCGCGATGGGTTGGGTCGCGTTCGCGTAAGAGGAAAAGGTAAGGCATCGCGGACGCGTGACTTCACGTCACGTTCGCGTAGAGTAAAATTCAGGGGGCTGAGGAGTTGATCTTTGTGGACGCGTGAAAGGGTGTCGCGTTTGCGATGAAGAAGAAGAATAAGGCATCGCGTTCGCGTGAGAGGCGTCGCGAACGCGATGAAGAAAATAGGTTGGGAGTGAAGTTAAAAACCAGAACTGGTCAGTCGCGGGTTTAATACCCAAAACCTCCATTTTTGAGTTCCAAGAGAAGAAATTGACGGGAGATTGCCGGGAAATCATCGGGGTTTTGTTGGAGGTAAGTTTTGTGGCTTAATTACATCATTTTAACATGAAATCCTTGATTAAATTTCTGTAAATGGAAGATTAAAGGTGGGTTTGAGCCCTAGGCCTAAATTGAAGAAAAACGCCGATTTGAGTGGGCAAATGGAGTCCGATTTTGGTAAATTTTATATGCCTAGACTCGTATCGAGATGAGGATTCTGAATATGTGACTTTTGTAATTTTTCGAGAAGCGCACCAAAAGTCGAGTTTTGACAACTTGTGGGTTTTGATATAATTTGGGTTATTTCGAATGAATTGCGTGAAATTAGCATATATTGATGCATTCTCTATGATTTTGAGCAGATTTGGCACCCGAGGAGATTGATTTGCGAGGCAAGCGCAAGGCGGATTGAAGCTTCTACCGGTTCGAGGTGAGTGGTGGTAGTAAACAATGTACCGAGGGTTTGAAACCCCGTACTAGCACTTCACAGTGCTATGTTGAGATGAGACACACGTCTTTTGACGAGCGTGGTGACATTGTGATTGGGGACTTGGACTTGGTCCTTCCCGGCTAATAGAATATTGTGTTTTATGACTGTTAATGAGATTATAACTGTACAATTGGGGCTAATAGCCAAGTTTGGGGCCTTGTGCCGATTTGTAGAGCATTGGGGAACCTATATAGAGCTAGGTTACCCTTATATCGTGTTGGAAACATTCACTCAGCCGTAGCTCTAGCTGTATAGCATAATATGAGCCAGTACTAGATGTGTACATCGAGAGAGATTATCTAAGGTGGAATTCCCTGTTCTAGCTGAGTGGGCCTGAAAGGCCAAGTATACTGACTGGAATAGGGTCGAGGACCCATTATGAGGTATTATATATATATATATACCTATATCGAATCGGGCTGCACGCCGCAGCAGTATATATATGGGATCGGACTGCACGCCGCAGTAATATACATGTAATATACATGTGGGACGGACTGCACGCCGTAGTATTATTGCGCTTGGGCTGTAGGAGCCCCTTCGGAGTCTGAGTCTGCACACATTCTCAGTGAGTACTGGTGTATATTATGGGATCGGGCTGCGCGCCGCAGCAATATATATATATATATACATATATATAGTGGATCGGACTGCACGCCGCAGTAAAACATGTGTGGATCGGGCTGCACGCCGCAGTATAATAGTGCTTGGGCCTAGGGAGCCCCTCCGAAGTCTGTATACACCCCCAGTGAGCGCCGTCGACGTTAAATGGAGCGGGCTGCGCGCCGCAACGGTATATGTATTGGAGCGGGCTGCACGCCGCAGCATTATACTTAATCATATCCTACTATCTACTTAAATACTTATACATTATAGACATAGGTATGTGTCTTTATATGTTGAGATGGCCGTACACCGTAGGGGTACGAGTGAGGGTTGGATCGGTGTAGAATCTTGTAGAGATAAACGTGGATTGGAGATTTGAGTATTACTATAGTGATGACGTACCTGTGAGGGTTGCCTTAGAACTGCTAAGTGATAGTACAGGAGTTCCTACTTTCAGTTATTACTTATTATTGCTACTCACTGAGTTGAAATATACTCACCCCACTCCCCTGCACTTTTTGTGCAGATTCACAAGTACCCGAGAGCGGTTGAGTTGTTGTTGCTGCCTGCACACATCTACTTCTTGCGGAGACTACGAGGTAGCTGCCAGCGTCCGCAGAGCCTGTTTTCTCCTTCTTTATCATCTTGTTGATTTCCTATTTGCCTAGACTTGTTTGTATTAGGATGCTATTCCGTAGAGGCTCAGTCTCGTGACACCACGATAGGGTTGGGACCGTACTTTGTATGTTTTACATTTCGCTTATCACCTGATATGATAATTTACTGTTTAAGTTTAATTTGATTAATAACTGGCTGGTTTAAGGGATAATATGGTCGGGCTTGCCTAGCATTGTGTTGGGCGCCATCACGACCAGGGATTGGGTCGTGACAGATGAGCATAACATATCCTATTTGAAGACGGATGAATATCCTATAGGAAGGCGGATGAACCTAAAAATATCCTATTTGAAGGTGGATAAGCCTAAAATATCCTATTTCAAGGCGGATGGGCCTAAAATATCGTATTTGAAGATGGATGAGCCTAAAATATCCTATTTGAATTCGAATGAGCATAAAATATCCTATTTGAAGGCGGATGAACCTAAAAATATCGTATTTGAAGGCGAATTAATATCCTATTTGAAGGCTGATGAACATAAAAATATCCTATTTGAAGGCGGATGAGCCTAAAATATCCTATTTAAATGCGGATGAGCCTAAAATATCCTATTTGAAGTCGGATGACCCTAAAATATCCTATATGAAGACGCATGAACCTAAAATATCCTATTTGAAGGCGGATGAGCCTAAAATATCGTACGTGAAGGCGGATGAGCCTAAAATATCCTATTTGAAGTCGAATGAACCTAAAATATCTTATTTGAAGGCGGGTGAGCCTAAAATATCATATTTGCAGACGGATGAGCCTAAAATATCCTATTTGAAGGCGGATGAACCTGAAATATCCTATATGAAGTAGGATAAACCTAAAATATCCTATTTGAAGGAGAAGGAATCTAAAATATCCTATTTGAAGGCGGATGAACCTAAAATATCCTATTTGAAGGCGGAAGGATATCCCATTTGAAGGCGGATGAACCTAAAAATATCCTATTTGAAGGTGTTTGAGCCTAAAATATCCTATTTAAAGGCGGATGAGCCTAAAATATCATATTTGAAGCTGGATGAGCCTAAAATATCCTATTTGAAGGCGGATGACACTAAAATATCCCATTTGAAGGTGGATGAGCCTAAAATATCCTATTTGAATGCGGATGAGCCTTAAATATCCTATTTGAACGCGGATGAGCCTAAAATATCCTATTTGAAAGCAGATAAGCCTAAAATATCCTAATTGAAGGCGGATGAACCTAAAATATCCTATTTTTAGGCGGATGCACCTAAAATATCCTATTTGAAGGCGGATGAGCCTAAAATATCCTATTTGAAGGCGGATGAGCCTAAATATCCTAATTGAATGCGGATGAACCTAAAATATCCTATTTGAAGGCGGATGATCCTAAAATATCTTATTTGAAGGCGGATGAGCCTAAAATATCCTATTTGATGGCGGATGAACAAAAAATATCCTATTTGAAGGCGGATGAATCCAAAATATCCTATTTTAAGGCGGATGAGCCTAAAATATCCTATTTGAACGCTGATGAACCTAAAATATCCTATTTGAAGGCGTATGAACCTAAAATATCCTATTTGAAGGCGGATGGACCTAAAATATCCTATTTGAAGGCGGCTGGACCTAAAATATTCTATTTGAAGGTGGATACTCCCATAATATACTATTTGAGGGCGGGTGAGCCTAAAATATCCTATTTGAAAAAGGATGAGCCTAAAATATCCCATTTGAAGGCGGATGAACCTGAAATATCCTATTTGAAGGAGAATAAACCTAAAATATCCTATTTGAAGGCGAATGAACCTAAAATAACTTTTTTGATGGCGGATGAATCTAAAATATCCTATTTGAAGGCGGATGGACCTAAAATATGCGATTTGAAGGAGGATGAACCTAAAAATATCGTATTTGAAGGCGGATGAGCATAAAATATCCTATTTGAAGGCGGATGAATATCCTATTTAAAGGCGGATGAACCTAAAAATATCATATTTGAAGGCGTATGAGCCTAAAATATCCTATTTAAAGGCGGATGAGCCTAAAATATCGTATTTGAAGCTGGATGAGCCTAAAGTATCCTATTTGAAGACGGATGAGCCTAAAATATCCTGTTTGAAAGCGGATGAGCCTAAAATATCCTATTTGATGGCGGATGACCCTAGAAATATCCTATTTGAAAGCGGATGAGCCTAAAATATCCTATTTGAAGGCGGATGACCCTAAAATATCGTATATGAAGACGGATCAACTTGTAATATCCTATTTGAAGGCGGATGAGCCTAAAATATCGTATTTGAAGCTGGATCAGTCTAAAATATCCTTTTTGAAGGCGAAT
This sequence comes from Nicotiana noctiflora, assembly GCA_032618575.1. NCBI lineage: Eukaryota > Viridiplantae > Streptophyta > Magnoliopsida > Solanales > Solanaceae > Nicotiana > Nicotiana noctiflora. The sequence goes on along the minus strand of JASVEL010005122.1, from coordinate 126,423 downwards.
GAACCTAAAATATCCTATTTGAAGGCGGGTGAGCTTAAAATATCCTATTTGCAGACGGATGAGCCTAAAATATCCTATTTGAAGGCGGATGAACCTAAAATATCCTATATGAAGTCGGATAAGCCTAAAATATCCTATTTAAAGGCGAATGAACCTAAAATATCCTATTTGAAGGCGGATGAATCTAAAATATCCTATTTTAAGGCGGATGAGTCTAAAATATCCTATTTGAACTAGGATGAACCTAAAAGATCCTATTTGAAGGTGTATGAAGCTAAAATATCCTATTTGAAGGTGTATGAACCTAAAATATCCTATTTGAAGGCATATGAACCTAAAATATCCTATTTGAAGGTGTATGAACCTAAACTATCCTATTTGAAGGCGGCTGGACCTAAAATTTTCTATTTGAAGGTGGATACTCCAATAATATCCTATTTGAGGGCGGATGAGCCTAAAATATCCTATTTGAAGACGCATGAGCTTAAAATATCCCATTTGAAGGCGGATGAACCTAAAATATCCAATTTGAAGGCGGATAAACCTAAAATATCCTATTTGAAGGTGAATGAACCTAAAATATCTTTTTTGATGGCGGATGAACCTAAAATATCCTATTTGAAGGCGGATGGACCTAAAATTTCCGATTTGAAGGCGGATGAACCTAAAAATATCGTATTTGAAGGCAGATGAGCATAAAATATCCTATTTGAAGGTGGATGAATATCCTATTTGAAAGCGCATGAACCTACAAATATCCTATTTGTAGGCGGATGAGACTAAAATATCCTATTCAAAGGCGGATGAGCCTAAAATATCGTATTTGAAGCTGGATGAGCCTAAAATATACTATTTGAAGACGAACGAGCCTAAAATATCCTGTTTGAAAGCGGATGAGCCTAAAATATCCTATTTGAAGGCGGATGACCCTAAAATATCCTATATGAAGACGGATCAACCTAAAATATCTTATTTGAATGCGGATGAACCTAGAATATCCTATTTGAAGGCGGATGAGCCTAAAATATTGTATTTGAAGGTGGATGAGCCTAAAATATCCTATTTGAAGGAGAATGAACCTAAATATCCTATTTCAAGGCGGGTGAGCCAAAAATATCCTATTTGCAGACGGATGAGCCTAAAATATCCTTTTTAAAGGCGGATGAACCTGAAATATCCTATATGAAGTCGGATAAACCTAAAATATCCTATTTGAAGGCGAATGAACCTAAAATATCCTATTTGAAGGCGGATGAAACTAAAATATCCTATTTGAAGGCGGATGAAACTAAAATATCCTATTTGAAGGCGGATGAGCCTAAAATATCCTATTTAAAGGCAGATGAGCCTAAAATATCGTATTTGAAGCTGGATGAGCCTAAAATATCCTATTTGAAGGCGGATAAGTTTAAAATATCCTGTTTGAAAGCGGATGAGCCTAAAATATCCTATTTGAAGGTGGATGACCCGAAAATATCCTATTTAAAGGCGGAAAGATATCCAATTTGAAGGCGGATGAACCTAAAAATATCCTATTTGAAGGCGGATGAGCCTAAAATATCCTATTTAAAGGCGGATGAGCCTAAAATATCGTATTTGAAGCTGCATGAGCCTAAAATATCCTATTTGAAGGCGGATGAGCCTAAAATATCCTGTTTGAAAGTGGATGAGCCTAAAATATCCTATTTGAAGGCGGATGACCCTAAAATATCCTATATGAAGACGGAAGAACATAAAATATCCTATTTGAAGGCGAATGAGCCTAAAATATCCCATTTGAAGGCGGATGAGCCTAAAATATCCTATTTGAATGCGGATGAGCCTAAAATATCCTATTTGAACGCGGATGAGCCTAAAATATCCTATTTGAAAGTAGATCAGCCTAAAATATACTATTTGAAGGCGGATGAACCTAAACTATCCTATTTGAAGGCGGATGCGCCTAAAATAACCTATTTGAAGGCGGATGAGCCTAAAATATCCTATTTGAAGGCGGATGAGCCTAAAATATCATATTTGAAGGCGGATAAGCCTAAAATATCCTATTTGAAGAATGACCCTGAAATATCCTATTTGAAGGCGGATGAGCCTAAAATATCCTATTTGATGGCGGATGAACCTAAAATATCCTATTTGAAGGCGGATGAAACTAAAATATCCTATTTTAAGGCGGATGAGCCTAAAATATCCTATTTGAACGCGGATGAACCTAAAATATCCTATTTGAAAGCTGATAAGCCTAAAATATCCTATTTGAAGGATGACCCTGAAATATCCTATTTGAAGGCGGATGAGCCTAAAATATCCTATTTGATGGCGGATGAACCTGAAATATCCTATTTGAAGGCGGATAAACCTAAAATATCCTATTTGAAGGCGAATGAACCTAAAATATCTTTTTTGATGGCGGATGAATGTAAAATATCCTATTTGAAGGCGGATGGACCTAAAATATCCGGTTTGAAGACGGATGAACCTAAAAATATCGTATTTGAAGGCGGATGAGCATAAAATATCCTATTTGAAGGAGGATGAATATCCTATTTGAAGGCGGATGAACCTAAAAATATCCTATTTGAAAGCGGGTGAGCCTAAAATATCCTATTTGAAGGCGGATGACCCTAAAATATCCTATATGAAGACGGATCAACCTGAAATATCTTATTTGGAGGCGGATGAACCTAGAATATCCTATTTGAAGGCGGGCGAGCCTAAAATATCCTATATGAAGGCGGATGGACCTAAAATATTCGATTTGAAGGTGGATGAACCTAAAAATATTGTATTTAGGCGGATGAGCATAAAATATCGTATTTGAAGGCGGATGAATATCCTATTTGAAGGCGGATGAACCTAAAAATATCCTATTTGAAGGCGGATGAGCCTAAAATATCCTATTTAAAGGCGGATGAGCCTAAAATATCGTATTTGAAGCTAGATGAACCTAAAATATCCTATTTGAAGGCGGATGAGCCTAAAATATCCTGTTTGAAAGTGGATGAGCCTAAAATATCCTATTTGAAGGCGGATGACCCTAAAATATCCTATATGAAGACGGATGGACCTAAAATATCCTATTTGAAGGCGAATGAGCCTAAAATATCCCATTTCAAGGCGAATGAGCCTAAAATATCCTATTTGAATGCGGATGAACCTAAATATCCTATTTGAACGCGGATGAGCTTAAAATATCCTATTTGATAGTAGATCATCCTAAAATATCCTATTTGAAGGCGGATGCGCCTAAAATAACCTATTTGAAGGCGGATGAGCCTAAAATATCCTATTTGAAGGCGGATGAGCCTAAAATATCCTATTTGAAGGCGGATAAGCCTAAAATATCCTATTTGAAGGATGACCAGGAAATATCCTATTTGAAGGCGGATGAGCCTAAAATATCCTATTTGATGGCGGATGAACCTAAAATATCCTATTTGAAGGCGGATGAAACTAAAATATCCTATTTTAAAGAGGATGAGCCTAAAATATCCTATTTGAACGCGGATGAACCAAAAATATCCTATTTGAAGGCGTATGTACCTAAAATATCTTATTTGTAGGCGGATGAACCTAAAATATCCTATTTGAAGGCGGCTGGACCTAAAATATTCTATTTGAAGGTGGATACTCCCATAATATCCTATTTGAGGGCGGGTGAGCCTAAATTATCCTATTTGTAGACGGATGAGCCTAAAATATCCCATTTGAAGGCGGATGAACCTGAAATATCCTATTTGAAGGCGGATAAACCTAAAATATCCTATTTGAAGGCGAATGAACCTAAAATATCTTTTTTGATGGCGGATGAATGTAAAATATCCTATTTGAAGGCGGATGAACCTAAAAATATCGTATTTGAAGGCGGATGAGCATAAAATATCCTATTTGAAGGAGGATGAATATCCTATTTGAAGGCGAATGAACCTAAAAACATCCTTTTTGAAAGCGGATGAGCCTAAAATATCCTATTTGAAGGCGGATGACCCTAAAATATCCTATATGAAGACAGATCAACCTGAAATATCCTATTTGAAAGCGGATGAACCTAGAATATCCTATTTGAAGGCGGATGAGCCTAAAATATCGTATTTGAAGCTGGATGAGTGTCACGACCCGGATTTTCCCCCAACATCGGGATCATGATGGCGCCTACTCGTGGTAGCTAGGCAAGCCACTGTATTCATACTATCCTGCTTTTAACACAATTTTAATTAAATAAATGCGGAATACTTTATCAAAATAGAAATAACTAATTATAAAGTGAAAATCATACTGAAATCTTCTACCCAAGACGTGGAGTCACCAACTCACGAACTACTATGGATTGCTACACATAAAAGTCTGAAGGAAATATAACATAATTCTGTTTGTCTCGGAACAAAGAGACTACAACTAATAACATAAATAAAGAGAGAGACGCCGGGACTGCGGACGTCTGCAAGCTACCTCGGTCTCAAATATGATCAACTCCCACGCAATCGATTTACTGCTGCTGCTGCTCCTGATCGTAACCTGGACCTATGCAAAAATGCACAGAAGTGTAGTATCAGCACAACCGACCCCATGTGCTTGTAAGTGCCTGGCCTATCCCGGCGAAGTAGTGACAAGCCTAGGACCAGACACCCACATAAACCTGTGCAATTCAATATATATGTATACCATGGAATAACAAGAAATAACCAGGTATTAACACAATAAGGAATATCTCAAAGAATTCAACAATTAACAACAGTTAATAAATTCACAAGGGAAAACAAAGTATAATGTAAGCACAAGTAATATCAAGTCAAGAAATAGCAAGCAGTTGCACGGCATCACCCTTCGTGCTTTTACCCTCATCCTCACCAAATAAACAAATAAAGTACACGGCATCACCCTTCGTGCTTCTACTCTCATCCTCACATCCATAGTACGACATGATCCTTCGTACATGGTTCAATAACAGGGCACGGCATGATCCTTCGTGCATAATCAATAAAACATGGCACGGCATTAACCTTCGTGCATAAATAAATAAACATGGCACGACATCACCCTTCGTGCATTATCACTCTTCCTCACCCAAATAACAATCAAAGTTAAGGGCAAAGAAAGAAGCAGTAATTCATGAAGTGTCCCAACATGGGCAATCAATAATCATCTTCACAACAAGTCCCAACAAGGGAGAACAACAACAATTCATCTGTAATATATCTCAAAATAATCATTTTCCAACGACTCACGGTCATACTAGACGCCAGTGTATGGATGCTCGTCACCACAGCACATACACCGCACTCGATCACATAACACATAACACATAATCCTATTCCCTCAAGCTAGGATAGAACAAACACTTACCTCGAGTGTTTATGCACAATTCAATCCGTGGAAATGTCTTTTTCTTTCAACTTTGGCTCCAATCCAATCGTATCTATACACAATTGATTTAATATCATCAATACTACTCAACAAACTAATTCTTAAGACCAAATACAACTTTTACAACATTCTGGCCCGGAATAGTGAATTTCAACCCCGGGCCCACATGGTCGGAACTCGGGGTTAGGACCAAAATCCGGTTACCCATCCCCCACGAGTTCATGTATATGATTTGTTTCAAAATCGGACCTCAATTCGAGGTCCAATTCCCCAATTTATGAAAAACCCTATTTTCTAACAAAAACAATAATTCTACCATGAAAACCTTTGATTTCTAATGAAAAACATGTTTAATGATGTTAGGAATTGAAAGAATTAAGTAAAAAGTGACTTACAATTGTTTTGATGAAGAAGAAATCCGTGAAGAATCACAAATGGGTGTTTTTGTTTTGTAAAAAGTGAAGAAATGAACTTAAAATCGTGTTTTACAGGTCTCTGTGTTCGCATTTGCGAACATGGGTTCACAATTGCGAACCCCGACCAATTTCTGGAGTTTGAAAAATAAGCTAAGGTTGGGAAGTTCGCATTTGCGAACATTTGTTCGCATTTGCGAACACTTGCAGACAAAGGGGTGTTCGCATTTGCGAACGCAAGCTGTATAAGGCAGTGTTCGCATTTGCGAACAATGGTTCGCATTTGCGAACCAAGGCAGTATGGGGAATGTTCGCATTTGCGAACATTTGTTCGCATTTGCGAACATAGGCAGGCTCTGGGGACTTTCGCAAATGCGAACAATTGTTCGCATTTGCGAACAAGGCTGGGTCAATGGGGCTTCGCATTTGCGATCAATTGTTCGCATTTGCGAGCCCTGCCTTACATTGTCCCCTTCGCAATTGCGAGAAATACTTCGCAATTGCGAAGCCAACAGCTGGGTGAAAAACCAGCAGTGCAAAAATTCAGAATTTCATCCAACGGCCTATCAAATCTTTACCCGAGCCCCCCGGGCTCCAAACCAAACATGTACACAACATCAAAAACACATTATGAACTTGTTCGTGCGATCACATCGCCAATATCACCTCGTTTTCATCAAATCAAGCCTCAAATTCATGATTTTCATACCTTTGGTTTTCAAAACTTTCAAACTTGGGACTCAAGGTCCAAAACATCTCAAACGACATCCGAATGTCAACAAACTTTACAGAAATCACATATATAATATTTAAGACTTGTACCGGGCGTCGGAACCAAAATACGAGCCCGATACCAAGGTCAATTAATTCATTTTCCTTTAACAATTACATCAAAAATAATTTCTCATAAAAATTCATAACTTGGGCTCTAGGCCTCAGGAATTCGACTCCGGACGCATGTCCAAGTCCCATATTTTCCTACGGACCTCTCGGGACCATCCAATCTCGGGTCCGGGTCCGTTTACCAAAAATGTTGACCGAAGTCAACCATATCAATATTAATATCATTTTTATCCAAATTTCTCATAGAATTCATATTTTCTATCACAAAATCTTTTCGGCTACATGCCCGGATTGTGCACGTAAATCGAGGCAACATGGAATGAGGTTTTCAAGGCCTCAGAAGCTCGAAATGATTAATAAAATAAGTGATGACCCTTTGGGTCGTCACAATGAGCCTAAAATTTCCTATTTGAAGGCGAATGAACCTAAAATATCCTATTTGAAGGCGGGTGAGCTTAAAATATCCTATTTGCAGACGGATGAGCCTAAAATATCCTATTTGAATGCGGATTAACCTGAAATATCCTATATGAAGTCGGATATACCTAAAATATCCTATTTGAAGGCGAATGAACCTAAAATATCCTATTTGAAATCAGATGAATCTAAAATATCCTATTTTAAGGCGGATGAGCCTAAAATATCCTATTTGAACGCGAATGAACCTAAAATACCCTATTTGAAGGTGTATGAACCTAAAATATCCTATTTGAAGGCGGATGAACATAAAATATCCTATTTGAAGGCGGTTGGACCTAAAATATTCTATTTGAAGGTGGATAATCCCATAATATCCTATTTGCGGGCGGGTAAGCCTAAAATATCCTATTTGAAGACGGATGCCTAAAATATCCCATTTGAAGGCAGATGAACCTGATATATCCTATTTGAAGGCAGATAAACCTAAAATATCCTATTTGAAGGCGAATGAACCTAAAATATCTTTTTTGATGGCGGATGAACCAAAATTATTCTATTTGAAGGCGGATGGACCTAAAATATTCGATTTGAAGGTGGATTAACCTAAAAATATTGTATTTGAAGGCGGATGAGCATAAAATATCCTATTTGAAGGCGGATGAATATCCTATTTGAAGGCGGATGAACCTAAAAATATCCTATTTGAAGGCGGATGAGCCTAAAATATCCTATTTAAAGGCGGATGAGCCTAAAATATCGTATTTGAAGCTGGATGAGCCTAAAATATCCTATTTGAAGGCGGATGAGCCTAAAATATCCTGTTTGAAAGTGGATGAGCCTAAAATATCCTATTTGAAGGCGGATGACCCTAAAATATCCTATATGAAGACGGATGAACCTAAAATATCCTATTTGAAGGCGAATGAGCCTAAAATATCCCATTTGAAGGCGGATGAGCCTAAAATATCCTATTTGAATGCGAATGAGACTAAAATATCCTATTTGAACGCGGATGAGCTTAAAATATCCTATTTGAAAGTAGATCAGCCTAAAATATCCTATTTGAAGGCGGATGAACCTAAACTATCCTATTTGAAGGCGGATACGCCTAAAATAACCTATTTGAAGGCGGATGAGCCTAAAATGTCCTATTTGAAGGCGGATGAGCCTAAAATATCCTATTTGAAGGCGGATAAGCCTAAAATATCCTATTTGAAGGATGACCCTGAAATATCCTAGTTGAAGGCGGATGAGCCTAAAATATCCTATTTGATGGCGGATGAACCTAAAATATCCTATTTGAAGGCGGATGAGCCTAAAATATCCTATTTGAAGGCGGATGACCCTAAAATATCCTATTTGCAGACGGATGAGCCTAAAATATCCTATTTGAAGGCGAATTAACCTGAAATATCCTATATGAAGTCGGATAAACCTAAAATATCCTATTTGAAGGGGAATGAACCTAAAATATCCTATTTGAAATCGGATAAATCTAAAATATCCTATTTTAAGGCGGATGAGCCTAAAATATCCTATTTGAACGCGAATGAACCTAAAATACCCTATTTGAAGGTGTATGAACCTAAAATATCCTATTTGAAGGCGGATGAACATAAAATATCCTATTTGAAGGCGGTTGGACCTAAAATATTCTATTTGAAGGTGGATACTCCCATAATATCCTATTTGAGGGCGGGTGAGCCTAAAATATCCTATTTGAAGACGGATGAGCCTAAAATATCCCATTTGAAAGCGGATGAACCTGAAATATCCTATTTGAAGGCGGATAAACCTAAAATATCCTATTTGAAGGCGAATGAACCTAAAATATCTTTTTTGATGGCGAATGAACCAAAATTATCCTATTTGAAGGCGGATGGACCTAAAATATTCGATTTGAAGGGGGATGAACCTAAAAATATCGTATTTGAAGGCGGATGAGCATAAAATATCCTATTTGAAGGCGGATGAATATCCTATTTGAAGGCGGATGAACCTAAAAATATCCTATTTGAAGGCGGATGAGCCTAAAATATCCTATTTGAAGGCGGATGAGCCTAAAATATCGTATTTGAAGCTGGATGAGCCTAAAATATCCTATTTGAAGATGGATGAGCCTAAAATATCCTGTTTCAAAGCGGATGAGCCTAAAATATCCTATTTGAAGGCGGATGACCCTAAAATATCCTATATGAAGACGGATCAACCTAAAATATCCTATTTGAAGGCGGATGAACCTAGAATATCCTATTTGAAGGCGGATGAGCTTAAAATATCGTATTCGAAGCTGGATGAGCCTAAAATATCCTATTTGAAGGCTAATGAACCTAAAATATCCTATTTGAAGGCAGGTGAGCCTGAAATATCCTATTTGCAGACGGATGAGCCTAAAATATCCTATTTGAAGGCGGATGAACCTGAAATATCCTATATGAAGTCGGATAAACCTAAAATATCCTATTTGAAGGCGAATGAACCTAAAATATCCTATTTGAAGGCGGATGAACCTAAAATATCCTATTTGAAGGCGGAAGGATATCCTATTTGAAGGCGGATGAACCTAAATATATCCTATTTGAAGGCGGATGAGCCTAAAATATCCTATTTAAAGGCGAACGAGCCTAAAATATCCTATTTGAAGCTGGATGAGCCTAAAATATCCTATTTGAAGACGGATGAGCCTAAATTATCCTGTTTGAAAGAGGATGAGCCTAAAATATCCTATTTGAAGAAATATCCTATTTTAAGGCGGATGAGCCTAAAATATCCTATTTGAACGCGGATGAACCTAAAATACCCTATTTGAAGGTGTATGAACCTAAAATATCCTATTTGAAGGCGGATGAACATAAAATATCCTATTTGAAGGCGGTTGGACCTAAAATATTCTATTTGAAGGTGGATACTCCCATAATATCCTATTTGAGGGCGGGTGAGCCTAAAATATCCTATTTGAAGACGGATGAGCCTAAAATATCCCATTTGAAAGCGGATGAACCTGAAATATCCTATTTGAAGGCGGATAAACCTAAAATATCCTATTTGAAGGCGAATGAACCTAAAATATCTTTTTTGATGGCGAATGAACCAAAATTATCCTATTTGAAGGCGGATGGACCTAAAATATTCGATTTGAAGGTGGATGAACCTAAAAATATCGTATTTGAAGGCGGATGAGCATAAAATATCCTATTTGAAGGCGAATGAATATCCTATTTGAAGGCGGATGAACCTAAAAATATCCTATTTGAAGGCGGATGAGCCTAAAATATCCTATTTAAAGGCGGATGAGCCTAAAATATCGTATTTGAAGCTGGATGAGCCTAAAATATCCTATTTGAAGACGGATGAGCCTAAAATATCCTGTTTCAAAGCGAATGAGCCCAAAATATCCTATTTGAAGGCGGATGACCCTAAAATATCCTATATGAAGACGGATCAACCTAAAATATCCTATTTGAAGGCGGATGAACCTAGAATATCCTATTTGAAGGCGGATGAGCCTAAAATATCGTATTCGAAGCTGGATGAGCCTAAAATATCCTATTTGAAGGCTAATGAACCTAAAATATCCTATTTGAAGGCGGGTGAGCCTGAAATATCCTATTTGCAGACGGATGAGCCTAAAATATCCTATTTGAAGGCGGATGAACCTGAAATATCCTATATGAAGTTGGATAAACCTAAAATATCCTAATTGAAGGCGAATGAACCTAAAATATCCTATTTGAAGGCAGATGAACCTAAAATATCCTATTTGAAGGCAGAAGGATATCCTATTTGAAAGCGGATGAACCTAAATATATCCTATTTGAAGGCGGATGAGCCTAAAATATCCTATTTAAAGGCGAACGAGCCTAAAATATCCTATTTGAAGCTGGGTGAGCCTAAAATATCCTGTTTGAAGACGGATTAGCTTAAAATATCCTGTTTGAAAGCGGATGAGCCTAAAATATCCTATTTGAAGGCGGATGACCTTAAAATATCCTATATGAAGACGGATCAACCTAAAATATCCTATTTGAAGGCGGATGAACCTAGAATATCCTATTTGATGGCGGATGAGCCTAAAATATCGTATTTGAAGCTGGATGAGCCTAAAATATCATATTTGATGGCGAATGAACCTAAAATATCCTATTTGAAGGCGAGTGAGCCTAAAATATCCTGTCTACAGACGGATGAGCTTAAAATATCCTATTTGAAGGCGGATGAACCTGAAATATCCAATATGAAGTCGGATAAACCTAAACTATCCTATTTGAAGGCGAATGAACCTAAAATATCCTATTTGAAGGCCGATGAACCTAAAATATCCTATTTAAAGGCGGAAGGATATCCTATTTGAAGGCGGATGAACCTAAAAATATCCTATTTGAAGGCGAATGAGCCTAAAATATCCTATTTAAAGGCGAATGAGCCTAAAATATCGTATTTGAAGCTGGATGAGCCTAAAATATCCTATTTGAAGGCGGATGAATCTAAAATATCCTATTTTAAGGCGGATGAGCCTAAAATATCCTATTTGAACGCGGATGAACCTAAAATATCCTATTTGAAGGCGTATGAAACTAAAATATCCTATTTGAAGGCGGATGAACGTAAAATACCCTATTTGAAGGCGGCCAGACCTTAAATAATCTATTTGAAGGTTGATGAGCCTAAAATATCCCATTTGAAGGCGGATGAGCCTAAAATATCCAATTTGAATGCCGATGAGCCTAAAATATCCTATTTGAACGCAAATGAGTCTAAAATACCTATTTGAAAGCAGATCAGCGTAAAATATCCTATTTGAAGGCGGATGAGCCTAAAATATCCTATTTGAAGGCGGATGAGCCTAAAATATCCTATTTGAAGGATGACCCTAAAATATCCTATTTGAAGGCAGATGAGCCTAAAAAATCCTATTTGATGGGGGATGACCCTAAAATATCCTATTTGAAAGCGGATGAATCTAAAATATCCTATTTTAAGGCGGATGAGCCTAAAATATCCTATTTGAATGCGGATGAACCTAAAATATCCTATTTGAAGGCAGATGAACCTAAAATATTCTATTTGAAGGCGGCTGGACCTTAAATATTCTATTTGAAAGTGGATACTCCCATAATATCCTATTTGAGGGCGGGTGAGCCTTAAATATCCTATTTGAAGTTGGATGAGCCTAAAATATCCTATTTGAAGACGGATGAGCCTAAAGTATCTTGTTTGAAAGCGGATGAGCCTAAAATATCCTATTTGAAGAAATATCCTATTTGAAGGTGGATGACCTTAAAATATCCTATATGAAGACGGATCAACCTAAAATATCCTATTTGAAGGCGGATGAACCTAGAATATCCTATTTGAAGGCGGATGAGCCCAAAATATCGTATTTGAAGTTGGATGAGCCTAAAATATCATATTTGAAGGCGAATGAACCTAAAATATCCTATTTGAAGGCGGGTGAGCCTAAAATATCCTATCTGCAGACGGATGAGCTTAAAATATCCTATTTGAAGGCGGATGAACCTGAAATATCCTATATGAAGTCGGATAAACCTAAACTATCCTATTTGAAGGCGAATGAACCTAAAATATCCTATTTGAAGGCGGAAGGATATCCTATTTGAAGGCGGAAGGATATCCTATTTGAAGGCGGAAGGATATCCTATTTGAAGGCGGATGAACCTAAAAATATCCTATTTGAAGGCGGATGAGCCTAAAATATCCTATTTAAAGGCGAATGAGCCTAAAATATCGTATTTGAAGCTGGATGAGCCTAAAATATCCTATTAGAAGGCGGATGAGCCTAAAATATCCTATTTGATGGCGGATGACCCTAATATATCCTATTTGAAGGCGGAAGAATCTAAAATATCCTATTTTAAGGCGGATGAGCCTAAAATATCCTATTTGAATGCGGATGAACCTAAAATATCCTATTTGAAGGCAGATGAACCTAAAATATTCTATTTGAAGGGGGCTGGACCTTAAATATTCTATTTGAAGGTGGATACTCCCATAATATCCTATTTGAGGGCGGGTGAGCCTAAAATATCCTATTTGAAGACTGATGAGCCTAAAATATCCCATTTGAAGGCGGATGAACCTGAAATATCCTATTTGAAGGCGGATAAACCTAAAATAACCTATTTGAAGGCGAATGAACCTAAAATATCTTTTTGGATGGCGGATGAATGTAAAATATCCTATTTGAAGGCGGATGGACCTAAAATATCCGGTTTGAAGGCGGATGAACCTAAAAATATCGTATTTAAAGGCGGATGAGCATAAAATATCCTATTTGAAGGAGGATGAATATCCTATTTGAAGGCGGATGAACCTAAAAATATCCTATTTGAAAGCGGGTGAGCCTAAAATATCCTATTTGAAGGCGGATGACCCTAAAATATCCTATATGAAGACGGATCAACCTGAAATATCCTATTTGAAGGCGGATGAAGCTAGAATATCCTATTTGAAGGCGGGTGAGCCTAAAATATCCTATATGAAGGCGGATGGACCTAAAATATTCGATTTGAAGGTGGATGAACCTAAAAATATTGTATTTGAAGGCGGATGAGCATAAAATATCATATTTGAAGGCGGATGAATATCCTATTTGAAGGCGGATGAACCTAAAAATATCCTATTTGAAGGCGGATGAGCCTAAAATATCCTATTTAAAGGCGGATGAGCCTAAAATATCGTATTTGAAGCTGGATGAGCCTAAAATATCCTATTTGAAGGCGGATGAGCCTAAAATATCCTGTTTGAAAGTGGATGAGCCTAAAATATCCTATTTGAAGGCGGATGACCCTAAAATATCCTATATGAAGACGGATGAACCTAAAATATCCTATTTGAAGGCGAATGAGCCTAAAATATCCCATTTGAAGGCGAATGAGCCTAAAATATCCTATTTGAATGCGGATGAACCTAAAATATCCTATTTGAACGCGGATGAGCTTAAAATATCCTATTTGATAGTAGATCAGCCTAAAATATCCAATTTGAAGGCGGATGAGCATAAAATATCCTATTTGAAGGCGGATGCGCCTAAAATAACCTATTTGAAGGCGGATGAGCCTAAAATATCCTATTTGAAGGCGGATGAGCCTAAAATATCCTATTTGAAGGCGGATAAGCCTAAAATATCCTATTTGAAGGATGACCAGGAAATATCCTATTTGAAGGCGGATGAGCCTAAAATATCCTATTTGATGGCGGATGAACCTAAAATATCCTATTTTAAGGCGGATGAAACTAAAATATCCTATTTTAAAGTGGATGAGCCTAAAATATCCTATTTGAATGCGGATGAACCAAAAATATCCTATTTGAAGGCGTATGAACCTAAAATAACCTATTTGTAGGCGGATGAACCTCTTTCCTAACTCAATAGACTTTGGAGGATAAGTACAGACGTCTCCGTACCTACCTCTCAAACTCTACTAAGCTTGTTCGTGAGTGGTGAGACCTATGTAACCTAGAGCTTTGATACCAACTTGTCACGACCCGGATTTTTTCCCAATTTATCGGGATCGTGATGGCGCCTACTCGTGGTAGCTAGGCAAGCCACTGTATTCATACTATCCTATTTTTTTTTACACAATTTAATTAAATAAATGCAGAATACTTTATCAAAATAGAAATAACAAATTTCAAGATGAAAATCATACTGAAATCCTCTACCCAAGGCGTGGAGTCACCAACTCACGAACTAATATGGAATACTACACATAAAAGTCTGAAGGAAATATAACATAATTCTGTTTGTCTCGGAACAAAGAGACTACAACTAATGACATAAATAAAGAGAGAGACGCCGGGCCTGCGGACGTCTGCAAGCTACCTCGGTCTCAAATATGATTAGCTCCCACGCAATCGATTTATTGCTGCTGCTGCTCCTGATCGTAACCTGGACCTGTGCAAAAACGCACAGAAGTGTAGTATCAGCACAACCGACCCCATGTGCTGGTAAGTGCCTGGCCTATCCCGGCGAAGTAGTGACAAGCCTAGGACCAGACACCCACATAAACCTGTGCAATTCAATATATATATGTGTATACCACAAAATAACAAGAAATAGCCAAGTATTAACACAATAAAGAATATCTCAAAGAATTCAACAATTAACCACAGTTAATAAATTCACAAGGAAAAATGAAGTATAAGGTAGACACAAGTAATATCAATTCGAGAAATAGCAAGCAATTGCACGGCATCACCCTTCGTGCTTTTACTCTCATCCTCACCAAATAAACAAATAAAGTACACGGCATCACCCTTCGTGCTTTTACTCTCATCTTCACATCCATAGTACGGCATCACCCTTCGTGCTTTTACTCTCATCTTCACATCCATAGTACGGCATGATCCTTCGTACATGGTTCAATAACAGAGGGCACGACATGATCCTTCATGCATAATCAATAAATAAACATGGCACGGCATTAACCTTCGTGCATAAATAAATAAACATGGCACGGCATCACCCTTCGTGCATTATCACTCTTCCTCACCCAAATAACAATCACAGTTAAGGGCAAAGAAAGAAACAGTAATTCATAAATCGTCCCATCAAGGGCAACCAATAATTATCTTCACAACAAGTCCCAACAAGGGAAAACAATAACATTTCATCTGTAATATATCTCAAAATAATCATTTTTCAACGACTCACGGTCATACTAGACGCCAGTGTATGGATGCTCGTCACCACAGCCCATACACCGCACTCGATCACATAACACATAACACATAATCCTATTCCCTCAAGCTAGGATAGAACAAACACTTACCTCGAATGCTTATGAACAATTCAATCCGTGAAAATGTCTTTTTCTTTCAAATTTGGCTCCAATCCAATCGTATCTATACACAATTGATTTAATATCATCAATACTACTCAACAAACTAATTCTTAAGACCAAATACAACTTTTACAACATTCTGCCCGGAATAGTGAATTTCAACCCCAGGCCCACATGGTCGGAACTCGGGGTTAGGACCAAAATCCGGTTACCCATCCCCCCACGAATTCATGTATATGATTTGTTTCAAAATCGGACCTCAATTCGAGGTCCAATTCCCAAATTTATGAAAAACCCTATTTTCTAACAAAAACAAGAATTCTACCATGAAAATCTTTGATTTCTTATGAAAAACATGTTTAATGATGTTAGGAATTGAAAGAATTAAGTAAAAAGTGACTTACAATCGTTTTGATGAAGAAGAAATCCGTGAAGAATCGCAAATGGGTGTTTTTGTTTTGTAAAAAGTGAAGAAATGAACTTAAAATCGTGTTTTACAGGTCTCCGTGTTCGCATTTGCGAACATGGGTTCGCAATTGCGAACCCCGACCAATTTCTGGAGTTTGAAAAATAAACTAAGGTTGGGAAGTTCGCATTTGCGAACATTTGTTCGCATTTGCGAACACTGGTAGACAAAGGGACTGTTCGCATTTGCGAACTAAGTTCGCATTTGTGAACATAGGCTGTTTAAGGCAGTGTTCGCATTTGCGAACAATGGTTCGCATTTGCGAACCAAGGCAGTATGGGGAATGTTCGCATTTGCGAACATTTGTTCGCATTTGCGAACATAGGCAGGTTCTGGGGACTTTCGCAAATGCGAACAATTGTTCGCATTTGCGAACAAGGCTGGGTCAATGGGGCTTCGCATTTGCGATAAAGGTTCGCATTTGCGAGCCTTGCCTTACATTGTCCCCTTCGCAATTGCGAGAAATACTTCGCAATTGCGAAGCCAACAGCTGGGTGAAAAACCAGCAGTGCAAAAATTCAGAATTTCATCCAACGGCCTATCAAATCTTTACCCGAGCCCCCCGGGCTCCAGACCAAACATGTACATAACCTCAAAAACACATTATGAACTTGTTCGTGCGATCACATCGCCAATATCACTTCGTTTTAATCAAATCAAGCCTCAAACTTATGATTTTCATACTTTTGATTTTCAAAACTTCTTAACTTGGAACTCAAGGTCCAAAACATCTCAAACGACATCCGAATGTCACCAAACTTTACAGAAATCACATATATAATATTTATGACTTGTACCGGGTGTCGGAACCAAAATACGAACCCGATACCAAGGTCAATTAATTCATTTTCCTTAAACAATTACATCAAAAACAATTTCACATAAAAATTCATAACTTGGGCTCTAGGCCTCAGAATTCGACTCCGGACGCATGTCCAAGTCCCATATTTTCTTACGGACCTCTCGGGACCATCCAATCTCGAGTCCGGATCCGTTTACCAAAAATGTTGACCGAAGTCAACCATATCAATATTAATATCATTTTTATCCAAATTTCTCATAGAATTCATATTTCCTATCACAAAATCTTTCCGGCTACATGCTCGGATTGTGCACGTAAATCGAGGCTACATGGAATGAGGTTTTCAAGGCCTTAGAAGCTCGAAATGATTAATAAAATAAGTGATGACCCTTTGGGTCGTCACAATCTCCACCTCTAAAACAACCGTTCGTCCTCGAACGGACAAAAGAAAGAAGTACCGAGTCAGGAAACAAGTGTGGGTAACGGCTCCGCATATCAGACTCGGACTCCCAGGTCGATGCCTCAGGAGGCTGACCTCTCCACTGAACACGCACAGAAGGATAACTCTACCATCCAACTGGTGATCGATATCGCCTACCATACAATGCCTCATACGGAGCCATCTGGATGCTAGACTGGTAACTGTTATTGTACGCGAACTCTGCTAATGGCAGAAACTGGTCCCACGAGCCTCCGAAATCAATAACACGAGCTCGAAGCATGTCCTCTAGAATCTGAATAGTCCTCTCGGACTGGCCATCCGTCTGAGGATGAAATGTTGTACTCAACTGAACCTGGGTGCCTAACTCCTGCTGGACCGCTCTCCAGAACCGCGAGGTAAACTGCGTACCCTGATCAGAGATAATGGATACTGGCACCCCATGGAGACGAATAATCTCCCTAATGTAAACCTCCGCTAACCTCTCCGACGAGTAGGAGACAGACATTGGAATAAAGTGTGCTGATTTGGTCAGCCTATCAACAATGACCCAAATAGCATCAAATTTCCTCCGATTCAAAGGAAGTCCAGTAACGAAGTCCATAGTGATCCGCTCCCATTTCCACTCGGGAATGTCAATCTTCTGGAATACACCACCAGGTCTCTGGTGCTCATATTTCACCTGCTGACAATTTAGACACCGAGTGACATACGCAACGATATCTTTCTTCATTCTGCGCCACCAATAGTGCTGCCGTAAGTCCTGGTGCACCTTCGTGGCGCCCGGGTGTATAGAATACCGCGAACTGTGGGCCTTCGCTAAGATAAACTCTCGAATCCCTTCGACATTAGGCACACAAACTCGACCCTGCAATCTCAATACCCCATCATAATCTAGATTTACCTTTGTGGCACCTCCCCGTTGTACTGTATCTCTCAACTTACGCAAATGAGGATCATCAAATTGCCTCTCACGGATACGCTCTAATAACGAAGAACGAGCGACCGTGCAGGCTAACACCCTGCTAGGCTCAGAAATGTCTAATCTCACGAACCGGTTGGCTAAGGCCTGGACATCTAGAGCTAATGGTCTCTGATTGACCGGAATATATGCAAGACTACCCATGCTGGCATACTTTCTACTCAATGCATCGGCCACCACATTGGCCTTACCTGGGTGATATAATATAGTAACATCATAGTCTTTTAGCAACTCTAACCATCTCCGCTGTCGTAGATTCAACTCCTTCTGTTTGAACAAGTACCGTAGGCTTTTGTGATCGGTGTACACCTCACATGTCACACCATATAGATAATGCCTCCAGATCTTTAAGGCATGAACCACTGCTGCTAACTCAAGATCATGAACTGGATAATTCTTCTCATGTATCTTTAACTGCCTCGAAGCATAAGCGATAACCTTACCATCCTGCATCAATACCGCTCCAAGCCCTGTACGAGATGCGTCACAATAAACTGTATAAGGCCCTGTACCTGTAGGTAGTATCAACACCGGTGCGGTGGTCAAGGTTGTCTTGAGCTTCTGAAAGCTCGCCTCACACTCCTCTGACCACTGAAACTGGACACCCTTCTGGGTCAACCTGGTCATCGGGGCTGCAATAGAAGAAAACCCCTCTACAAAACGACGGTAGTAACCTCCTAATCCCAAGAAACTCCGGATCTCAGTCACTGAAGCTGGTCGAGGCCAATTCTGGACTGCCTCAATCTTCTTTGGGTCTACCTGAATACCTTCCACGGATACAATGTGACCCAGAAATGCTACCAAACTCAGCCGAAACTCACATTTAGAAAATTTGGCATATAGCTGGCTATCTTTCAGAGTCTGAAGAACCACTCTGAGGTGCTGCTCGTGCTCTTCCTGGCTGCGGGAGTACACCAGGATGTCATCTATGAAGACTATCATGAACAGATCTAAGTAAGGCCTGAACACTCGATTCATCAACTCCATGAATGCTGCTGGGGCATTGGTCAACCCGAAGGACATGCCCAAGAACTCATACTGCCCATATCTAGAGCGAAAGGCTGTCTTAGGAATGTCAGCCGCCGCCCTGATCTTCAGCTGATGGTAGCCTGACCTTAAGTCTATCTTAGAGAATACCCTCGCTCCCTGGAGCTGGTCAAACAAATCATCAATCCTCGGCAGTGGATATTTATTTTTGATAGTCACCTTGTTTAACCGCCGGTAATCAATACACATCCGCATCGAGCCATCCTTCTTCTTTACAAATAATACAGGTGCTCCCCAGGGGGAAACACTGGGCCTGATAAAGCCCTTCTCAAGAAGGTCCTGCAACTGATCCTTCAACTCTTTTAGCTCCGGCGGGGCCATACGATAGGGTGGAATAGAGATGGGCTGAGTGCCCGGTGCCAGATCAATACAGAAATCAATATCCCTGTCGGGTGGCATGCCCGGCAGGTCTGAAGGAAAACCTCCGGAAACTCCCGTGCAATAGGGACCGACTCAATGGAAGGAACTTCTGCGCTGGAATCACGAACATAAGCCAGATAAGCTAGACACCCCTTCTCGACCATGCGTCGAGCCTTAACATAAGAAATAACAGTGTGAACGGAGTGGCTTGAGGTACCTTTCCACTCTAGTCGGGGTGATTTAGGCAAGGCTAAGGTCACCGTCTTAGCATGGCAATCAAGAATAGCATGGTATGGGGACAACCAGAGTCCATCCCCAATATGACATCAAAATCTACCATATCCAAAAGCAACAGATCAACACGGGTCTCAAGACCCCCAAATATAACTATGCACGAACGATGCACCCGATCGACTACAATGGAGCCTCCCACTGGTGTAGCCACATAAACTGGAATATCCAGAGCATAGCTGGGCACAACCAAATACGGTGCGAAGTAGGAAGACACATAGGAATATGTAGATCCAGGGTCAAATAATACCGAAGCACCTCTGCCACACACAAGAATAGTACCTGTAATCACGGCATCTGATGCCTCTGCCTCTGGCCTGGCTGGTAAAGCATAGAATCGGGGATCCTGCACCTCCCCTCTGAGCTGCGTCTCTAGGACGACCATCAACTGGCTGACCTCTACCTCTCGCTGGACGGTCTCCACCTCTACGGTCTCGACCTCCACCTCTATAATCTCTACCCCCGCCCATGGCTGGCTGGGCAGGCTGAGGGTCAGCTGGGGCCTGAATCATAGGACGAGGACCTCGCTGCTGAGAGTTGCCCGCTGCTAGAGGGCAATTCCTGATAAAATGACCTGGGTCACCACAACCGTGGCAACTCTTAGACTGATAGGGCTGCTGGCCCTGACGCCTTGAATGGCCTCCACAAACACTTTGAAGAGGCTGAGCATTAATAGTAGGCTGGTCTGAATAATGCCCCCGAAAACCGCGATCACCTGGTCCACCCTGTGAAGCCTGAAGGGCGGAATGAAAAGGCCTGGAGGACTGGCCTCTATCAAAGGATTCTCTGCCACCAGAGGAAGAACCACCAAACCTGCCTGAATGACGAGGCCTCTTATCTGAAGAATAACCACCTCCCCTAGCAAGAGTCATCTCAACTCTGCGTGCTGCATTGGCTGCCTCCTGAAATGATATGTCACTCCCCACGCCCATAGCCATCTGGAGTCTAATCGGCTGATTAAGCCCATCTATAAACCTGCGGACCCTCTCCCGCTCCGTGGGAAGTATCACCACAGCATGACGAGCCAAGTCGATAAATCTCGTCTCATACTGTGTAACTGTCATAGTGCCCTGATGGAGGCGCTCAAACTGCCTCCGAAGTACATCCCTCTGAGTAGCAGGGAGAAACTTCTCCATAAATAGTTCTGCAAACTGATCCCATGATAAAGCTGGGGACCCTGCTGGTCGAGTCAAGCAATAATCTCTCCACCAAGTCTTGGCGGATCCTGCAAGCCCGAAGGTACAGAAGTCAACTCCGTTTGTCTCCACGATCCCCATAGTCTTGAGAATCTCATGGCAACTGAATAAAAAGTCCTGAGGATCCTCTGATGCGGCTCCACTGAATGTAGTGGTAAATAACTTGGAGAACCGATCAAGCCTCCATAACGAATCCGAAGTCATGGCCGCTCCATCACCGGCATGAGCTGTGGTACCTGACTGAGTGGCCACAGCTGGCTGAATCACTGGTGCCTGAGGCTGAGGAGCTACTGGCTCCGGAGTATGAGCAATAGGAGTCTGGGCCCCTCCTCCAGCCTGAGAAGTGGCTGGGGCAACTGATAATAAACCCGCTCTGGCAATGCTGTCCATGAATCCTACTATTCTGACCAAAGCATCCCGGAGATCCGGGTAAATAAAGCCTCTCCTGGGACCTGAGCTGGGCCCACTGGAGCTGCTGGAACCCGAACCTCCTCGTCAATCTCAATATGAGGCTCCACCTCTGGAGTAGCTGCCTGGGGCTGAGCTCTACCCCTACCACGGCCTCTGATACGGCCTTGGCCCCTGCCCCTCACGGGAGCTGCCTGGGGCTCAGGCTGTTGGTTAGCGAACGAAGAAGCGCGTGTCCTCACCATCTCGAAAGGACAGAATAGAAATTCAATCAGTAATTGAGGAACAAGTCGCACGACAAGAAAGAACAAATGAGAGACTCTTTCCTAACTCAATAGACTTTGGAGGACAAGTACAGACGTCTCCGTACCTACCTCTCAAACTCTACTAAGCTTGTTCGTGAGTGGTGAGACCTATGTAACCTAGAGCTTTGATACCAACTTGTCACGACCCGGATTTTTTCCCAATTTATCGGGATAGTGATGGCGCCTACTCGTGGTAGCTAGGCAAGCCACTGTATTCATACTATCCTATTTTTTTTTACACAATTTAATTAAATAAATGCGGAATACTTTATCAAAATAGAAATAACAAATTTCAAGATGAAAATCATACTGAAATCCTCTACCCAAGGCGTGGAGTCACCAACTCACGAACTAATATGGAATACTACACATAAAAGTCTGAAGGAAATATAACATAATTCTGTTTGTCTCGGAACAAAGAGACTACAGCTAATAACATAAATAAAGAAAGAGACGTCGGGCCTGCGGACGTCTGCAAGCTACCTCGGTCTCAAATGATTAGCTCCCACGCAATCGATTTATTGTTGCTGCTGCTCCTGATCGTAACCTGGACCTGTGCAAAAACGCACAGAAGTGTAATATCAGCACAACCGACCCCATGTGCTGGTAAGTGCCTGGCCTATCCCGGCGAAGTAGTGACAAGCCTAGGACCAGACACCCACATAAACCGTTGCATGGCATTACCCAAATAAGATATAATGGAAAAACAAGTAATATTAAGTCATGGAATAGCAAACAATTGCACAGCATCACCATTCGTGCTTTTACTCTCATCCTCACATCCATAGTAAGACATGATCCTTCGTACATGGTTCAATAACAGGGCACGGCATGATCCTTCGTGCATAATCAATAAATAAACGTGGCACGGCATTAACCTTCATGCATAAATAAATAAACATGGCACGGCATCACCCTTCGTGCATTATCACTCTTCCTCACCCAAATAACAATCACAGTTAAGGGTAAAGAAAGAAACAGTAATTTATAATCCGTCCCATCAAGGGCAATCAACAATAATCTTCACAACAAGTCCCAACAAGGGAGAACAATGACGATTCATCTGTAATATATATCTCAAAATAATTATTTTCCAACGACTCACGGTCATACTAGACGCCAGTGTATGGATGCTCGCCACCACAGCCCATACACCGCACTCGATCACATAACACATAACACATAATCCTATTCCCTCAAGCTAGGATAGAACAAACACTTACCTCGAATGCTTATGAACAATCCAATCCGTGGAAATGTCTTTTCTTTCAATTTGGCTCCAATCCAACCGTATCTATACACAATTGATTTGATATCATCAATTCTACTCCACAAACTAATTCTTAATACCAAATACAACTTTTACAACATTCTGCCATAAATAGTGAATTTCAACCCCGGGCCCACATGGTCGGAATTCGGGGTTAGGACCAAAATCCGGTTACCCATCCCCCCACGAGTTTATGTATATAATTTGTTTCAAAATCGGACCTCAATTCGAGGTCCAATTCCCCAATTTATGAAAAACCCTATTTTCTAACAAAGACAAGAATTTTACCATGAAAATCATTGATTTCTTATGAAAAACATGTTTAATGATGTTAGGAATTGAAAGGATTAAGTAAAAAGTGACTTACAATCGTTTTGATGAAGAAGAAATCCTTGAAGAGTCGCAAATGGGTGTTTTGGTTTTGTGAAAAATGAAGAAATGACTGAAATTCGTGTTTTTTTCAGGTCTCTGTGTTCGCATTTGCGAACATGGGTTCGCAATGGCGAACCCCGACCAATTTCTGAAGTTTGAAAAATAAGCTAAGGGTGGGAAGTTCGCATTTGCGAACATTTGTTCGCATTTGCGAACACTGGCAGTCAAAGGGATGTTCGCATTTGCGAACCAATGTTCGCATTTGCGAACCAATGTTCGCATTTGCGAACACATGCTGTATAAGGCAGTGTTCGCATTTGCGAACAATGGTTCGCATTTGCGAACCAAGGCAGTATGGGAAATGTTCGCATTTGCGAACTATTGTTCGCATTTGCGAACATAGGCAGCATTGGGGACCTTCGCAAATGCGAACAATTGTTCGCATTTGCGAACAAGGCTGGCTTCGCATTTGCGATCAAGGTTCGCATTTGCGAGCCTTGCCTTACATTGTCCCCTTCGCAATTGCGAGAAATTCTTCGCAATTGCGAAGCCAACAACTGGGTGAAAAAACCAGCAGTTCAAAATTCAGAATTTCATCCAACGGCCTATCAAATCTTTACCCGAGCCCCCCGGGCTCCAAACCAAACATGTACACAACCGCAAAAACACATTATGGACTTGTTCGTGCGATCATATCGCCAATATCACTTCGTTTTAATCAAATCGAGCCTCAAACTCATGATTTTCATACTTTTGATTTTCAAAACTTCTTAACTTGGAACTCAAGGTCCAAAACATCTCAAATGACATCCAAATGTCACCAAACTTTACAGAAATCACATATATAATATTTAAGACTTGTACCGGGCATCGGAACCAAAATACGAGCCCGATACCAAGGTCTATTAATTTATTTCCTTTAATAATTGCATCAAAAACAATTTCACATAAAAATTCATAACTTGGGCTCTAGGCCTCAGGAATTCGACTCCGGACACATGTCCAAGTCCCATATTTTCCTACGGACCTCTCGGGACCATCCAATCTCGGGTCCGGATCCGTTTACCAAAAATGTTGACCGAAGTCAACCATATCAATATTAATATCATTTTTATCCAAATTTCTCATAGAATTCATATTTTCTATCAC
The DNA here is from genome assembly GCA_032618575.1 of Nicotiana noctiflora. Classification (NCBI taxonomy): domain Eukaryota; kingdom Viridiplantae; phylum Streptophyta; class Magnoliopsida; order Solanales; family Solanaceae; genus Nicotiana; species Nicotiana noctiflora. Next base: position 101,495 of record JASVEL010005122.1, on the reverse strand, counting down.
AAAATCTTTCCGGCTACATGCTCGGATCGTGCACGTAAATCGAGGCAACATAGAATGAGGTTTTCAAGGCCTCGGAAGCTCGAAATTAATTAATTAAATAAGTGATGACCCTTTGGGTCGTCACAATATCCACCTCTAAAACAACCGTTCGTCCTCGAACGGACAAAAGAAAGAAGTACCCGAGTCAGGAAACAAGTGTGGGTAGCGGCTCCGCATATCAGACTCGGACTCCCAGGTCGATGCCTCAGGAGGCTGACCTCTCCACTGAACACGCACAGAAGGATAACTCTTCGACCTCAGCTGTCGAACCCGCCGGTCTAGAATAGCCACCGGCTCCTCCTCGTAAGGATAGATCATTGTCCAATTGGACAGTACTGAAGTCTAACACATGTGTGGGATCGCCGTGGTATCTCCGAAGCATAGATACGTGAAAAACCGGATGCACGGCTGATAAGCTAGGCGGCAAAGCTAATCTGTAAGCCACCCCTCCCACTCTGTCTAGAATCTCAAATGGGCCAATATACCTAGGGCCGAGCTTGCCCTTCTTCCCAAACCTCATCACGCCCTTCATAGGCGACACCCGGAGCAATACTCTTTCACCAACCATGAAATCTACATCTCGAACCTTTCGATCCGCATAAGTCTTTTGCCTAGACTGAGCTGAACGCAATCTCTCCTGAATAGTCTTGACCTTATCCAAGGCCTCCTGAACTAAGTCTGTTCCTAACAACCGAGCCTCTCCCGGTTCAAACCATCCAACTAGTGATCGACATCGCCTACCATACAACGCCTCATAAAGAGCCATCTGGATGCTAGATTGGTAACTGTTATTGTAGGTGAACTCTGCTAATGGCAGAAACTGGTCCCATGAGCCTCCGAAATCAATAACACAAGCTCGAAGCATGTCCTCAAGAATCTGAATAGTCCTCTCTGACTGGCCATCCGTCTGAGGATGAAATGCTGTACTCAACTGAACCTGGGTGCCTAACTCCTGCTGAACCGCTCTCCAGAACCGCGAGGTAAACTGCGTACCCCGATCAGAGATAATAGATACCGGCACCCCATGGAGACGAACAATCTCCCTAATGTAAACCTCCGCTAACCTCTCCGACGAGTAGGAGACAGATACTGGAATAAAGTGTGCCGACTTGGTCAGCCTATCAACAATGACCCAAATAGCATCAAATTTCCTCCGAGTCAAAGGAAGTCCAATAACGAAGTCCATAGTGATCCGCTCCCATTTCCACTCGGGAATTTCAATCCTCTGGAATACACCACCAGGTCTCCGGTGCTCATATTTCACCTGCTGACAATTTAGACACCGAGCGACATACGCAACGATATCTTTCTTCATTCTGCGCCACCAATAGTGTTGCCGTAAGTCCTGGTACATCTTCGCGGCGCCCGGGTGAATAGAATACCGCGAACTGTGGGCCTCTGCTAAGATCAACTCTCGAATTCCTTCGACATTGGGCACACAAACTCGACCCTGCAATTTCAATACCCCATCATCATCTAGATTTACCTGAGTGGCACCTCCCCGCTGTACCGTATCTCTCAACTCACGCAAATGAGGATCATCAAATTGCCTCTCACGGATACGCTCTAATAAAGAAGAACAAGCGACCGTGCGGGCTAACACCCTGCTAGGCTCAGAAATGTCTAATCTCACGAACCGGTTGGCTAAGGCCTGGACATCTAGAGCTAATGGTCTCCGATTGACCGGAATATATGCAAGACTACCCATGCTGGCATACTTTCTACTCAATGCATCGGCCACCACATTGGCCTTACCTGGGTGATATAATATAGTAATATCATAGTCTTTTAGCAACTCTAACCATCTCCGCTGTCGTAGATTCAACTCCTTTTGTTTGAACAAGTACTGTAGGCTTTTGTGATCAGTGTACACCTCACATGTCACACCATATAGATAATGCCTCCAAATCTTTAAGGCATGTACCACTGCCGCTAACTCAAGATCATGAACTGGATAATTCTTCTCATGTATCTTTAACTGCCTCGAAGCATAAGCGATAACCTTACCATCCTGCATCAATACCGCTCCAAGCCCTGTACGAGATGCGTCACAATAAACTGTATAAGGCCCTGTACATGTAGGTAGTATCAACACTGGTGCGGTGGTCAAGGCCGTCTTGAGCTTCTGAAAGCTCGCCTCACACTCCTCTGACCACTGAAACTGGACACCCTTCTGGGTCAACCTGGTCATCGGGGCTGCAGTAGAAGAAAACCCCTCTACAAAACGATGGTAGTAACCTGCTAGTCCCAAGAAACTCCGTATCTCAGTCACTGAAGCTGGTCGAGGCCAATTCTGGACTGCCTCAATCTTCTTTGGGTCTACCTGAATACCTTCCACTGATACAATGTGACCCATAAATGCTACCGAACTCAACCAGAACTCACATTTTGAAAATTTGGCATATAGCTGATTATCCTTCAGAGTCTGAAGAACCACTCTGAGGTGCTGCTCGTGCTCTTCCTGGCTGCGGGAGTATACCAAGATGTCATCTATGAAGACTATCACGAACAGATCTAAGTAAGGCCTGAATACCCGATTCATCAACTCCATGAATGCTGCTGGGGCATTAGTCAACCCGAAGGACATGACCAAGAACTCATAATGCCCATATCTAGAGCGAAAGGTTGTCTTAGGAATGTCAGCCGCCCTGATCTTCAGCTGATGGTAGCCTGACCTCAAGTCTATCTTAGAGAATACCCTCGCTCCCTGGAGTTGGTCAAACAAATCATCAATCCTCGGCAGTGGATATTTATTTTTAATAGTCACCTTGTTTAACTGCCGGTAATCAATACACATCCGCATCGAGCCATCCTTCTTCTTTACAAATAATACAGATGCTCCCCAGGGGGAAACACTGGGCCTGATAAAACCCTTCTCAAGAAGGTCCTGCAACTGATCTTTCAACTCTTTTAGTTCCGGCGGGGCCATACGATAGGGTGGAATAGAGATGGGCTGAGTGCCCGGTGCCAAATCAATACAGAAGTCAATATCCCTGTCGGGTGGCATGCCCGGCAGGTCTGAAGGAAAAACTTTAGGAAACTCCCGTGCAATAGGGACTGAATAAATGGAAGGAACTTCTGCGCTGGAATCACGAACATAAGCCAAATAAGCTAGACACCCCTTCTCGACCATACGTCGAGCCTTAACATAAGAAATAACAGTGCGAACGGAGTGGCTTGAGGTACCCTTCCACTCTAATCGGGGTGATTCGGCAAGGCTAAGGTGACAGTCTTAGCATGACAATCAAGAATAGCATGGTATGGGGACAACCAGTCCATCCCCAATATGACATCAAAATCTACCATATCCAAGAGCAACAGATCAACACGGGTCTCAAGACCCCCAAATATAACTACGCACGAATGATGCACCCGATCGACTACAATAGAGTCACCCACTGGCGTAGCCACATAAACCGGAATATCCAGAGCATAGGCGGGCACGACCAAATACGGTGCGAAGTAGGAAGACACATAGGAATATGTAGATCCAGGGTCAAATAATACCGAAGCACCTCTCGCCACACACAAGAATAGTACCCGTAATCACGACATCCGATGCCTCTGCCTCGGCCTGGCTTGTAAAGCATAGAAACGGGGATCCGCACCTCCCCTCCGAGCCGCGTCTCTAGGATGACCATCAACCGGCTGACCTCTACCTCCTGGCTGGACGGTCTCTACCTCTACGGTCTTGACCTCCACCTCTAAAATCTCTACCCCCGCCTCCGGCTGGCTGGGCAGGCTGAGGGTCAGCCGGGGCCCGAATCATAGGACGAGGACCTCGCCGCCGAGGGTTGCCCGCCGCTATAGGGCAATTCCCGATAAAATGACCCGGGTCACCACAACCGTGGCAGCCCTGGACCGATAGGGCTGCTGGCCCCGACGACCCGAATGGCCTCCACGAACACTCTAAAGTGGCTGAGCATTAATAGGATACCTGGTCTGAATAATGCCCCCGAGAACCACGATCACCCGATCCACCCCGTGAAGCCTCGAAGGGCGGAATGAAAAGGCCTGGAGGACTGGCCTCTATCAAAGGATTCTCTGCTACCAGAGGAAGAAGCACCAAACCTACCCGAATGACGAGGCCTCTTATCCGAAGAATAACCGCCTCCCCTAGCAAGAGCCATCTCAACTCTGCGTGCTGCATTGGCTGCCTCCTGAAATGATATGTCACTCCCCACGCCCATAGCCATCGGGAGTCTAATCGGCTGATTAAGCCCATCTATAAATCTGCGGACCCTCTCCCGCTCTGTGGGAAGTATCACCACTGCATGACGAGCCAAGTCAATAAATCTCGTCTCATACTGTGTAACTGTCATAGTGCCCTGATGGAGGCGCTCAAACTGCCTCCGAAGTAAATCCCGCTGAGTAGCAGGGAGAAACTTCTCCATAAATAGTTCCGCAAATTGGTCCCATGATAGAGCTGGGGACCCCGCTGGTCGAGTCAGGCAATAATCTCTCCACCAAGTCTTGGCGGATCCTGCAAGTCTGAAGGTACATAAATCAACTCCGTTTGTCTCCACGATCCCCATAGTCTTGAGAATCTCATGGCAACTGAATAAAAAGTCCTGAGGATCCTCTGATGCGGCTCCACCGAATGTAGTGGTAAATAGCTTGGAGAACCGATCAAGCCTCCATAACGAATCAGAAGTCATGGCCGCTCCATCGCCGGCATGAGCCGTGGTACCTGACTGAGTGGCCACAGCTGGCTGAACTACTGGTGCCTGAGGCTGAGGAGCTACTGGCTCTGGAGTACGAGCAATAGGAGTCTGGGCCCCTCCTCCAGCCTGAGAAGTGGCTGGGGCAACTGATAATAAACCCGCTCTGGCAATGCTATCCATAAATCCCGCTATTCTGACCAAAGCATCCCGGAGATCCGGGGTAATCAAAGCCTCTCCTGGGACCTGAGCTGGGCCCACTGGAGCTGCTGGAACCGGAACCTCCTCTTCCATCTCAATATGAGGCTCCACCTCTGGGGTAGCCGCCTGAGGCTGAGCTCTACCCCTACCACGGCCTCTGATACGACCTTGGCCCCTGCCCCTCACGGGAGCTGTCTGGGGCTCAGGCTGCTGGTCAACGGACGAAGAAGTGCGTGTCCTTACCATCTGCGAAAGGACAGAATAGAAATTCAATCAGTAATTGAGGAACAAGTCGCACGACAAGAAAGAACAAATGAGAAACTTTTTCCTAACTCAATAGACTCTGGAGGACAAGTACAGACGTCTCCGTACCTACCTCTCAAACTCTACTAAGCTTGTCCGTGAGTGGTGAGACCTATGTAACCTAGAGCTCTGATACCAACTTGTCACGACCCGGATTTTCACCCAATATCGGGATCGTGATGGCGCCTACTCGTGGTAGCTAGGCAAGCCACCGTATTCATACTATCCTGTTTATAACACAATTTTAATTAAATAAATGCGGAATACTTTATCGAAATGGAAATAACAAATCCCAAGGTAAAAACCATACTGAAATCCTCTACCCAAGATTTGGAGTCACCAACTCACAAACGACTATGGAATACTACACATAAAAGTCTGAAGGAAATATAACATAATTCTGTTTGTCTCGGAACAATGAGACTACAGCTATTAACATAAATAAAGAAAGAGACGCCGGGCCTGCGGACGTCTGCAAGCTACCTCGGTCTCAAATGTGATCAACTTCCACGCAATCTATTTACTGCTGCTGCTGCTCCTGATCGTAACCTGGACCTGTGCAAAAACGCACAGAAGTGTAGCATCAGCACAACCGACCCCATGTGCTGGTAAGTGTCTGGCCTATCCCGGCGAAGTAGTGACAAGCCTAGGACCAGACACTCGCATAAACCTGTGCAATTCAATATATATATGTGTACCACAAAATAACAAGAAATAATCAAGTAATAACACAATGAGGAATATCTTAAAGAATTCAACAATTAACCACAGTTAATAATTTCACAAGGAAAAACAAAGTGTAATGTAAACACAAGTAATATCGATTCAAGAAATAGCAAACAGTTGCACGGCATCACCCTTCGTGCTTTTACTCTCATCCTCACATTCATAGTACGGCATGATCCTTCGTACATGGTTCAATAATAGGGCACGGCATGATCCTTCGTGCATAAATAAATAAACATGGCACGGCATCACCCTTCGTGCATTATCACTCTTCCTCACCCAAATAACAATCAAATAAGTTCACAAGGAAAACAAGGTATAATGGAAACACAAGTAACATCAAGTCAAGGAATGGCAAATAGTTGCACGGCATTACCCAAATAAGATATAATGGAAAAACAAGTAATATCAAGTCAAGGAATAGCAAACAATTGCACGGCATCACCCTTCGTGCTTTTACTCTCATCCTCACATCCATAGTACGGCATGATCCTTCGTACATGGTTCAATAACAGGGCACGGCATGATCCTTCATGCATAATCAATAAATAAACGTGGCACGACATTAACCTTCGTGCATAAATAAATAAACATGGCACGACATCACCCTTCGTGCATTATCACTCTTCCTCACCCAAATAACAATCACAGTTAAGGGTAAAGAAAGAAACAGTAATTTATAATCCGTCCCATCAAGGGCAATCAACAATAATCTTCACAACAAGTCCCAACAAGGGAGAACAATGACGATTCATCTGTAATATATATCTCAAAATAATTATTTTCCAACGACTCACGGTCATACTAGACGCCAGTGTATGGATGCTCGCCACCACAGCCCATACACCGCACTCGATCACATAACACATAACACATAATCCTATTCCCTCAAGCTAGGATAGAACAAACACTTACCTCGAATGCTTATGAACAATCCAATCCGTGGCAATGTCTTTTCTTTCAATTTGGCTCCAATCCAACCGTATCTATACACAATTGATTTGATATCATCAATTCTACTCCACAAACTAATTCTTAATACCAAATACAACTTTTACAACATTCTGCCATGAATAGTGAATTTCAACCCCGGGCCCACATGGTCGGAATTCGGGGTTAGGACCAAAATCCGGTTACCCATCCCCCCACGAGTTCATGTATATAATTTGTTTCAAAATCGGACCTCAATTCGAGGTCCAATTCCCCAATTTATGAAAAACCCCATTTTCTAACAAAGACAAGAATTTTACCATGAAAATCATTGATTTCTTATGAAAAACATGTTTAATGATGTTAGGAATTGAAAGGATTAAGTAAAAAGTGACTTACAATCGTTTTGATGAAGAAGAAATCCTTGAAGAGTCGCAAATGGGTGTTTTGGTTTTGTGAAAAATGAAGAAATGACTGAAATTCGTGTTTTTCAGGTCTCTGTGTTCGCATTTGCGAACCCCGACCAATTTCTGGAGTTTGAAAAATAAGCTAAGGGTGGGAAGTTCGCATTTGCGAACATTTGTTCGCATTTGCGAACACTGGCAATCAAAGGGATGTTCGCATTTGCGAACCAATGTTCGCATTTGCGAACACATGCTGTATAAGGCAGTGTTCGCATTTGCGAATAATGGTTCGCATTTGCGAACCAAGGCAGTATGGGAAATGTTCGCATTTGCGAACTATTGTTCGCATTTGCGAACATAGGCATCACCGGGGACCTTCGCAAATGCGAACAATTGTTCGCATTTGCGAACAAGGCTGGCTTCGCATTTGCGATCAAGGTTCGCATTTGCGAGCCTTGCCTTACACTGTCCCCTTCGCAATTGCGAGAAATTCTTCGCAATTGCGAAGCCAACAGCTGGGTGAAAAAAACCAGCAGTTCAAAATTCAGAATTTCATCCAACGGCCTATCAAATCTTTACCCGAGCCCCCGGGCTCCAAACCAAACATGTACACAACCTCAAAAACACATTATGGACTTGTTCGTGCGATCATATCGCCAATATCACTTTGTTTTAATCAAATCGAGCCTCAAACTCATGATTTTCATACTTTTGATTTTCAAAACTTCTTAACTTGGAACTCAAGGTCCAAAACATCTCAAATGACATCCAAATGTCACCAAACTTTACAGAAATCACATATATAATATTTAAGACTTGTACCGGGTGTCGGAACCAAAATACGAGCCCGATACCAAGGTCTATTAATTTATTTCCTTTAATAATTGCATCAAAAACAATTTCACATAAAAATTCATAACTTGGGCTCTAGGCCTCGAATTCGACTCCGGACACATGTCCAAGTCCCATATTTTCCTACGGACCTCTCGGGACCATCCAATCTCGGGTCCGGATCCGTTTACCAAAAATGTTGACCGAAGTCAACCATATCAATATTAATATCATTTTTATCCAAATTTCTCATAGAATTCATATTTTCTATCACAAAATCTTTCCGGCTACTTGCTCGGATCGTGTACGTAAATCGAGGCAACATAGAATGAGGTTTTCAAGGCCTCAGAAGCTCGAAATTATTAATAAAATAAGTGATGACCCTTTGGGTCGTCACATATTTGAAGGCGGATGAATTTAAAATATCTTATTTTAAGGCGGATGAGCCTAAAATATCCTATTTGAACGTGGATAAATCTAAAATATCATCTTTGAAGGCGTATGAACCTAACATATCCTATTTGAAGGCGGATGAACCTAGAATATCCTATTTGAGGGCGGCTGGATCTAAAATATTCTATTTGAACCTGGATACTCCCATAATATCCTATTTGAGGGCGGGTGAGCCTAAACTATCCTATTTGAAGACGGATGAGCCTAAAATATTCCATTTGAATGCGGATGAACCTAAAATATTCTATTTGAAGGCGGATAAACCTAAAATATCCGATTTGAAGGCAAATGAACCTAAAATATCCTATTTGAAGGAGGATGAACCTAAAATATCCTATTTGAAGGCGGATGGACCTAAAATATCCGATTTGAAGGCGGATGAACCTAAAAATATCGTATTTGAATGCGGATGAGTATAAAATATCCTATTTGAAGGCGGATGAATATTCTATCTGAAGGCGGATGAACCTAAAAATATCCTGTTTGAAGGCGGATGAGCCTAACATATCCTATTTAAAGGCGGATGAGCCTAAAATATTGTATTTGAAGCTGGATGACCCTAAAATATCCTATTTAAAGACGGATGAGCCTAATATATCCTGTTTGAAAGCGGATGAGTCTAAAATATCCTAGTTGAAGGCGGATGACCCTAAAATACCCTATATGAAGACGGATCAACCTAAAATATCCTAGTTGAAGGCGGATTAACCTAGAATATCCTATTTGAAGGCGGATGAGCCTAAAATATCATATTTGAAGCTGGATGAGCCTAAAATATCTTATTTGAAGGCGAATGAACCTAAAATATCTAAAATATCCTATTTGCAGATGGATGAGCCTAAAATATCCTATTTGAAGGCGGATGAACCTGAAATATCCTATTTGAAGTCGGATAAACCTAAAATATCCTATTTGAAGGCGAATGAACCTAAAATATCCTATTTGAAGGCGGATGAATATAAATATCCTATTTTAAGGCGGATGAGCCTAAAATATCCTATTTGAATGCGGATGAACCAAAAATATCCTATTTGAAGGCGTATGAACCTAAAATATCCTATTTGAAGGCAGATGAACCTAAAATATCCTATTTGAAGGCAGCTGGACCTAAAATATTCTATTTGAAGGTGGATACTCCCATAAATTTCTATTTGAGGGCGGGTGAGCCTAAAATATCCTATTTGAAGACGGATGAGCCTAAAATATCCCATTTGAATGCGGATGAACCTGAAATATCTTATTTGAAGGAGGATAAACCCAAAATATCCTATTTGAAGGCGAATGAACCTAAAATATCTTTTTTGATGGCGGATGAACCTAAAATACCCTATTTGAAGGCGGATGGACCTAAAATATCCGATTTAAAGTCGGATAAACCTAAACATATCGTATTTGAAGGCGGATGAGCACAAAATATCCTATTTGAAGGCGGATGAATCTATTTGAAGGCGGATGAACCTAAAAATATCCTATTTGAAGGCTGTGAGCCTAAAATATCCTATATAAAGGCGGATGAGCCTAAAATACCGTATTTGAAGCTGGATGAGCCTAAAATATCCTATTTGAAGACGGATGAGCCTAAAATATCCTATTTGAAAGCGGATGAGCCTAAAATATCCTATTTGAAGGCGGATGACCCTAAAATATCCTATATGAAGACGGATGAACCCAAAATATCCTATTTGCAGGCGAATGAACCTAAACTATCTTTTTTGATGGCGGATGAACCTAAAATATCCTATTTGAAGGCGGATGGACCTAAAATATCCGATTTGAAGGCGGATGAACCTAAACATATCGTATTTGAAGGCGGATGAGCATAAAATATCCTATTTGAAGGCGGATGAATATCCTATTTGAAGGTGGATGAATATCCTATTTGAAGGCGGATGAACCTAAAAATATCCTATTTGAAGGAGGATGAGCCTAAAATATCCTATTTAAAGGCGGATGAGCCTAAAATATAGTATTTGAAGCTGGATGAGCCTAAAATATCCTATTTGAAGACGGATGACCCTAAAATATCCTGTTTGAAAGCGGATGAGCCTAAAATATCCTATTTGAAGGCGGATGACCCTAAAATATCCTATATGAAGACGGATCAACCTAAAATATCCTATTTAAAGGCGGATGAACCTAAAATATCCTATTTCAAGGCGGATGAACCGAAAATATCCTATTTGAAGGCGGATGAACCTTAAAATATCCTATTTGAAGGCGGATGAGCCTAAAATATCCTATTTAAAGGCGGATGAGACTAAAATATCGTATTTGAAGATGGATGAGCCTAAAATATCCTAGTTGAAGGCGGATGAGCCTAAAATATCCTATTTGAAGGCGAATGAACCTAAAATGTCCTATTTGAAGGCGAAAGGATATCCTATTTGAAGGCGGATGAACCTAAAAATATCCTATTTGAAGGCGGATGTGCCTAAAATATCCTATTTAAAGGTGGATGAGCCTAAAATATCGTATTTAAAGGCGGATAAGCCTGAAATATCGTATCTGAAGCTGGATGAGCCTAAAATATCCTATTTGAAGACGGATGAGACTAAAATATCATGTTTGAAAGTGGATGAGCCTAAAATATCCTATTTGAAGGCGGATGACCCTAAAATATCCTATATGAAGACGGATCAACCTAAAATATCCTATTTGAAGGCGGATGACCCTAGAATATCCTATTTGAAGGCGGATGAGACTAAAATATCGTATTTGAAGCTGGATGAGCCTTAAATATCCTATTTGAAGGCGAATGAACCTAAAATATCCTATTTGAAGGCGGGTGAGCCTAAAATATCCTATTTGCAGACGAATGAGACTAAAATATCCTATTTGAAGGCGGATGAATATCCTATTTGAAGGTGGATGAATATCCTATTTGAAGGCGGATGAACCTAAAAATATCCTATTTGAAGGAGGATGAGCCTAAAATATCCTATTTAAAGGCGGATGAGCCTAAAATATAGTATTTGAAGCTGGATGAGCCTAAAATATCCTATTTGAAGACGGATGACCCTAAAATATCCTGTTTGAAAGCGGATGAGCCTAAAATATCCTATTTGAAGGCGGATGACCCTAAAATATCCTATATGAAGACGGATCAACCTAAAATATCCTATTTAAAGGCGGATGAACCTAAAATATCCTATTTCAAGGCGGATGAACCGAAAATATCCTATTTGAAGGCGGATGAACCTAAAAATATCCTATTTGAAGGCGGATGAGCCTAAAATATCCTATTTAAAGGCGGATGAGACTAAAATATCGTATTTGAAGATGGATGAGCCTAAAATATCCTAGTTGAAGGCGGATGAGCCTAAAATATCCTATTTGAAGGCGAATGAACCTAAAATGTCCTATTTGAAGGCGAAAGGATATCCTATTTGAAGGCGGATGAACCTAAAAATATCCTATTTGAAGGCGGATGTGCCTAAAATATCCTATTTAAAGGTGGATGAGCCTAAAATATCGTATTTAAAGGCGGATAAGCCTGAAATATCGTATCTGAAGCTGGATGAGCCTAAAATATCCTATTTGAAGACGGATGAGACTAAAATATCATGTTTGAAAGTGGATGAGCCTAAAATATCCTATTTGAAGGCGGATGACCCTAAAATATCCTATATGAAGACGGATCAACCTAAAATATCCTATTTGAAGGCGGATGAACCTAGAATATCCTATTTGAAGGCGGATGAGACTAAAATATCGTATTTGAAGCTGGATGAGCCTTAAATATCCTATTTGAAGGCGAATGAACCTAAAATATCCTATTTGAAGGCGGGTGAGCCTAAAATATCCTATTTGCAGACGGATGAGACTAAAATATCCTATTAGAAGGCGGATGAACCTGAAATATCCTATATGAAGTCGGATAAACCTAAAATATCCTACTTGAAGACGAATGAACCTAAAATATCCTATTTGAAGGCGGATGAACCTAAAATATCCTATTTGAAGGCGGATGCGCCTAAAATATCCTATTTGAATGCAGATGAGCATAAAATATCCTATTTGAAGGCGGATGAGCCTAAAATATCCTATTTGAAGGTGGATGAGCCTAAAATATCCTATCCGAAGGCGGATGACCCTAAAATATCCTATTTAAAGGAGGATGAGCCTAAAATATCCTATTTGATGGCGGATGAACCTAAAATATCCTATTTGAAGGCGGATGAATTTAAAATATCTTATTTTAAGGCGGATGAGCCTAAAATATCCTATTTGAACGTGGATAAATCTAAAATATCCTCTTTGAAGGCGTATGAACCTAAAATATCCTATTTGAAGGCGGATGAACCTAGAATATCCTATTTGAGGGCGGCTGGATCTAAAATATTCTATTTGAACCTCGGATACTCCCATAATATCCTATTTGAGGGCGGGTGAGCCTAAACTATCCTATTTGAAGACGGATGAGCCTAAAATATTCCATTTGAATGCGGATGAACCTAAAATATCCTATTTGAAGGCGGATAAACCTAAAATATCCGATTTGAAGGCAAATGAACCTAAAATATCCTATTTGAAGACGAATGAACCTAAAATATCCTATTTGAAGGCGGATGAACCTAAAATATCCTATTTGAAGGCGGATGCGCCTAAAATATCCTATTTGAATGCAGATGAGCATAAAATATCCTATTTGAAGGAGGATGAGCCTAAAATATCCTATTTGAAGGTGGATGAGCCTAAAATATCCTATCCGAAGGGGGATGACCCTAAAATATCCTATTTAAAGGCGGATGAGCCTAAAATATCTTATTTGATGGCGGATGAACCTAAAATATCCTATTTGAAGGCGGATGAATTTAAAATATCTTATTTTAAGGCGAATGAGCCTAAAATATCCTATTTGAACGTGGATAAATCTAAAATATCCTCTTTGAAGGCGTATGAACCTAAAATATCCTATTTGAAGGCGGATGAACCTAGAATATCCTATTTGAGGGCGGCTGGATCTAAAATATTCTATTTGAACCTCGATACTCCCATAATATCCTATTTGAGGGCGGGTGAGCCTAAACTATCCTATTTGAAGACGGATGAGCCTAAAATATTCCATTTGAATGCGGATGAACCTAAAATATCCTATTTGAAGGCGGATAAACCTAAAATATCCGATTTGAAGGCAAATGAACCTAAAATATCATATTTGAAGGAGGATGAACCTAAAATATCCTATTTGAAGGCGGATGGACCTAAAATATCCGATTTGAAGGCGGATGAACCTAAAAATATCGTATTTGAATGCGGATGAGTATAAAATATCCTATTTGAAGGCGGATGAATATTCTATCTGAAGGCGGATGAACCTAAAAATATCCTGTTTGAAGGCGGATGAGCCTAACATATCCTACTTAAAGGCGGATGAGCCTAAAATATTGTATTTGAAGCTGGATGACCCTAAAATATCCTATTTAAAGACGGATGAGCCTAATATATCCTGTTTGAAAGCGGATGAGTCTAAAATATCCTAGTTGAAGGCGGATGACCCTAAAATACCCTATATGAAGACGGATCAACCTAAAATATCCTAGTTGAAGGCGGATGAACCTAGAATATCCTATTTGAACGCGGATGAGCCTAAAATATCATATTTGAAGCTGGATGAGCCTAAAATATCTTATTTGAAGGCGAATGAACCTAAAATATCTAAAATATCCTATTTGCAGATGGATGAGCCTAAAATATCCTATTTGAAGGCGGATGAACCTGAAATATCCTATTTGAAGTCGGATAAACCTAAAATATCCTATTTGAAGGCGAATGAACCTAAAATATCCTATTTGAAGGCGGATGAATATAAATATCCTATTTTAAGGCGGATGAGCCTAAAATATCCTATTTGAATGCGGATGAACCAAAAATATCCTATTTGAAGGCGTATGAACCTAAAATATCCTATTTGAAGGCAGATGAACCTAAAATATCCTATTTGAAGGCAGCTGGACCTAAAATATTCTATTTGAAGGTGGATACTCCCATAAATTTCTATTTGAGGGCGGGTGAGCCTAAAATATCCTATTTGAAGACGGATGAGCCTAAAATATCCCATTTGAATGCGGATGAACCTGAAATATCTTATTTGAAGGAGGATAAACTCAAAATATCCTATTTGAAGGCGAATGAACCTAAAATATCTTTTTTGATGGCGGATGAACCTAAAATACCCTATTTGAAGGCGGATGGACCTAAAATATCCGATTTAAAGTCGGATAAACCTAAACATATCGTATTTGAAGGCGGATGAGCATAAAATATCCTATTTGAAGGCGGATGAATCTATTTGAAGGCGGATGAACCTAAAAATATCCTATTTGAAGGCTGTGAGCCTAAAATATCCTATTTAAAGGTGGATGAGCCTAAAATACCGTATTTGAAGCTGGATGAGCCTAAAATATCCTATTTGAAGACGGATGACCCTAAAATATCCTATTTGAAAGCGGATGAGCCTAAAATATCCTATTTGAAGGCGGATGACCCTAAAATATCCTATATGAAGACGGATGAACCTAAAATATCCTATTTGAAGGCGGATGAACCTAAAATATCCTATTTGAAGGTGGATGAACCGAAAATATCCTATTTGAAGGCGGATGAACCTAAAAATATCCTATTTGAAGGCGAATGAGCCTAAAATATCCTATTTAAAGGCGGATGAGACTAAAATATCGTATTTGAAGCTGGATGAGCCTAAAATATCCTAGTTGAAGCCGGATGAGCCTAAAATATCCTATTTGAAGGCGAATGAACATGAAATATCCTATTTGAAGGCGAAAGGATATCCTATTTGAAGGCGGATGAACCTAAAAATATCCTATTTGAAGGCGGATGAACCTAAAATATCCTATTTGAAGGCGGAAGGATATCCTATTTGAAGGCGGATGAACCTAAAAATATCCTATTTGAAGGCGGATGAGCCTAAAATATCCTATTTAAAGGCGGATGAGCCTAAAATATCCTATTTAAAGGCGGATGAGCTTAAAATATCGTATTTGAAGCTGGATGAGCCTAAAATATCCTATTTGAAGGTGGATGAGCCTAAACTATCCTGTTTGAAAGCGGATGAGCCTAAAATATCCTATTTGAATACAAATGACCCTAAAATATCCTATATGAAGACGGATGAACCTAAAATATCCTATTTGAAGGCGGATGAACCCAGAATATCCTATTTAAAGGCGGATGAGCCTAAAATATCGTATTTGAAGCTGGATGAGCCTAAAATATCATATTTGAAGGTGGATGAATATCCTATTTGAAGGCGGATGAACCTAAAAATATCCTATTTAAAGGCGGATGTGCCTAAAATATCCTATTTAAACGCGGATGAGCCTAAAATATCGTATTTGAAGCTGGATGAGCCTAAAATATCGTATTTGAAGACGGATGAGACTAAAATATACTGTTTGAAAGTGGATGAGCCTAAAATATCCTATTTGAAAGCGGATGACCCTAAAATATCCTATATGAAGACGGATGAACCTAAAATATACTATTTGAAGGCGGATGAACCTAGAATATCCTATTTGAAGGTGGATGAGCCTAAAATATCGTATTTGAAGCTGGATGAACCTAAAATATCCTACTTGAAGGCGGGTGAGCCTAAAATATCCTATCTCCAGACGGATGAGCTTAAAATATCCTATTTGAAGGCGGATGAACCTGAAATATCCTATATGAAGTCGGATAAACCTAAAATATCCTATTTGAAGGAGAATGAACCTAAAATATCCTATTTGAAGGCGGATGAATCTAAAATATCCTATTTTAAGGCGGATGAGCCTAAAATATCCTAGTTGAACGCGGATGAACCTAAAATATCCTATTTGAAGGCGTATGAACCTAAAATATCGTATTTGAAGGCGGATGAACCTAAAATAACCTATTTGAAGGCAGCTGGAATTAAAATATTCTATTTGAAGGTAGATACTCCCATAATATCCTATTTGAGGGCGGGTGAGCCTAAAATATCCTATTTGAAGACGGATGAGCCTAAAATATCCCATTTGAAGGCGGATGAACCTGAAATATCCTATTTGATGGCGGATAAACCTAAAATATCCTATTTGAAGGCGAATGAACGTAAACTATCTTTTTTGATGGCGGATGAACCTAAAATATCCTATTTGAAGGCTGATGGACCTAAAATATCCGATTTGAAGGCGGTTGAACCTAAACATATCGTATTTGAAGGCGGATGAGCATAAAATATCCTATTTGAAGGCGGATGAATATCCTATTTGAAGGCGGATGAACCTAAAAATATCCTATTTGAAGGCGGATGAGCCTAAAATATCCTATTTAAAGGCGGATGAGCCTAAAATATAGTATTTGAAGCTGGATTAGCCTAAAATATCCTATTTGAAGACGGATGAGCCTAAAATATCCTATTTGAAAGCGGATGAGCCTAAAATATCTTATTTGAAGGCGGATGACACCAAAATATCCTATATGAAGACGGATCAACCTAAAATATCCTATTTGAAGGAGAATGAACCTAAAATATCCTATTTCAAGGCAGATGAACCGAAAATATCCTATTTGAAGGCGGATGAACCTAAAAATATCCTATTTGAAGGCGGATGAGCCTAAAATATCCTATTTAAAGGCGGATGAGACTAAAATATCGTATTTGAAGCTGGATGAGCCTAAAATATCCTAGTTGAAGGCGGATGAGCCTAGAATATCCTATTTGAAGGCGAATGAACCTGAAATATCCTATTTGAAGGCGAAAGGATATCCTATTTGAAGGCGGATGAACCTAAAAATATCCTATTTGAAGGCGGATGAGCCTAAAATATCCAATTTGAAGGTGGATGAATATCCTATTTGAAGGCGGATGAACCTAAAAATATCCTATTTAAAGGCGGATGTGCCTAAAATATCCTATTTAAAGGCGGATAAGCCTAACATATCGTATTTGAAGCTGGATGAGCCTAAAATATCCTATTTGAAGACGGATGAGACTAAAATATCCTATTTGAAAGTGGATGAGCCTAAAATATCCTATTTGAATGCAGGTGAGCCTAAAATATCCTATTTGAACGCAGATGAGCCTAAAATATCCTATTTGAAAACAGATCAGCCTAAAATATCCTATTTGAAGGCGGATGAACCTAAAATATACTATTTCAAGGAGGATGCGCCTAAAATATCCTATTTGAAAGCGGATGATCATAAAATATCCTATTTGAGGGCGGATGAGCCTAAAATATTCTATTTGAAGGCGGATGAGCCAAAAATATCCTATTTGAAGGCGCATGAGCCTAAAATATCCTATTTGAAGACGGATGAACCTAAAATATCTTATTTAAAGGCGGATGATCCTAGAATATCCTATTTAAAGGCGGATGAACCTAAAATATCCTATTTGAAGGCGGAAGGATATCCTATTTGATGGCGGATGAACTTAAAAATATCCTATTTGAAGGCGGATGAGCCTAAAATATCCGATTTAAAGGCGGATGAGCCTAATGTCACGACCCAAACCCTGGTCGTGATGGCGCCCAACACAATGCTAGGCAAGCCCGACCATATTATCCCTTAAACCAGCCAGTTATTAATCAAATTAAACTTAAACAGTAAATGATCATATCAGGTGATAAACGAAATATAAAAACATACAAAATACGGTCCCATCCATATCGTGGTGTCACGAGATTGAGCCTCTACAGAATAGCATCCTAATACAACCAAGTCTAGGCAAATAGGAAATCAACAAGATGCTAAAGAAGGAAAAAACAAGCTCTGCGGACGCTGGCAGCTACCTCGTAATCTCCGCAAAAGTAGACAAGGATCAGCAGCTACAATGTCTCAACTGCTCTCGGGCACCTGTGGATCTGCACAGAAAGTGCAGGGGAGTGGGGTGAGTATATTTCAACTCAGTGAGTAACAATAATAAATAATAACCGAAGGTAAGAACTCCTGTGCTATCACTTAGCAGTTCTAAGGCAACCCTCACAGGTACGTCATCACTATGGTAGTACTCTGATCTCCAATCTACGTTTATCTCTACAAGATTCTACACTGAACCAACCCTCACTCGTACCCCTACGGTGTACGGCCATCTCAACATATAAAGACACATACCTATGTCTATAATGTATAAGTAATTAGGTAGATAGTAGGATATGATTAAGTATAATGCTGCGGCGTGCAGCCCGCTCCAATACATATACCGTTGCGGCGCGCAGCCCGCTCCATTTAACGTCGACGGCGCTCACTGGGGGTGTATACAGACTTCGGAGGGGCTCCCTAGGCCCAAGCACTATTATACCGCGGCGTGCAGCCCGATCCACACATGTATTACTGCGGCGTGCAGTCCGATCCAATATTTATATGTATATATATTTATACTGCTGCGGCGCGCAGCCCGATCCCATAATATACACCAGTGCTCACTGAGAATGTGTGCAGACTCAGACTCCGAAGGGGCTCCTACATCCCAAGCGCAATAATACTGCGGCGTGCAGTCCGTCCCACATGTATATTACATGTATATTACTGCGGCGTGCAGTCCGATCCAATATGTATACTGCTGCGGCGTGCAGCCCAATCCATTATAGGTATATATATATAATACCTCATAATGGGTCCTCGACCCTATCCCAGTCAATATGTGCTTGGCCTCTCAGGCCCAATATAATATATCACGATGGGTCATAGACCCTGTCTCAGCCAATATAGACTTGGCCTTTCAGGCCCACTCAGCTAGAACAGAGAATTCCACCCTAGATAATCTCTTTCAATGTACATATCTAGTACGGGCTCATATTATGCTATACAGCTAGAGCTACGGCTGAGTGTATGTTTCCAACATGATATAAGGGTCACCTAGCTTTGTAGGTTCCCTAATGCTCTACAGATCGGCCCAAGGCCCCAAACATGGCTATTAGGCCAATTGTACAGTTATAGTCTCAGTAACAGTCATACAACACAGTATTCTATTATCCGGGAAGGACTAAGTCCGAACTACCAATCACAATGTCACAACGCCCGTCATAGAACGCGTGTCTCAACTCAATATAGCACTGTGAAGTGCTAGTACGGGGTTTCAAACCCTCAGTACATTGTTTACTACCACCATTCACCTCGAACCGGTTGAAGCTTCAATCCGCCTTGCGCTTGCCTCGCAAATCAATCTCCTCGGGTGCCAAATCTGCTCAAAATCATAGAGAATGCATCAATATACGCTAATTTCACGAAATTCATTCGAAATAACCCAATTTATACCAAAACCCACAAGTTGTCAAAACCCGACTTTAGGTGCGCTTCTCGCAAAATTATAAAAGTCACATATTCGGAATCCTCATCTCGATACGAGTCTAGGCATATAAAATTTACCAAAATCGGACTCCATTTGCCCACTCAAATCAGTGTTTTTCTTTAATTTAGGCCTAGGGCTCAAACCCACCTTTAATCTTCCATTTACAGGGATTTAACCAAGGATTTCATGATAAAAACGCGTAAAGGAACCATAAAACTCACCTCCGACGATAACCCGGTGATCTCCCAGAAATTTCTCACCCAAATTGCCCAATTCGCCTCCAAGAACCGAGCCCCAAATGTTTTGCAACTTATGAAATTTTAACTCTTCTGTTATTTTTAACACAGGCGCGATTTCCGCTTCTGCGGACCAAAATCCGCCTCTGCGAGGCCGCCTCTGCGACCAAATGGTCGCTTCTGCGAAAACACTCCTAGCCGCCCAGCTCCGCTTCTGCGGCCCAGGTCTCGCTCCTGCGAGACCGCTCCTGCGAATCCCCTTCCGCCCCTGCGAGCCTTACCGCTTCTGCGCATCAGAGTCCGCTCCTGCGGACTCGCTTAGGCGACAAGTCTTCCGCTTCTGCGGATCCTCCCATAACGTGCCAAGACCGCTTCTGCGGTCTTTCCTTCCGCACCTGCGGTGCCGCCCTTGCGGACCAGGATCCGCCTCGGCGAACCCCAGCGCTTCTGCGCTCATTTTCCGCTCCTGCGGGCTCGCTCCTGCGCCCCCATTTCCGCAGGAGCGAAAACAACAGAACCAGAACTCTTCAAACCTGCAATTTCCATTTTTTTCTCCCGATTAACCATCCGAAAACACCCCGGGTCCCCCGGGACCCCTACGAAAGCCACAAACATACTCCATAGCACCATACGAACTTGCTCCAAGCATAATAACACCATCTCAAACATCAAAACCCATAATTCACATCGAATTCAAGCCTAAATTCCTTAAAACATTCCGAATTACACAATCAATCAAAAACCCGACTAAACGACGTCCGAATGACTTGAAATTTTGTAGGCACATCCAAAATCACCTAACGGAGCTACTGCAACTGTCGGAATTCCATTCCGACCCCTGGATCAAAATCTCACCTACCGTTCGGATTTTGCCAAAATTCAACCTTAGCCAATTCAAGCCTATTTCTACACCGGCCTCCAAATTCAATTCCGATCGCTCCCCTAAGTCACAAATCACCTCCCGGAACTAACCGAATCATCAGAATTCGATTTCGAGCTTTCTAACTAAATAGTCAACTCCGGGTTGACTTTCTTTATTCAAGTTTTCTTCAAAAAGGCTATATGTCTCAGTTTCAATTCAATTCACTCCTAACTTCCCCGATAGACTCTAACACTGATATAAAAGCATGAATCATGTAGTTACAACATAACGGGGTGGTAATTACCGTGACGACGGGCCGGGTCGTCACATTCTCCCTCTCTTAAGCAAACGCTCGTCCTCGAGCGGGTCAAGAAACATACCTGAAGTCTCAAATAGCTGAGGGTATCTGCTCCGCATCTCCTGCTCAACCTCCCAAGTAGCCTCCTCTACGGGTCGACCTCTCCACTGAACCTTAACTGATGCAATATCCTTCGACCTCAACTTCCTTACTTGGCGACCCAAAATACCAATAGGCTCCACATCATAGGATAGATCACCATCAAGCTGAATGGTACTGAAGTCTAATACATGGGACGGATCTCCGATGTACTTCGGGAGCATAGACACATGGAATACTGGATGAACGCTGGATAAGCTGGGTGGCAAGGCTAACTCATATGCCACCTCTCCAACTCTCCTGAGTATCTCAAAGGGACCAATGTACCCGGGACTCAACTTCCCTTTCCTCCCGAACCTCATGACACCCTTCATGGGTGAAACCTTCAGCAATACTCTATCACCAACCATGAAAGACAGCTCTCGAACCCTACGGTCTGCATAACTCTTCTGGCGAGACTGTGCTGTGCGAAGCTTCTCCTGGATCAACTTTGCTCTATCCAGAGCATCCTAAACTAACTCAGAACCTATCAATCTATCCTCACCAGGCTCAAACCATCCGACGGGAGATCTACACCGTCTGCCATACAATGCCTCGTACGGGGCCATCTGAATACTCGACTGGTAGCTGTTGTTGTAGGCAAACTCGGCAAGTGGCAAAAACTCATCCCATGAACCACCAAAGTCAATCACACATGCCCGCAACATATCCTCCAGGATCTGAATAGTGCGCTCAGACTGTCCGTCTGTCTGGGGGTGAAATGCGGTGCTCAACTCAACCCGCGTACCCATCTCTCGCTGAAATGCTCTCCAAAACTGAGAAGTGAACTGAGTGCCTCTATCAGATATAATAGACACTGGGACCCCATGCAACCTGACAATCTCCCGAATAAAGATCGATGCCAACCGCTCCGATGAGTAAGTAGTACTAACTCGGATGAAATGTGCGGACTTAGTCAGCCGATCAACAATTACCCATACAGAATCAAACTTCCTCGCTATCCGAGGAAGCCCAGTAACAAAATCCATGGTGATCCTCTCCCATTTCCACTCGGGAATAACCATACGCTGAAGAACACCGCCCGGTCTCGGATGCTCATATTTGACCTGCTGGCAATTGAGGCACTTAGCTACATGCCTAACAATATCCATCTTCATTCTCCTCCACCGGTAGTGCTGTCTCAAGTCTTGGTACATCTTTGCGGCACCTGGGTGAATAGAGTACCGCGAACTGTGTGCCTCCTCAAGTATCAACTCCCGCAAACCATCAACATTGGGCACGCATATACGGCCCGGCATCCTCAGAACACCATCACTGTCGATAGTCACATCTCTAACATCATTATGCTGCACTCTGTCCTTAAGGACAAGCAAATGTGGGTCATCATACTGTCGCTCCCTGATGCGATCATATAAGGAAGATCGGGAAACAACACAAGCCAACACCCGACTCGGCTCCGAAATATCTAATCTCACTAGTCGATTGGCTAGGGCCTGAACATCATAAGCAAATGGCCTCTCCCCAACTGGGATGAAAGCTAGGCTGCCCATGCTAACCGCCTTCCGACTCAAGGCATCGGCCACCACATTGGCCTTTCCCGGATGATACAAAATAGTGATGTCATAATCCTTAAGCAACTCCAACCACCTCCGCTGTCTCAAATTAAGGTCCTTCTGTCGGAATAAGTGCTGAAGGCTGCGATGATCCGTGAACACCTCACAGGAGACACCATACGGGTAATGCCTCCAAATCTTCAAAGCATGAACTATGGCTCTGCTAGCTCCAAATCATGAACAGGGTAGTTCTTCTCGTGGGGCTTCAACCGACGAGAAGCATAAGCAATGACCCTACCCTCCTGCATCAACACACAACCAATGCCAACTCCCGAGGCATCACAATATACAGTATAAGAATCTGAAGCTGTCGGTAGAATCAAGACTGGTGCTGTGGTCAGTGCTGTCTTGAGCTTCTGAAAGCTCTCCTCGCACTCCTCGGACCATAAGAAAGGAACACCCTTCTGAGTCAATCTAGTCAAGGGTGAAGCAATAGAAGAGAACCCCTGAACGAATCGACGATAATACCCTGCCAATCCCAGAAAGCTACGGATCTCAGTAACTGAGGTCGGTCTGGGCCAACTTTGCACTGCCTCGACCTTCCTCGGATCTACCTGAATACCATCACAGGACACTACGTGCCCTAAGAATGCCACGGACTCAAGCCAGAACTCACATTTGGAGAACTTGGCATACAGCTTCTCCTTTCTCAATCTCTGCAATACAATACTCAAGTGCCGAGCATGCTCCTCCCGGCTACGAGAGTAGACTAGTATGCCATCAATGAATACGATCACAAATGAATCAAGATACGGCCTGAATACACTGTTCATCAGATGCATAAATGCTGCTGGGGCGTTGGTCAGCCGAAAAGACATCACAAGGAACTCATAGTGACCATATCTGGTCCGGAATGAAGTCTTCATAATGTCAGACTCTCTAATCTTCAGCTGATGGTAGCCTGAACGAAGATCAATCTTCGAGAACACCCTAGCTCCCTGGAGCTGATCAAATAAATCATCAATACGAGGCAGAGGATACTTATTCTTCACTGTTACTTTGTTTAGCTGCTTGTAGTCAATACACATCCTCATGGATCCGTCCTTCTTCTTAACAAACAGGACCGGTGCACCCCACGGCGACACACTCGGCCGAATGAACCCCTTATCTAGGAGTTCCTGGAGCTGCTCCTTCAATTCCTTCAACTCAGCTGGTGCCATCCGATATGGAGGAATAGAAATAGGCTGAGTGCCTGGCACCAAATCAATACCAAAATCAATATCCCTGTCCGGCGGCATGCCCGGCAGGTCTGAGGGAAACACATCAGGAAAGTCTCGCACAATGGGAACAGAATCAATATTGGGAGTCTGGGCCTCGACCTCCCGCACAAATGCCAAATAAGAGAGATATCCCTTCCCAACCATTCGTTAGGCCTTGAGGAAAGATATTACCCTGCTAGGTACATACTCAGTCGTGCCTCGCCACTCGATCCTCTGAATGCCCGGCATAGCCAAAGTGACTGTCTTAGCATGACAGTCCAGAATAGCATGAGATGGAGATAGCCAGTCCATGTCCAATATAACATCAAAATCAATCATGGTGAGAAGAAACAGGTCTACTCGGGTCTCCAGACCTCCAATAGTGACCAGACAGGACCGGTATACGTGGTCTACAACAATAGTATCCCCTACCGGGGTAGATACGTACACTGGCAGCTCAAGACTCCCTCGGGCCGTGCCCAAATGAGGAGCAAAATATGTAGACACATAAGAATAAGTAGAACCGGGATCAAACAATACGGAGGCATCTCTGTGGCAGACTGAAATAATACCTGTAATGACAGCATCAGAAGCAACGGCCTCAGATCGGCCCTGAAAAGCATAGCATCTAGCCTGTCCGCCCGATCGGCCTCCCCCTCGAGAGCGACCCCTAGTTGTCTGACCCTCACCCCTAGCTGGCGGGGCGGGTGCTAAAATAGAAGGACCAGATGACGAGGGCTGCCCCCTCTGCTGATAAGATCTGGAAACAAGACGGGGACACTCCCTACGGTGGTGCCCAAACTCTCCGCACTCGTAGCAACTCCCCGGTGCTGGGTACTGAGACTGATAAGGACCTCTAGCGTTGGAGTGGCCAGCTGATGAACTAGGCCAAGATGAACCCTGAGCGGATGGGGCCTGTGAAGAACTCTGAGCTGGCATGGCACTGAGAGATGGCTGGCTCTGGTGCGAACCCCGATAACCCTGTCTAGGAGACCATCTGCGACGATCTGAGCAACCCGACTGCGAAGACCTGAGAGAGCGACCTCGGCTCTGCTGACTCTGGCCCCTGGTCTGAGTACCACTGGAACTAGCTGCACCTCAAGGCCTCTTGGCCTCCCTCTCATCCCACTGTCTGCGACAATCTGTCTCTATGTCGTGAGCAATATCCACGACATCCTCAAATGTACGACTCAAAACCCTCTCCCGAGTCATCAGAATACGAATGGGATAAATGAGGCCGTCCACGAAGCGCCCAATCCTCTCTCTGTTGGAATGAACCAACCACGGTGCATATCCGGACAACTCTGTAAACCTGATCTCATACTCTGACACTGACATGTCCCCCTGACGGAGACCCTCAAACTGCCTACGCATCTTCTCTCTTTGAGATCGAGGCACCCATTTCTCCAAGAACATAGTGGAGAACTCCGGCCATGATAGTGGTGCTGCCCCTGCCGGTCTGCGGCGCTCATAAGCCTCCCACCAAGCGAAGGCTGGTCCCTGAAACTGAAATGTAGTGAAAGATACCCCACTGGACTCCAATATCCCTGCCGTATGAAGCATCCGACGGCACTTATCCAGAAAACCTTGGGCGTCCTCGCCCAGAGAACCAGTAAACACTGGAGGAGATAACCTGGTGAACCTCTCAAGACGACGCTGCTCATCGTCTGTCATAGCTGGGACCCTGTCCCCCTGAACCTGATCTGCTGGCTGAACCGGAACCACAGGCTGAACTGGAGGAGCCTCTGGTGTCTGTATGCCCTGCACTGCTGCCTCTGGAGTGCGTACTGCGGGGGTCTGATGACCACCCCCGGTCCCTGATGCAGCTGCTGCGGTAGTAACTGAAACCGCCTGTGCCAGGCCAGTGCAAACTGCTAGTATCTGAGCCAGGGTCTCCTGTAGACCCGGAATGACAATGGGCACAGCTGGTGCCTGAACTGGTGCTGCTGGCACCTCTGCAACTGGGGGCTGTGGGTCAGCTGGTACTACATCAGTTGCCCGACCTCCGCCACGACCACAGCCGCGTCCACGGCCTCTAGCAGGTGGTAGTGGTGGTCATCCTCCCCGTCCGGAAGCTCGAGTTCTCGCCATCTGTGAGAGAATAGAATGTCAAAGTTTAGTTTAAGTCAAAATTAATCGCACGACAAGAATTCCAAGAATTGAAACTTTTCCTAAAAGGTTTGCAGGCTCCCGAGGATAAGTACAGGCGTCCCCGTACCGATCCACGAGACTCTACTAAACCGGCTCATGACTCGCGAGACCTGTTAACCTGGGCTCCGATACCAACTTGTCACGACCCAAACCCCGGTCGTGATGGCGCCCAACACAATGCTAGGCAAGCCCGACCATATCATCTCTTAACCCAGCCAGTTATTAATCAAATTAAACTTAAACAGTAAATGATCATATCAGGTGATAAACGAAATATAAAAACATACAAAATACGGTCCCATCCATATCGTGGTGTCACGAGACTGAGCCTCTACAGAATAGCATCCTAATACAACCAAGTCTAGGCAACTAGGAAATCAACAAGATGCTAAAGAAGGAGAAAACAAGCTCTGCGGACGCTGGCAGCTACCTCGTAATCTCCGCAAAAGTAGACAAGGATCAGCAGGTACAATGTCTCAACTGCTCTCGGGCACCTGTGGATCTGCACAGAAAGTGCAGGGGAGTGGGGTGAGTATATTTCAACTCAGTGAGTAACAATTATAAATAATAACTGAAGGTAAGAACTCCTGTGCTATCACTTAGCAGTTCGAAGGCAACCCTCACAGGTACGTCGTCACGATAGTAGTATTCTAACCTCCAATCTACGTTTATCTCTACAAGATTCTACACTGAACCAACCCTCACTGGTACCCCTACGGTGTACGGCCATCTCAACATATAAAGACACATACCTATGTCTATAATGTATAAGTAATTAGGTAGATAGTAGGATATGATTAAGTATAATGTTGCGGCGTGCAGCCCGCTCCAATACATATACCGCTGCGGCGCGCAGCCCGCTCCATTTATTGTCGACGGCGCTCACTGGGGGTGCATACAGACTTCGGAAGGGCTCCCTAGGCCCAAGCGCTATTATACTGCGGCGTGCAGCCCGATCCACACATGTATTACTACGGCGTGCAGTCCGATCCACTATTTATATGTATATATATTTATACTGCTGCGGCCGCAGCCCGATCCCATAATATACACCAGTGCTCACTGAGAACGTGTGCAGACTCAGACTCCGAAGGGGTTCCTACAGCCCAAGCGCAATAATACTGCGGCGTGCAATCCGTTCCACATGTATATTACATGTATATTACTGCGGCGTGCAGTCCGATCCAATATATATACTGCTGCGGCGTGCAGCCGATCCAATATAGGTATATATATATAATACCTCATAATGGGTCCTCGACCCTATCCCAGTCAGTATATGCTTATCCTCTCAGGCCCAATATAATATATCACAGTGGGTCCTGGACCCTGTCTCAGTCAATATAGACTTGGCCTTTCAGGCCCACTCAGCTAGAACAAGGAATTCCACCCTAGATAATCTCTCTCAATGTACACATCTAGTACGGGCTCATATTATGCTATACAGCTAGAGCTACGACTGGGTGTATGTTTCCAACATGATATAAGGGTCACCTAGCTCTATAGGTTCCCTAATGCTCTACAG
Organism: Nicotiana noctiflora; assembly: GCA_032618575.1. Classification (NCBI taxonomy): domain Eukaryota; kingdom Viridiplantae; phylum Streptophyta; class Magnoliopsida; order Solanales; family Solanaceae; genus Nicotiana; species Nicotiana noctiflora. The sequence goes on along the minus strand of JASVEL010005122.1, from coordinate 73,689 downwards.
ATCGGCACAAGGCCCCAAACATGGCTATTAGCCCAATTGTACAGTTATAATCTCAGTAATAGTCATACAACACAGTATTCTATTATCCGGGAAGGACTAAGTCCGAACTCCCAATCACAATGTCACCACGCCCGTCATAGAACGCGTGTCTCATCTCAATATAGCACTGTGAAGTGCTAGTACGGGGTTTCAAACCCTCGGTACATTGTTTACTACCACCACTCACCTCGAACCGGTAGAAGCTTCAATCCGCCTTGCGCTTGCCTCGCAAATCAATCTCCTCGGGTGCCAAATCTGCTCAAAATCATAGAGAATGCATCAATATACGCTAATTTCACGAAATTCATTCGAAATAACCCAATTTATACCAAAACCCACAAGTTGTCAAAACCCGACTTTTGGTGCGCTTCTCGAAAAATTATAAAAGTCACATATTCGGAATCCTCATCTCGATACGAGTCTAGGCATATAAAATTTACCAAAATCGGACTCCATTTGCCCACTCAAATCAGTGTTTTTCTTTAATTTAGGCCTAGGGCTCAAACCCACCTTTAATCTTCCATTTACAGGGATTTAACCAAGGATTTCATGATAAAAACGCGTAAAGGAACCATAAAACTCACCTCCGACGATAACCCGGTGATCTCCCATAAATTTCTCGCCCAAATCGCCCAATTCGCCTCCAAGAACCGAGCCCCAAATGTTTTGCAACTTATGAAATTTTAACTCTTCTGTTATTTTTAACACATGCGAGATTTCCGCTTCTGCGGACCAAAATCCGCCTCTGCGAGGCCGCCTCTGCGACCAAATGGTCGCTTCTGCGAAAACACTCCTAGCCGCCCAGCTCCGCTTCTGCGGCCCAGGTCTCGCTCCTGCGAGACCGCTCCTGCGAATCCCCTTCCGCTCCTGCGAGCCTTACCGCTTCTGCGCATCAGAGTCCGCTCCCGCGGACTCGCTTAGGCGACAAGTCTTCCGCTTCTGCGGATCCTCCCATAACGAGCCCAGACCGCTTCTGCGGTCTTTCCTTCCGCACCTGCGGTGCCGCCCATGCGGACCAGGATCCGCCTCGGCGAACCCCAGCGCTTCTGCGCTCATTTTCCGCTCCTGCGGGCTCGCTCCTGCGCCCCCATTTCCGCAGGAGCGAAAACAACAGAACGAGAACTCTTCAAACCTGCAATTTCCATGTTTTTCTCCCGATTAACCATCCGAAAACACCCCGGGTCCCCCGGGACCCCTACGAAAGCCACAAACATACTCCATAGCACCATAAGAACTTGCTCCAAGCATAATAACACCATCTCAAACATCAAAACCCATAATTCACATCGAATTCAAGCCTAAATTCCTTAAAACATTCCGAATTACACAATCAATCAAAAACCCGACTAGACGACGTCCGAATGACATGAAATTTTGCAGGCACATCCAAAATAACCTAACGGAGCTACTGCAACTGTCGGAATTCCATTCCGACCCCCGGATCAAAATCTCACCTACCGTTCGGATTTCGCCAAAATTCAACCTTAGCCAATTCAAGCCTATTTCTACACCGGGCCTCCAAATTCAATTCCGATCGCTCCCCTAAGTCACAATTCACCTCCCGGAACTAACCGAATCATCAGAATTCGATTCCGAGCTTTCTAACTAAATAGTCAACTCCGGGTTGACTTTCCTTATTCAAGTTTCCTTCAAAAAGGCTATATGCCTCATTTTCAATTCAATTCACTCCTAACTTCCCGATAGACTCTAACACTGATATAAAAGCATGAATTATGTAATTACAACATAACGGGGTGGTAATTACCATGACGACGGGCCGGGTCGTCACACCTAAAATATCGTATTTGAAGCTGGATGTGCCTAAAATATCCTATTTGAAGGTGGATAATCCTAAAATATCCTGTTTGAAAGCGGATGAGCCTAAAATATCCAATTTGAAGGCGGATGACCCTAAAATATCCTATATGAAGACGGATGAACCTAAAATATCCTATTTGAAGGTGGATGAGCCTAAAATATCCCATTTGAAGGCGGATGAGCCAAAAATATCCTATTTGAATGCGGGTGAGCCTAAAATAACCTATTTGAACGCGGATGAGCCTAAAATATCCTATTTGAATGCAGATCAGCCAAAAATATCCTATTTGAAGGCGGATGAACCTAAAATATCCTATTTGAAGGCGGATGCGCCTAAAATATCCTATGTGAAAGCGGATGAGCATAAAATATCCAATTTGAAGGCGGATGAGCCTAAAATATCCTATTTGAAGGTGGATGAGCCTAAAATATCCTATCCGAAGGCGGATGACCCTAAAATATCCTATTTGAAAGCGGATGAGCCTAAAATATCCTATTTGATGGCGGATCAACCTAAAATATCCTATTTGAAGGCGGATGAATTTAAAATATCTTATTTTAAGGCGGATGAGCCTAAAATATCCTATTTGAACGCGGATAAATCTAAAATATCCTCTTTGAAGGCGTATGAACCTAAAATATCCTATTTGAAGGCGGATGAACCTAAAATATCCTATTTGAAGGCGGCTGGATCTAAAATATTCTATTTGAAGCTGGATACTCCCATAATATCATATTTGAGGGCGGGTGAGCCTAAAATATCCTATTTGAAGATGGATGAGCCTAAAATATTCCATTTGAAGGCGGATGATCCTGAAATATCCTATTTGAAGGCGGATAAACCTAAAATATCCGATTTGAAGGCAAATGAACCTAAAATATCCTATTTGAAGGAGGATGAACCTAAAATATCCTATTTGAAGGCGGATGGACCTAAAATATCCGATTTGAAGGCGGATGAACCTAAAAATATCGTATTTGAATGCGGATGAGCATAAAATATCCTATTTGAAGGCGGATGAATATCCTATTTGAAGGCGGATGAACCTAAAAATATCCTATTTGAAGGCGAATGAGCCTAACATATCCTATTTGAAGGCGGATGAACCTGAAATATCCTATTTAAAGTCGGATAAACCTAAAATATCCTATTTGAAGGCGAATGAACCTAAAATATCCTATTTGAAGGCGGATGAATCTAAAATATCCTATTTTAAGGCGGATGAGCCTAAAATATCCTATTTGAACGCGGATGAACGAAAAATATCCTATTTGAAGGCGTATGAACCTAAAATATCCTATTTGAAGGCAGATGAACCTAAAATATCCTAATTGAAGGCAGCTGGACCTAAAATATTCTATTTGAAGGTGGATACTCCCATAAATTTCTATTTGAGGGCGGGTGAGCCTAAAATATCGTATTTGAAGACGGATGAGCCTAAAATATCCCATTTGAACGTGGATGAACCTGAAATATCATATTTGAAGGAGGATAAACCCAAAATATCCTATTTGAAGGTGAATGAACCTAAAATATCTTTTTTGATGGCGGATGAACCTAAAATACCCTATTTGAAGGCGGATGGACCTAAAATATCCGATTTGAAGGCGGATAAACCTAAACATATCGTATTTGAAGGCGGATGAGCATAAAATATCCTATTTGAAGGCAGATGAATATCCTATTTGAAGGCGGATGAACCTAAAAATATCCTATTTAAAGGAGGATGAGCCTAAAATATCCTATTTAAAGGCGGATGAGCCTAAAATATCCTATTTGAAGCTGGATGAGCCTAAAATATCCTATTTGAAGACGGATGAGCCTAAAATATCCAGTTTGAAAGTGGATAAGCCTAAAATATCCTATTTGAAGGCGGATGACACTAAAATATCCTATATAAAGACGGATCAACCTAAAATATCCTATTTGAAGGCTGATGAACCTAGAATATCCTATTTGAAGGCGGATGAGCCTAAAATATCGTATTTGAAGCTGGATGAGCCTAAAATATCCTATTTGATGGCGAATAAGCCTAAAATATCCTATTTGAAGGCTGGCGGGCCTAAAATATCCTATTTGCAGACAGATGAACCTAAAATATCCTATTTGAAGGCGGATGAACCTGAAATATCCTATATGAAGTCGGATAAACCTAAAATATCCTATTTGAAGGCGACTGAACCTAAAATATCCTATTTGAAGGCGGATGAACCTAAAATATTCTATTTAAAGGCGGAAGGATATCCTATTTGAAGGCGGATGAACCTAAAAATATCTTATTTGAAGGCGGATTAGCCTAAAATATCGTATTTGAAGCTGGATGAGCCTAAAATATCGTATTTGAAGCTGGATGAGCCTAAAATATCCTATTTGAAGGCGGATGAGCCTAAAATATCCTGTTTGAAAGCGGATGAGCCTAAATTATCCTATTTGAAGGCAGATGACCCTATAATATCCTATATGAAGACGGATGAACCTAAAATATCCTGTTTGAAAGCGGATGATCCTAAAATATCCTATTTGAGGGCAGATGACCCTAAAATATCCTATATGAAGACGGATGAACCTAAAATATCCTATTTGAAGGCGGATGAACCTAGAATATCCTATTTGAAGGCGGATGAGCCTAAAATATCGTATTTGAAGCTAGATGAGCCTAAAATATCCTATTTGAAGGCGGATGAGCCTAAAATATCCTATTCGAAGGCGGATGAGCCTAAAATATCCTATTTGAAGACGGATGAACCTAAAATATCCTATTTAAAGGCGGATGATCCTAGAATATCCTATTTAAAGGCGGATGAGCCTAAAATATCATATTTGAAGCTGGATGAGTTTAAAATATTCTATTTAAAAGTTGATGAATATCCTAATTGAAGGCGGATGAACCTAAAAATACCCTATTTGAAGGCGGATGTGCCTAAAATATCCTATTTAAAGGCGGATGAGCCTAAAATATCCTATTTGAAGGCGGATGAACCTAAAATATCCTATTTGAAGGCGAATGAACCTAAAATATCCTATTTGAAGGCGGATGAACCGAAAATATCCTATTTGTAGGCGGAAGGATATCCTATTTGAAGGCGGATGAACCTAAAATATCCTATTTGAAGGCGGATGAGCCTAAAATATCTTATTTGAAGCTGGATGAGCCTAAAATCTCCTATTTGAAGGCGGATAATCCTAAAATATCCTGTTTGAAAGGGGATGAGCCTAAAATATCCTATTTGAAGACTGATGACCCTAAAATATCCTATATGAAGACGGATGAACCTAAAATATCCTATTTGAAGGCGGATGAGCCTAAAATATCCCATTTGAAGGCGGATGAGAATAAAATATCTTATTTGAATGCAGATGAGCCTAAAATATACTATTTGAACGCGGATGAGCATAAAATATCCTATTTGAAAGCAGATCAGCCTAAAATATCCTATTTGAAGGCGGATGAACCTAAAATATCCTATTTGAAGGCGGATGAGCCTAAAATATCCTATTTGAAGGCGGATGAGCCTAAAATATCGTATTTGAAGCTAGATGAGCCTAAAATATCTTATTTGAAGGCGGATGAGCCTAAAATATCCTATTTAAAGGCGGATGAGCCTAAAATATCCTATTTGAGGACGAATGAACCTAAAATATCCTATTTAAAGGCGGATGATCCTAGAATATCCTATTTAAAGTCAGATGAGCATAAAATATCGTATTTGAAGATGGGTGAGTTTAAATTATCCTATTTGAAGGTGGATGAATATCCTATTTGAACGAGGATGAACCTAAAAGTCCTATTTGAAGGCGGATGTGCCTAAAATATCCTATTTAAAGGCGGATGAGCCCAAAATATCGTATTTGGAGCTGGATGAGCCTAAAATATCCTATTTGAAGACGGATGAACCTAAAATATCCTATTTGAAGGCGAATGAACCTAAAATATCCTATTTGAAGGCAGATGAACCTAAAATATCCTATTTGAAGGCGAAAGGATATCCTATTTGAAGGCGGAAGGATATCCTATTTGAAGGCGGATGAACCTAAAAATATCCTATTTGAAGGCGGATGAGCCTAAAATATCCTATTTGAAGCTGCATGAGCCTAAAATATCGTATTTGAAGCTGGATGACCCTAAAATATCCTATTTGATGGCGGATGAGCCTAAAATATCCTATTTGAAAGCGAATGAGCCTAAAATATCCTATTTGAAGGCAGATGACCCTAAAATATCCTGTTTGAAAGCGGATGAGCCTGAAATATCCTATTTGAAGGCAGATGACCCTAAAATATCTTATATGAAGACGGATGAACCTAAAATATACTACTTGAAGACGGATGAGCGTAAAATATCCTATTTGAAGGCGGATAAGCCTAAAATATCCTATTTGAAGACAGATGAACCTAAAATATCCTATTTAAAGGCGGATGATCCTAGAATACCCTATTTAAAAGTGGATGAGCCTAAAATATCGTATTTGAAGCTGGATGAGTTTAAAATATCCTATTTGAAGGTGGATAAATATCCTATTTGAAGGCGGATGATCCTAGAATATCCTATTTAAAGGCGGATGAGCCTAAAATATCGTATTTGAAGCTGGATGAGCCTAAAATATCCTATTTGAAGACGAATGAGCCTAAAATATCCTGTTTGAAAGTTGATGAGCCTAAAATATCCTATTTGAAGGCGGATGACCCTAAAATATCCTATATGAAGACGGATGAACCTAAAATATCCTATTTGAAGGCGGATGAACCTAGAATATCCTATTTGAAGGAGGATGAGCCTAAAATATCGTATTTGAAAGCGGATGAGCCTAAAATATCCTATTTGAAGGCGGAAGGATATCCTATTTTGTCACGACCCAAACCCTGGTCGTGATGGCGCCCAACACAATGCTAGGCAAGCCCGACCATATTATCTCTTAACCCAGCCAGCTATTAATCAAATTAAACTTAAACAGTAAATGATCATATCGGGTGATAACCGAAACGTAAAACATACAAAATACGGTCCCAAACATATCGTGGTGTCACGAGACTGAGCCTCTACAGAATAGCATCCTAATACAACCAAGTCTAGTGAAATAGGAAATCAACAAGATGATAAAGAAGGAGAAAACAAGCTCGGCGGACGCTGGCAGCTACCTCGTAATCTCCGCAAAAGTAGACAAGGATCAGCAGCTACAAAGTCTCAACTGCTCTCGGGCACTGTGGATCTGCACAGAAAGTGCAGGGGAGTGGGGTGAGTATATTTCAACTCAGTGAGTAACAATAATAAATAATAACTGAAGGTAAGAACTCCTGTGCTATCACTTAGCAGTTCTAAGGCAACCCTCACAGGTACGTCATCACTATAGTAGTACTCTAACCTCCAATCTACGTTTATCTCTACAAGATTCCACCCTGAACCAACCCTCACTCGTACCCCTACGGTGTACGGCCATCTCAACATATAAAGACACATACTTATGTCTATAATGTATAAGTATTTAAGTAGATAGTAGGGTATGATTAAGTATAATGCTGCGGCCTGCAGCCCGCTCCAATACATATACCGCTGCGGCGCGCAGCCCGATCCATTTTACGTCGACGGCGCTCACTAGGGGTGTATACAGACTTCGGAGGGGCTCCCTAGGCCCAAGCACTATAATACTGCGGCGTGCAGCACGATCCACACAAATATTACTGCGGCGTGCAGTCCGATCCAATATATATATGTATATATCTCTATACTGCTGCGGCGTGCAGCCCGATCCCATCATATACACCGGTGCTCACTGAGAATGTGTGCAGACTCAGACTCCGAAGGGGCTCCTACAGCCCAAGCGCAATAATACTGCGGCGTGCAGTCCGTCCCACATGTATATTACATGTATATTACTGCGGCGTGCAGTCCGATCCAATATATATACTGCTGCGGCGTGCAGCCCGATCCAATATATGTATATATATATATAATACCTCATAATGGGTCCTCGACCCTATCCCAGTCAATATATGCTTGGCCTCTTAGGCCCAATATAATATCTCATAGTGGGTCCTTGACCCTATCTCATCTCAATCGGTATAGACTTGGCCTTTCAGGTCTGCTCAGCCTAGAACAGGGAATTCCACCCTAGATAATCTCTCTCAATGTACACATCTAGTACGGGCTCATATTATGCTATACAGCTAGAGCTATGGCTGAGTGTATGTTTCCAACATGATATAAGGGTCACCTAGCTATATAGGTTCCCTAATGCTCTACAGATCGGCACAAGGCCCCAAACATGGCTATTAGCCCAATTGTACAGTTATAATCTCAGTAACAGTCATACAACACAGTATTCTATTAGCCGGGAAGGATTAAGTCCGAACCCCCAATCACAATGTCACCATGCCCGTCATAGAACGTGTGTCTCATCTCAATATAGCATTGTGAAGTGCTAGTACGGGGTTTCAAACCCTCAGTACATTGTTTACTACTGCCACTCACCTCGAACCGGTAGAAGCTTCAATCCGCCTTGCGCTTGCCTCGCAAATCAATCTCCTCGGGTGCCAAATCTGCTCAAAATCATAGAGAATGCCTCAATATACGCTAATTTCACGAAATTCATTCGAAATAACCCAATTTATATCAAAACCCACAAGTTGTCAAAACCCGACTTTTGGTACACTTGTCGAAAAATTACAAAAATCACATATTCGGAATCCTCATCTCGATACGAGTCTAGGCATATAAAATTTACCAAAATCGGACTCCATTTGCCCACTCAAATCGGTGTTTTTCTTTAATTTAGGCCTAGGGCTCAAACCCACCTTTAATCTTCCATTTACAGGGATTTAACCAAGGATTTCATGTTAAAATGATGTAATTAAGCCACAAAACTTACCTCCAACGATAACCCGATGTTCTCCCAGCAATAACTCGCCCAAATCGCCCAATTCGCCTTCAAGAACCGAGCCCCAAATGTTTTGCAACTTATGAAATTTTAACTCTTCTGTTATTTTTAACACAGGCGCGATTTCCGCTTCTGCGGACCAAAATCCGCCTCTGCGAGGCCGCCTCTGCGACCAAATGGTCGCTTCTGCGAAAATACTCCTAGCCGCCCAGCTCCGCTTCTGCGGCCCAGGTCTCGCTCTCGCGAGACCGCTCCTGCGAAACCCCCTTCCGCTCCTGCGAGCCTTACCGCTTCTGCGCATCAGAGTCCGCTCCTGCGGACTCGCTTAGGCGACAAGTCTTCCGCTTCTGCGGATCCTCCCATGACGAGCCCAGACCGCTCCTGCGGTCTTTACTTCCGCACCTGCGGTGCCGCCCTTGCGGACCAGGATCCGCCTCAGCGAAACCCAGCGCTTCTGCGCTCATTTTCCGCTTCTACGGTCTCGCTCCTGCGCCCCCATTTCCGCAGGAGCGAAAACAACAGAACCAGAACTCTTCAGACCTGCAATTTCCATGTTTTTCTCCCGATTAACCATCCGAAAACACCCCGAGGCCCCCGGGACCTCATTCAAACACACCAACACATCTTATTACCTTATTCGAACTTGTTCCAATCCTCAAAACACGTCTAATAACATCAAAACCCATAATTCACATCGAATTCAAGCCTAAATTCCTTAAAACATTCCGAATTACACAATCAATCAAAAACTCGACTAAACGACGTCCGAATGACTTGAAATTTTGCAGGCACATCCAAAATCACCTAACGGAGCTACTGCAATGTCGGAATTCCATTCCGACCCCCGGATCAAAATCTCACCTACCGTTCGGATTTCGCCAAAATTCAACCTTAGCCAATTCAAGCCTATTTCTACACCGGCCTCCAAATTCAATTCCGATCGCTCCCCTAAGTCACAAATCACCTCCCGGAACTAACCGAATCATCAGAATTCGATTCCGAGCTCTCTAACTAAATAGTCAACTCCGGGTTGACTTTCCTTATTCAAGTTTCCTTCAAAAAGGCTATATGCCTCATTTCTAATTTAATTCACTCCTAACTCCCCCGATAGACTCTAACACTTATATAAAAGCATGAATTATTTAATTACAACACAACGGGGTGGTAATTCCCGTGACGACGGGCCGGGTCGTCACATTCTCCCCCTCTTAAGCAAACGCTCGTCCTCGAGCGGGTCAAGAAACATACCTGAAGTCTCAAATAGCTGAGGGTATCTGCTCCGCATCTCCTGCTCAACCTCCCAAGTAGCCTCCTCCATGGGTCGACCTCTCCACTGAACCTTAACTGATGCAATCTCCTTCGACCTCAACTTCCTTACTTGGCGACCCAAAATAGCAATAGGCTCCACATTATAGGATAGATCACCATCAAGCTGAATGGTGCTGAAGTCTAATACATGGGACGGATCTCCGATGTACTTCCGGAGCATAGACACATGGAATACCGGATGAACGCTGGATAAGCTGGGTGGCAAGGCTAACTCATATGCCACCTCTCCAACTCTCCTGAGTATCTCAAAAGGACCAATGTACCTGGGACTTAACTTCCCTTTCCTCCCGAATCTCATGACACCCTTCATGGGTGAAACCTTCAGCAATACTCTATCACCAACCATGAAAGACAACTCTCGAACCCTACGGTCTGCATAACTCTTCTGGCGAGACTGTGCTGTACGAAGCCTCTCCTGGATCAACTTTGCTCTATCCAGAGCATCCTGAACTAACTCGGTCCCTATCAATCGATCCTCACCAGGCTCAAACCATCCGACGGGAGATCTACACCGTCTGCCATACAATGCCTCATACAGGGCCATCTGAATACTCAACTGGTAGTTGTTGTTGTAGGAAAACTCAGCAAGTGGCAAAAACTCATCCCATGAACCACCAAAGTCAATCACACATGCTCGCAACATATCCTCCAGGATCTGAATAGTACGCTCAGACTGCCCGTCTGTCTGGGGGTGAAATGTTGTACTCAACTCAACCCTCGTACCCATCTCTCGCTGAAATGTTCTCCAAAATTGAGAAGTGAACTGAGTGCCTCTGTCAGATATAATAGACACTGGGACCCCATGCAACCTGACAATCTCCCGAATAAAGATCGCTGCCAACCGCTCCGATGAGTAAGTAGTACTAACTGGGATGAAATGTGCGGACTTAGTCAGCCGATCAACAATCACCCATACAGAATCAAACTTCCTCGCCGTCCGAGGAAGCCCAGTAACAAAATCCATGGTGATCCTCTCCCATTTCCACTCGGGAATAACCATACGCTGAAGAACACCGCCCGGTCTCTGATGCTCATATTTGACCCGCTGGCAATTGAGGCACTTAGCTACATGCCTAACAATATCCATCTTCATTCTCCTCCACCAGTAGTGCTGTCTCAAGTCTTGGTACATCTTTGCAGCACCTGGGTGAATAGAGTACCGCGAACTGTGTGCCTCCTTAAGTATCAACTCCCGCAAACCATCAACATTGGGCACACATATACGGCCCTGCATCCTCAAAACACCATCACTGTCGATAGTCACATCTCTAACATCATTATGCTGCACTCTGTCCTTAAGGACAAGCAAATGTGGGTCATCATACTGTCGCTCCCCGATGCGATCATATAAGGAAGATCGAGAAACAACACAAGCCAACACCCGACTCGGCTCCGAAATATCTAATCTCACTAGCCGATTGGCTAGGGCCTGAACATCATAAGCAAATGGCCTCTCCCCAACTGGGATGAAAGCTAAGCTGCCCATGCTAACCGCCTTCCGACTCAAGGCATTGGCCACCACATTGGCCTTCCCCGGATGATACAAAATAGTGATATCATAGTCCTTAAGCAACTCCAACCACCTCCGCTGTCTCAAATTAAGGTCCTTCTGTCTGAATAAGTGCTGAAGGCTGCGATGATCCGTGAACACCTCACAGGAGACACCATACGGGTAATGCCTCCAAATCTTCAAAGCATGAACTATGGCTGCTAGCTCCAAATCATGAACAGGGTAGTTCTTCTCGTGGGGCTTCAACCGACGAGAAGCATAAGCAATGACCCTACCCTCCTGCATCAACACACAACCAATGCCAACTCCCGAGGCATCACAATATACAGTATAAGAACCTGAAGCTGTCGGTAGAATCAAGACTGGTGCTGTGGTCAGTGCTGTCTTGAGCTTCTGAAAGCTCTCCTCGCACTCCTCGGACCATAAGAAAGGAACACCCTTCCGAGTCAATCTAGTCAAGGGTGAAGCAATAGAAGAGAACCCCTGAACGAATCGGCGATAATACCCTGCCAATCCCAGAAAGCTACGGATCTCAGTAACTGAGGTCGGTCTGGGCCAACTCTGCACTGCCTCGACCTTCCTCGGATCTACCCGAATACCATCACAGGACACCACGTGCCCTAAGAATGCCACGGACTCAAGCCAGAACTCACATTTGGAGAACTTGGCATACAGCTTCTCCTCTCTCAACCTCTGCAACACAATACTCAAATGTCGAGCATGCTCCTCCTAACTACGGGAGTAGACTAGAATGTCATCAATGAACACAATCACAAATGAATCCAAATAAGTCCTGAACACACTGTTCATCAGATGCATAAATGCTGCTGGGGCGTTGGTCAGCCCAAAAGACATCACAAGGAACTCATAGTGACCATATCCGGTCCGGAATGCAGTCTTCATAATGTCAGACTCTCTAATCTTCAGCTGATGGTAGCCTGAACGAAGATCAATCTTCGAGAACACCCTAGCTCCCCGGAGCTGATCAAATAAATCATCAATACGAGGAAGAGGATACTTATTCTTCACTGTTACTTTGTTTAGCTGCCTATAGTCAATACACATCCTCATAGATCCGTCCTTCTTCTTAACAAACAGGACCGGTGCACCCCACGGCGACACACTCGGCCGAATGAACCCCTTATCTAGGAGTTCCTGGAGTTGCTCCTTCAATTCCTTCAACTCAGCTGGTGCCATCCGATACGGAGGAATAGAAATAGGCTGAGTGCCTGGCACCAAATCGATACCAAAATCAATATCCCCGTCCGGCGGCATGCCCGGCAGGTCTGAGGGAAACACATCAGGAAAGTCTCGCACAATGGGAACAGAATCAATACTGGGAGTCCGGGCCTCGACCTCCCGCACAAATGCTAAATAAGAGAGACATCCCTTCCCAACCATTCGTTGGGCCTTGAGGAAAGATATTACCTTGCTAGGTACATACTCAGTCGTGCCTCGCCACTCGATCCTCTGAATGCCCGGCATAGCCAAAGTGACTGTCTTAGCATGACAGTCCAGAATAGCATGACATGGAGATAGCCAGTCCATGCCCAATATAACATCAAAATCAATCATGCTGAGAAGCAACAGGTCTACTCGGGTCTCCAGACCTCCAATAGTGACCAAACAGGATCGGTATACGTGATCCACAACAATAGTATCCCCTACCGGGGTAGATACATGCACCGGCAGCTCAAGACTCCCTCGGGTCGTGCCCAAATGAGGAGCAAAATATGTAGACACATAAGAATAAGTAGAACCGGGATCAAACAATACTGAGGCATCTCTGTGGCAGACTGAAATAATACCTATAATGACAGCATCAGAAGCAACGGCCTCGGATCGGCCCTGAAAAGCATAGCATCTAGCCTGTCCGCCTGATCGGCCTCCCCCTCGAGAGCGACCCCTAGCTGTCTGACCCTCACCCCTAGCTGGCGGGGCGGGTGCTGAAGTAGAAGGACCGGATGACGAGGGCTGCCCCCTCTGCTGATAAGATCTAGAAACAAGACGGGGACACTCCCTACGGTGGTGTCCAAACTCTCCGCACTCGAAGCAACTCCCCGGTGCTGAGGGCTGAGACTAATAAGGACCCCTAGCGCTGGAGTGTCCAGCTGATGAACTAGGCCGAGAAGAACCCTGGGCAGATGGGGCATATGAAGAACACTGAGCTGGCATGGCGCTGAGAGATGGCTGTCTCTGGTGGGAACCCTGATAACCCTGGCTAGAAGACCACCTACGGCGATCTGAACAGCCCGACTACGAAGACCCGAAAGAGCGACTTTGGCTCTGCTGACCCTGGCCTCTGGTCTGAATGCCACTGGAACTAGCTCATATCTTCCCTCTCATCCCGCTCTCTGCGACGATCTGTCTATATGTCGCGAGCAATATCCACAGCATCCTCAAATGTACGACTCAAAACTCTCTCCCGAGTCATCAGAATACGAATGGGATAAATGAGGCCGTCCACGAAGCGCCCAATCCTCTCTCTGTCGGAATGAACCAACCACGGTGCATATCCGGACAACTCTGTAAACCTGATCTCATACTCTGACACTGACATGTCCCCCTGACAGAGACCCTCAAACTGCCTACGCATCTCCTCTCTCTGAGATCGAGGCACCCATTTCTCCAAAAACATAGTGGAGAACTCCGTCCATGATAGTGGTGCTGCTCCGGCTGGCCTGCGGCGCTCATAAGCCTCCCACCAAGCGAAGGCTGGTCCCTGAAACTGAAAGGTAGTGAAAGATACCCCACTGGACTCCAATATCCCTGCCGTACGAAGCATCCAACGACACTTATCCAGAAAACCTTGGGCGTCCTCGCCCGGAGCACCAGTGAACACTGGAGGAGATAACCTGGTGAACCTCTCGAGACGACGCTGCTCATCGTCTGTCATAGCTGGGACCCTGTCCCCCTGAATCTGATCTGCTGGCTGAACCGGTACCACAGGCTGAACTGGAGGAGTCTCTGGTGTCTATAAGCCCTGCACTGCTGGCTCTGGAGTGCGTGCTGCGGGGGTCTGATGACCACCCTCAGTCCCTGATGTAGCTGCTACAGTAGTAACTGAAACCGCCTGTGCCAGGACAGTGCAAACTACTAGTATCTGAGCCAGGGTCTCCTGTAGACCCGGAATGACAATGGGCACAGCTGGTGCCTGAACCGGTGCTGCTGGCACCTCTGCAACTGGGGGCTGTGGGTCAGCTGGTACTACATCAGCTGCCCGACCTCCGCCACGACCACAGCCGCGTCCACGGCCTCTAGCAGGTGGTAGTGGTGGTCATCCTCCCCGTCCGGAAGCTCGAGTTCTCGCCATCTGTGAGAGAATAGAATGTCAAAGTTTAGTTTAAGTCAAAATTAATCGCACGACAAGAATTCCAAGAATTGAAACTTTTCCTAAAAGGTTTGCAGGCTCCCGAGGATAAGTACAGGCGTCCCCGTACCGATCCACGAGACTCTACTAAACCGGCTCATGACTCGCGAGACCTGTTAACCTGGGCTCCGATACCAACTTGTCACGACCCAAACCCCGGTCGTGATGGCGCCCAACACAATGCTAGGCAAGCCCGACCATATCATCTCTTAACCCAGCCAATTATTAATTCCAATTAATCAAATTAAACTTAAACAGATCATATCAGGTGATAACCGAAACGTAAAACATACAAAATACGGTCCCAAACATATCGTGGTGTCACGAGACTGAGCCTCTACAGAATAGCATCCTAATACAATCAAGTCTAGGCAAATAGGAAATCAACAAGATGATAAAGAAGGAGAAAACAAGCTCGGCGGACGCTGGCAACTACCTCGTAATCTCCGCAAAAGTAGACAAGGATCAGCAGCTACAATGTCTCAACTGCTCTCGGGCACCTGTGGATCTGCACAGAAAGTGCAGGGGAGTGGGGTGAGTATATTTCAACTCGGTGAGTAACAATAATAAATAATAACTGAAGGTAAGAAATCCTGTGCTATCACTTAGCAGTTCTAAGGCAACCCTCACAGGTACGTCATCACTATAGTAGTACTCTAACCTCCAATCTACGTTTATCTCTACAAGATTCCACACCGAACCAACCCTCACTCGTACCCCTACGGTGTACGGCCATCTCAACATATAAAGACACATACTTATGTCTATAATGTATAAGTATTTAAGTAGATAGTAGGGTATGATTAAGCATAATGCTACGGCGTGCAGCCCGCTCCAATACATATACCGCTGCGGCGCGCAGCCCGCTCCATTTTACGTCGATGGCGCTCACTAGGGGTGTATACAGACTTCGGAGGGGCTCCCTAGGCCCAAGCACTATAATACTGCGGCGTGTAGCACGATCCACACAAATATTACTGCGACGTGCAGTCCGATCCAATATATATATGTATATATCTCTATACTGCTGCGGCGTGCAGCCCGATCCCATCATATACACCAGTGCTCACTGAGAATGTGTGCAGACTCAGACTTCGAAGGGGCTCCTACAGCCCAAGCGCAATAATACTGCGGCGTGCAGTCCGTCCCACATGTATGTTACATGTATATTACATGTATATTACTGCGGCGTGCAGTCCGATCCAATATATATACTCTTGCAGCGTGCAGCCCGATCCAATATAGGTATATATATATATATAATACCTCATAATGGGTCCTCGACCCTATCCCAGTCAATATATGCTTGGCCTCTCACGCCCAATATAATATATCACAGTGGGTCCTAGACCCTGTCTCAGTCAATATAGACATGGCCTTTCAGGCCCACTCAGCTAGAACAGGGAATTCCACCCTAGATAATCTCTCTCAATGTACATATCTAGTGCGGGCTCATATTATGCTATACAGATAGAGCTATGGCTGAGTGTATGTTTCCAACATGATATAAGGGTCACCTAGCTATATAGGTTCCCTAATGCTCTACAGATCGGCACAAGGCCCCAAACATGGCTATTAGGCCAATTGTACAGTTATAATCTCAGTAACAGTCATACAACACAGTATTCTATTAGTCGGGAAGGACTAAGTCCGAACCCCCAATCACAATGTCACCACGCCCGTCATAGAACGTGTGTCTCATCTCAATATAGCACTGTGAAGTGCTAGTACGGGGTTTCAAACCCTCAGTATATTGTTTACTACTGCCACTCACCTCGAACCGGTAGAAGCTTCAATCCGCCTTGCACTTGCCTCGCAAATCAAACTCCTCGGGTGCCAAATCTGCTCAAAATCATAGAGAATGCATCAATATACGCTAATTTCACGAAATTCATTCGAAATAACCCAATTTATATCAAAACCCACAAGTTGTCAAAACCCGACTTTTGGTACACTTGTCGAAAAATTACAAAAATCACATATTCGGAATCCTCATCTCGATACGAGTCTAGGCATATAAAATTTACCAAAATCGGACTTCATTTGCCCACTCAAATCGGTGTTTTTCTTTAATTTAGGCCTAGGGCTCAAACCCACCTTTAATCTTCCATTTACAGGGATTTAACCAAGGATTTCATGTTAAAATGATGTAATTAAACTCACTTCCGACGATAACCCGGTGATCTCCCAGAAGTTTCTCGCCCAAATCGCCCAATTCGCCTCCAAGAACCGAGCCCCAAATGTTTGCAACTTATGAAGTTTTAACTTTTCTGTTATTTTTAACACAGGCGCGATTTCTGCTTCTGCGGACCAAAATCCGCCTCTGCGAGGCCGCCTCCGCGACCAAATGGTCGCTTCTGCGAAAACACTCCTAGCCGCCCAGCTCCGCTTCTGTGGCCCAGGTCTCGCTCCTGCGAGACCGCTCCTGCGAATCCCCTTCCGCTCCTGCGAGCCTTACCGCTTCTGCGCATCAGAGTCCGCTCCTGCGGACTCGCTTAGGCGACAAGTCTTCCGCTTCTGCGGATCCTCCCATGACGAGCCCAGACCGCTCCTGCGGTCTTTCCTTCCGCATCTGCGGTGCCGCCCTTGCGGACCAGGATCCGCCTCAGCGAAACCCAGCGCTTCTGCACTCATTTTCCGCTTCTGCGGGCTCGCTCCTGCGCCTCCATTTCCGCAGGAGCGAAAACAACAGAACCAGAACTCTTCAAACCTGCAATTTCCATGTTTTTCTCCCGATTAACCATCCGAAAACACCCCGAGGCCCCCGGGACCTCATTCAAACACACCAACACATCTTATTACCTTATTCGAACTTGTTCCAATCCTCAAAATACGTCTAATAACATCAAAACCCATAATTCACATCGAATTCAAGCCTAAATTCCTTAAAACATTCCGAATTACACAATCAATCAAAAACTCGACTAAACGGTGTCCGAATGACCTGAATTTTTGCAGGCACATCCAAAATCACCTAACGGAGCTACTGCAACTGTCGAATTCCATTCCGACCCCGGATCAAAATCTCACCTACCGTTCGGATTTCGCCAAAATTCAACCTTAGCCAATTCAAGCCTATTTCTACACCGGGCCTCCAAATTCAATTCCGATCGCTCCCCTAAGTCACAATTCACCTCCCGGAACTAACCGAATCATCGAATTTGATTCCGAGCTCTCTAACTAAATAGTCAACTCCGGGTTGACTTTCCTTATTCAAGTTTCCTTCAAAAAGGCTATATGCCTCATTTCCAATTTAATTCACTCCTAACTCCCCCGATAGACTCTAACACTTATATAAAAGCATGAATTATGTAATTACAACACAACGGGGTGGTAATTCCCGTGACGACGGGCCGGGTCGTCATATATTTGAAGGCGGACGAACCTAATAATATCCTATTTGAAGGCGGATGAGCCACAAATATCCTATTTAAAGGCGGATGAGCCTAAAATATCGTATTTGAAGCTGGATGAGCCTAAAATATCCTATTTGAAGGCGGATAATCCTAAAATATCCTGTTTGAAAGCGGATGAGCCTAATATATCCTATTTGAAGGCGGATGACCCTAAATTATCCTATATGAAGATGGATGAACCTAAAATATTCTATTTGAATGCGGATGAGCATAAAATATCCCATTTGAAGGCGGATGAGCCTTAAATATCCTATTTGAATGCAGATGAGCCTAAAATATCCTATTTGAACTCGAATGAGCATAAAATATCCTATTTGAAAGCAGATCAGCCTAAAATATCCTATTTGATGGTGGATGACCCTAAAATATCCTATTTGAAGGCGGATGAGCCTAAAATATCCTATTTGAACACGGATGAACCTAAAATATCCTATTTGAAGGCGTATGAACCTGAAATATCCTATTTGAAGGCGGATGAACCTAAAATATCCTATTTGAAGGCAGCTGGACCTAAAATATTCTATTTGAAGGTGGATACTCCCAAATATCATATTTGAGGGTGGATGAGCCTAAAATATCCTATTTGAAGACGGATGAGCCTAAAATATCCCATTTGAAGGAGGATGAACCTGAAATATCCTATTTGAAGGCGGATAAACCTAAAATATCCTATTTGGAGGCAAATGAACCTAAAATATCCTATTTGAAGGAGGATGAACCTAAAATATCCTATTTTAAGGCAGATGGACCTAAAATATCCGATTTAAAGGCGGATGAACCTAAAAATATCCAATTTGAAGGCGGATGAGCCTAAAATATCCTATTTAAAGGCGGATGAGCCTAAAATATCGTATTTGAAGCTGGATGAGCCTAAAATATCCTATTTGAAGACGGATGAGCCTAAAATATCCTGTTTGAAAGCGGATGAGCCTAAAATAACCTATTTGAAGGAGGATGACGCTAAAATATCCTATATGAAGACGGATGAACCTAAAATATCCTATTTGAAGGCGGATGAGCCTAAAATATCCCATTTGAAGGCGGATGAGCCTAAAATATCCTATTTGAATGCAGATGAACCTAAAATATCCTATTTGAACGCGGATGAGCATAAAATATCCCATTTGAAGGCAGATGAACCTAAAATATCCTATTTGAAGGCGGATGAACCTCATATATCCTATTTGAAGGCGGATGAGCCTAAAATATCCTTTTTGAAGGCGGATGTGCCTAAAATATCCTATTTGAATGCGAATGAACCTAAAATATCCTATTTGAAGGCGGTTGAACCTAAAATATCCTATTTGAAGGCGGAAGGATATCCTATTTGAAGGCGGATGAACCTAAAAATATCCTATTTGAAGGCGGATGAGCCTAAAATATCGTATTTGAAGCTGGATTAGCCTAAAATATCCTATTTGACGGTGGATGAGCGTAAAATATCGTGTTTGAAAGCAGATGAACCAAAAATATCCTGTTTGAAAGCGGATGAGCCTAAAATATCCTATATGAAGACGGTTGACCCTAAAATATCGTATATGAAGACGGATAAACCTAAAATATCCTATTTGAAGGCGGATGAACCTAGAATAGCGGATGAGCCTAAAATATCGTATTTGAAGCTAGATGAGGATAAAATATCCTATTTGAAGACGGATGAGCCTAAAATATCCTATTTAAAGACGGATGAACCTAAAATATCCTATTTAAAGGCGGATGATCCTAGAATATCCTATTTAAAGGCGGATGAGCCAAAAATATCGTATTTGAAGCTCGATGAGTTTATAATATCCTATTTGAAGGGGGATGAATATCCTATTTGAAGGCAGACGAACCTAGAAATATCCAATTTGAAGGCGGATGTGCCTAAAATATCCTATTTAAAGGCGGATGAGCCTAAAATATCGTATTTGAAGGTGGATGAGCCTAAAATATCCTATTTAAAGGCGGATGATCCTAGAATATCCTATTTAAAGGCGGATGAGCCTAAAATATCGTATTTGAAGATGGGTGTGTTTAAATTATCCTATTTGAAGGTGGATGAATATCCTATTTGATGGCGGATGAACCTAAAAATCCTATTTGAAGGCGGATGTGCCTAAAATATCCTATTTAAAGGCGGATGAGCCCAAAATATCGTATTTGGAGCTGGATGAGCCTAAAATATCCTATTTGAAGACGGATGAACCTAAAATATCCTATTTGAAGGCGAATGAACCTAAAATATCCTATTTGAAGGCAGATGAACCTAAAATATCCTATTTGAAGGCGGAAGGATATCCTATTTGAAGGCGGATGAACCTAAAAATATCCTATTTGAAGGCGGATGAGCCTAAAATATCCTATTTGAAGGTGGATGAGCCTAAAATATCGTATTTGAAGCTGGATGACCCTAAAATATCCTATTTGATGGCAGATGAGCCTAAAATATCCTGTTTGAAAGCGGATGAGCCTAAAATATCCTATTTGAAGGCAGATGACCCTAAAATATCCTATATGAAGACGGATGAACCTAAAATATCCTGTTTGAAAGCGGATGAGCCTGAAATAAACTATTTGAAGGCAGATGACCCTAAAATATCCTATATGAAGACGGATGAACATAAAATATACTATTTGAAGGCGGATGAGCGTAAAATATCCTATTTGAAGGCGGATGAGCCTAAAATATCCTATTTGAAGACAAATGAACCTAAAATATCCTATTTAAAGGCGGATGATCCTAGAATATCCTATTTAAAAGCGGATGAGCCTAAAATATCGTATTTGAAGTTGGATGAGATTAAAATATCCTATTTGAAGGTGGATAAATATCCTATTTGAAGGCGGATGATCCTAGAATATCCTATTTAAAGGCGGATGAGCGTAAAATATCGTATTTGAAGCTAGATGAGCCTAAAATATCCTTTTTGAAGACGGATGAGCCTAAAATATCCTGTTTGAAGGTGGATGAGCCTAAAATATCCTATTTGAAGGTGGATGACCCTAAAATATCCTATATGAAGACGGATGAACCTAAAATATCCTATTTGAAGGCGGATGAACCTAGAGTATCCTATTTGAAGGCGGATGAGCCTAAAATATCGTATTTGAAGGCGGATGAGCCTAAAATATCCTATTTGAAGGCGGAAGGATATCCTATTTGAAGGCAGACTAACCTAAAAATATCCTATTTGAAGGCGGATGAGCCAAAAATATCCTATTTAAAGGCGGATGAGCCTAAAATATCGTATTTGAAGCTGGATGAGCCTAAAATATCCTATTTGATGGCGGATAATCCTAAAATATCTTGTTTGAAAGCGGATGAGCCTAAAATATCCTATTTGAAGGCGGATGACCCTAAAATATCCTATATGAAGATGGATGAACCTAAAATATCCTATTTGAATGCGGATGAGCGTAAAATATCCCATTTGAAGGCGGATGAGCCTAAAATATCCTATTTGAATGCAGATGAGCCTAAAATATCCTATTTGAACTCGAATGAGCATAAAATATCCTATTTGAAGGCGGGTGAACCTAAAATATCCTATTTGAAGGTGGATGAGCCTAAAATATCCTATTTGAAGGCGGATGAGCCTAAAATATCCTATTTGAAGGTAGATGAGCCTAAAATATCCTATTTGAAGGCGGATGACCCTAAAATATCCTATTTGAAGGCGGATGAGCCTAAAATATCCTATTTGATGGCGGATGAACCTAAAATATCCTATTTGAAGGCAAATGAATTTAAAATATCTTATTTTAAGGCGGATGAGCCTAAAATATCCTATTTGAACGCGGATGAACCTAAAATATCCTATTTGAAGGCGTATGAACCTGAAATATCCTATTTGAAGGCGGATGAACCTAAAATATCCTATTTGAAGGCGGCTGGACCTAAAATATTCTCTTTGAAGGTGGATACTCCCAAATATCATATTTGAGGGTGGGTGAGCCTAAAATATCCTATTTGAAGACGGATGAGCCTAAAATATCCCATTTGAATGAGGATGAACCTGAAATATCCTATTTGAAGGCGGATAAACCTAAAATATCCTATTTGAAGGCAAATGAACATAAAATATCCTATTTGAAGGCGGATGAACCTAAAATATCCTATTTTAAGGCAGATGGACCTAAAATATCCGATTTAAAGGCGGATGAACTTAAAAATATCATATTTGAAGGCGGATGATCATAAAATATCCTATTTGAAGGCGGATGAATATCCTATTTGAAGGTGGATGAACCTAAAAATATCCAATTTGAAGGCGGATAAGCCTAAAATATCCTATTTAAAGGCGGATGAGCTAAAATATCGTATTTGAAGCTGGATGAGCCTAAAATATCCTATTTGAAGACGGATGAGCCTAAAATATCCTGTTTGAAAGCGGATGAGCCTAAAATATCCTATTTGAAGGAGGATGACGCTAAAATATCCTATATGAAGTCGGATGAACCTAAAATAACCTATTTGAAGGCGGATGAGCCTAAAATATCCCATTTGAAGGCGGATGAGCCTAAAATATCCTATTTGAATGCAGATGAACCTAAAATATCCTATTTGAACGCGGATCAGCATAAAATATCCTATTTGAAAGCAGATCAGCCTAAAATATCCTATTTGAAGGCGGATGAACCTCATATATCCTATTTGAAGGTGGATGAGCCTAAAATATCCTTTTTGAAGGCGGATGAGCCGAAAATATCCTATTTGAATGCGAATGAACCTAAAATATCCTATTTGAAGGCGGAAGGATATCCTATTTGAAGGCGGATGAACCTAAAAATATCCTATTTGAAGGCGGATGAGCCTAAAATATCGTATTTGAAGCTGGATGAGCCTAAAATATCCTATTTGACGGCGGATGAGCGTAAAATATCCTGTTTGAAAGCGGATAAGCCTAAAATATCCTATTTGAAGGCAGATGACCGTAAAATATCCTATATGAAGACGGATGAACCTAAAATATCCCGTTTGAAAGCGGATGAGCCTAAAATATCCTATTTAAAGGCAGATGACCCTAAAAAATCCTATATGAAGACGGATGAACCTAAAATATCCTATTTGAAGGCGGATGAACCTAGAATATCCTATTTGATGGCGGATGAGCCTAAAATATCGTATTTGAATCTAGATGAGCCTAAAATATCCCATTTGAAGACGGATGAGCCTAAAATATCCTATTTGAAGACGGATGAACCTAAAATATCCTATTTAAAGGCGGATGATCCTAGAATATCCTATTTAAAGGCGGATGAGCCAAAAATATCGTATTTGAAGCTGGATGAGTTTAAAATATCCTATTTGAAGGGGGATGAATATCCTATTTGAAGGCAGATGAACCTAGAAATATCCAATTTGAAGGCGGATGTGCCTAAAATATCCTATTTAAAGGCGGATGAGCCTAATATATCGTATTTGAAGGTGGATGAGCCTAAAATATCCTATTTAAAGGCGGATGATCCTAGAATATTCTATTGAAAGGCGGATGAGCCTAAAATATCGTATTTGAAGATGGGTGTGTTTAAATTATCCTATTTGAAGGTGGATGAATATCCTATTTGAAGGCGGATGAACCTAAAAATCCTATTTGAAGGCGGATGTGCCTAAAATATCCTATTTAAAGGCGGATGAGCCCAAAATATCGTATTTGGAGCTGGATGAGCCTAAAATATCCTATTTGAAGACGGATGAACCTAAAATATCCTATTTGAAGGCGAATGAACCTAAAATATCCTATTTGAAGGCAGATGAACCTAAAATATCCTATTTGAAGGCGGAAGGATATCCCATTTGAAGGCGGATGAACCTAAAAATATCTTATTTGAAGGCGGATGAGCCTAAAATATCCTATTTGAAGCTGGATGAGCCTAAAATATCGTATTTGAAGCTGGATGACCCTAAAATATCCTATTTGATGGCGGATGAGCCTAAAATATCCTATTTGAAAGCGAATGAGCCTAAAATATCCTATTTGAAGGCAGATGACCCTAAAATATCCTATATGAAGACGGATGAACCTAAAATATCCTGTTTGAAAGCGGATGAGCCTGAAATATCCTATTTGAAGGCAGATGACCCTAAAATATCCTATATGAAGACGGATGAACATAAAATATACTATTTGAAGGCGGATGAGCGTAAAATATCCTATTTGAAGGCGGATGAGCCTAAAATATCCTATTTGAAGACAGATGAACCTAAAATATCCTATTTAAAGGCGGATGATCCTAGAATATCCTATTTAAAAGCGGATGAGCCTAAAATATCGTATTTGAAGCTGGATGAGTTTAAAATATCCTATTTGAAGGTGGATAAATATCCTATTTGAAGGCGGATGATCCTAGAATATCTTATTTAAAGGCGGATGAGCCTAAAATATCGTATTTGAAGCTGGATGAGCTTAAAATATCCTTTTTGAAGACGGATGAGCCTAAAATATCCTGTTTGAAAGTGGATGAGCCTAAAATATCCTATTTGAAGGCGGATGACCCTAAAATATCCTATATGAAGATGGATGAACCTAAAATATTCTATTTGAATGCGGATGAGCGTAAAATATCCCATTTGAAGGCGGATGAGCCTTAAATATCCTATTTGAATGCAGATGAGCCTAAAATATCCTATTTGAACTCGAATGAGCATAAAATATCCTATTTGAAAGCAGATGAGCCTAAAATATCCTATTTGAAGGCGGATGAACCTAAAATATCCTATTTGAAGGTGGACGAGCCTAAAATATCCTATTTGAAGGCGGATGAGCCTAAAATATCCTATTTGAAGGTAGATGAGCCTAAAATATCCTATTTGAAGGCGGATGACCCTAAAATATCCTATTTGAAGGCGGATGAGCCTAAAATATCCTATTTGATGGTGGATGAACCTAAAATATTCTATTTGAAGGTAGATGAATTTAAAATATCTTATTTTAAGGCGGATGAGCCTAAAATATCCTATTTGAACACGGATGAACCTAAAATATCCTATTTGAAGGCGTATGAACCTGAAATATCCTATTTGAAGGCGAATGAACCTAAAATATCCTATTTGAAGGCAGCTGGACCTAAAATATTCTATTTGAAGGTGGATACTCCCAAATATCATATTTGAGGGTGGGTGAGCCTAAAATATCCTATTTGAAGACGGATGAGCCTAAAATATCCCATTTGAAGGAGGATGAACCTGAAATATCCTATTTGAGACGGATAAACCTAAAATATCCTATTTGGAGGCAAATGAACCTAAAATATCCTATTTGAAGGCGGATGAACCTAAAATATCCTATTTTAAGGCAGATGGACCTAAAATATCCGATTTAAAGGCGGATGAACCTAAAAATATCCAATTTGAAGGCGGATGAGCCTAAAATATCCTATTTAAAAGCGGATGAGCCTAAAATATCGTATTTGAAGCTGGATCAGCCTAAAATATCCTATTTGAAGACGGATGAGCCTAAAATATCCTGTTTGAAAGCGGATGAGCCTAAAATATCCTATTTGAAGGAGGATGACGCTAAAATATCCTATATGAAGACGAATGAACCTAAAATATCCTATTTGAAGGCGGATGAGCCTAAAATATCCCATTTGAAGGCGGATGAGCCTAAAATATCCTATTTGAATGCAGATGAATCTAAAATATCCTATTTGAACGCGGATGAGCATAAAATATCCTATTTGAAAGCAGATCAGCCTAAAATATCTTATTTGAAGGTGGATGAACCTCATATATCCTATTTGAAGGCGGATGAGCCTAAAATATCCTTTTTAAAGGCGGATGTGCCTAAAATATCCTATTTGAAAGCGAATGAACCTAAAATATCCTATTTGAAGGCGGTTGAACCTAAAATATCCAATTTGAAGGCGGAAGGATATCCTATTTGAAAGCGGATGAACCAAAAAATATCCTATTTGATGGCGGATGAGCCTAAAATATCGTATTTGAAGCTGGATTAGCCTAAAATATCCTATTTGACGGCGGATGAGCGTAAAATATCGTGTTTGAAAGTAGATGAGCCTAAAATATCCTATTTGAAGGCAAATGACCCTAAAATATCCTATATGAAGACGGATGAACCTAAAATATCCTGTTTGAAAGCGGATGAGCCTAAAATATCCTATTTAAAGGCAGTTGACCCTAAAATATCGTATATGAAGACGGATGAACCTAAAATATCCTATTTGAAGACGGATGAACCTAGAATATCCTATTTGATGGCGGATGAGCCTAAAATATCGTATTTGAAGCTAGATGAGGATAAAATATCCTATTTGAAGACGGATGAGCCTAAAATATCCTATTTGAAGACGGATGAACCTAAAATATCCTATTTAAAGGCGGATGATCCTAGAATATCCTATTTAAAGGCGGATGAGCCAAAAATATCGTATTTGAAGCTCGATGAGTTTATAATATCCTATTTGAAGGGGGATGAATATCCTATTTGAAGGCAGATGAACCTAGAAATATCCAATTTGAAGGCGGATGTGCCTAAAATATCCTATTTAAAGGCGGATGAGCCTAAAATATCGTATTTGAAGGTGGATGAGCCTAAAATATCCTATTTAAAGGCGGATGATCCTAGAATATTCTATTTAAAGGCGGATGAGCCTAAAATATTGTATTTGAAGATGGGTGTGTTTAAATTATCCTATTTGAAGGTGGATGAATATCCTATTTGAAGGCGGATGAACCTAAAAATCCTATTTGAAGGCGGATGTGCCTAAAATATCCTATTTAAAGGCGGATGAGCCCAAAATATCGTATTTGGAGCTGGATGAGCCTAAAATATCCTATTTGAAGACGGATGAACCTAAAATATCCTATTTGAAGGCGAATGAACCTAAAATATCCTATTTGAAGGCAGATGAACCTAAAATATCCTATTTGAAGGCGGAAGGATATCCTATTTGAAGGCGGATGAACCTAAAAATATCCTATTTGAAGGCGGATGAGCCTAAAATATCCTATTTGAAGCTGGATGAGCCTAAAATATCGTATTTGAAGCTGGATGACCCTAAAATATCCTATTTGATGGCGGATGAGCCTAAAATATCCTGTTTGAAAGCGGATGAGCCTAAAATATCCTATTTGAAGGCAGATGACCCTAAAATATCCTATATGAAGACGGATGAACCTAAAATATCCTGTTTGAAAGCGGATGAGCCTGAAATATCCTATTTGAAGGCAGATGACCCTAAAATATCCTATATGAAGACGGATGAACATAAAATATACTATTTGAAGGCGGATGAGCGTAAAATATCCTATTTGAAGGCGGATGAGCCTAAAATATCCTATTTGAAGACAGATGAACCTAAAATATCCTATTTAAAGGCGGATGATCCTAGAATATCCTATTTAAAAGAGGATGAGCCTAAAATATCGTATTTGAAGCTGGATGAGTTTAAAATATCCTATTTGAAGGTGGATAAATATCCTATTTGAAGGCGGATGATCCTAGAATATCCTATTTAAAGGCGGATGAGTCTAAAATATCGTATTTGAAGCTGGATGAGCCTAAAATATCCTTTTTGAAGACGGATGAGCCTAAAATATCCTGTTTGAAAGTGGATGAGCCTAAAATATCCTATTTGAAGGCGGATGACCCTAAAATATCCTATATGAAGACGGATGAACCTAAAATATCCTATTTGAAGGCGGATGAACCTAGAGTATCCTATTTGAAGGCGGATGAGCCTAAAATATCGTATTTGAAGGCGGATGAGCCTAAAATATCCTATTTGAAGGCGAAAGGATATCCTATTTGAAGGCGGAAGGATATCCTATTTGAAGGCAGACTAACCTAAAAATATCCTATTTGAAGGCGGATGAGCCAAAAATATCCTATTTAAAGGCGGATGAGCCTAAAATATCGTATTTGAAGCTGGATGAGCCTAAAATATCCTATTTGATGGCGGATAATCCTAAAATATCTTGTTTGAAAGTGGATGAGCCTAAAATATCCTATTTGAAGGTGGATGACCCTAAAATACCCTATATGAAGATGGATGAACCTAAAATATCCTATTTGAATGCGGATGAGCGTAAAATATCCCATTTGAAGGCGGATGAGCCTAAAATATCCTATTTGAATGCAGATGAGCCTAAAATATCCTATTTGAACTCGAATGAGCATAAAATATCCTATTTGAAAGCAGATCAGCCTAAAATATCCTATTTGAAGGCGGGTGAACCTAAAATATCCTATTTGAAGGTGGATGAGCCTAAAATATCCTATTTGAAGGCGGATGAGCCTAAAATATCCTATTTGAAGGTAGATGAGCCTAAAATATCCTATTTGAAGGCGGATGAGCCTAAAATATCCTATTTGAAGGCGGATGAGCCTAAAATATCCTATTTGATGGCGGATGAACCTAAAATACCCTATTTGAAGGCAGATGAATTTAAAATATCTTATTTTAAGGCGGATGAGCCTAAAATATCCTATTTGAACGCGGATGAACCTAAAATATCCTATTTGAAGGCGTATGAACCTGAAATATCCTATTTGAAGGCGGATGAACCTAAAATATCCTATTTGAAGGCGGCTGGACCTAAAATATTCTATTTGAAGGTGGATACTCCCAAATATCATATTTGAGGGTGGGTGAGCCTAAAATATCCTATTTGAAGACGGATGAGCCTAAAATATCCCATTTGAATGAGGATGAACCTGAAATATCCTATTTGAAGGCGGATAAACCTAAAATATCCTATTTGAAGGAAAATGAACATAAAATATCCTATTTGAAGGCGGATGAACCTAAAATATCCTTTTTTAAGGCAGATGGACCTAAAATATCCGATTTAAAGGCGGATGAACTTAAAAATATCAAATACTAAGGCGGATGATTATAAAATATCCTATTTGAAGGCGGATGAATATCCTATTTGAAGGTGGATGAACCTAAAAATATCCAATTTGAAGGCGGATAAGCCTAAAATATCCTATTTAAAGGCGGATGAGCTAAAATATCGTATTTGAAGCTGGATGAGCCTAAAATATCCTATTTGAAGACGGATGAGCCTAAAATATCATGTTTGAAAGCGGATGAGCCTAAAATATCCTATTTGAAGGAGGATGACGCTAAAATATCCTATATGAAGACGGATGAACCTAAAATAACCTATTTGAAGGCGGATGAGCCTAAAATATCCCATTTGAAGGCGGATGAGCCTAAAATATCCTATTTGAATGCAGATGAACCTAAAATATCCTATTTGAACGCGGATGAGTCTAAAATATCCCATTTGAAGGCGGATGAACCTAAAATATCCTATTTGAAGGCGGATGAACCTCATATATCCTATTTGAAGGCGGATGAGCCTAAAATATCCTTTTTGAAGGCGGATGAGCCTAAAATATCCTATTTGAATGCGAATGAACCTAAAATATCCTATTTGAAGGCGGTTGAACCTAAAATATCCTATTTGAAGGCGGAAGGATATCCTATTTGAAGGCGGATGAACCTAAAAATATCCTATTTGAAGGCGGATGAGCCTAAAATATCGTATTTGAAGCTGGATGAGCCTAAAATATCCTATTTGACGGCGGATGAGCGTAAAATATCCCGTTTGAAAGCGGATGAGCCTAAAATATCCTATTTGAAGGCAGATGACCGTAAAATATCCTATATGAAGACGGATGAACCTAAAATATCCCGTTTGAAAGCGGATGAGCCTAAAATATCCTATTTAAAGGCAGATGACCCTAAAATATCCTATATGAAGACGGATGAACCTAAAATATCCTATTTGAAGGCGGATGAACCTAGAATATCCTATTTGATGGCGGATGAGCCTAAAATATCGTATTTGAATCTAGATGAGCCTAAAATATCCCATTTGAAGACGGATGAGCCTAAAATATCCTATTTGAAAACGGATGAACCTAAAATATCCTATTTAAAGGCGGATGATCCTAGAATATCCTATTTAAAGGCGGATGAGCCAAAAATATCGTATTTGAAGCTGGATGAGTTTAAAATATCCTATTTGAAGGGGGATGAATATCCTATTTGAAGGCAGATGAACCTAGAAATATCCAATTTGAAGGCGGATGTGCCTAAAATATCCTATTTAAAGGCGGATGAGCCTAATATATTGTATTTGAAGGTGGATGAGCCTAAAATATCCTATTTAAAAGCGGATGATCCGAGAATATCCTATTTAAAGGCGGATGAGCCTAAAATATCGTATTTGAAGCTGGATAAGTTTAAAATATCCTATTTGAAGGTGGATGAATATCCTATTTGAAGGCAGATGCACCTAGAAATATCCTATTTGAAGGCGGATGTGCCTAAAATATTCCTATTTAAAGGCGGATGAGCCTAAAATATCGTATTTGAAGGTGGATGAGCCTAAAATATCCTATTTGAAGACGGATGAACCAAAAATATCCTATTTGAAGGTGAATGAACCTAAAATATCCTATTTGAATGCGGATGAACCTAAAATATCCTATTTGAAGGCGAAAGGATATCCTATTTGAAGGCGGATGAACCTAAAAATATCCTATTTGAAGGCGGATGAGCCTAAAATATCATATTTGAAGCTGGATGACCCTAAAATATCGTATTTGAAGCTGGATGAGCCTAAAATATCCTATTTGAAGGCGGATAATCCTAAAATATCCTGTTTGAAAGCGGATGAGCCTAAAATATCCTATTTGAAGGCGGATGACCCTAAAATATCCTATATGAAGATGGATGAACCTAAAATATCCTATTTGAATGCGGATGAGCGTAAAATATCCCATTTAAAGGCGGATGAGCCTAAAATATCATATTTGAATGCAGATGAGCCTAAAATATACTATTTGAACTCGAATTAGCATAAAATATCCTATTTGAAAGCAGATCAGCCTAAAATATCCTATTTGAAGGCGGATGAACCTAAAATATCCTATTTGAAGGTGGATGAGCCTAAAATATCCTATTTGAAGGCGGATGAGCCTAAAATATCCTATTTGAAGGCGGATGAGCCTAAAATATCCTATTTGATGGCGGATGAACCTAAAATACCCTATTTGAAGGCAGATGAATTTAAAATATCTTATTTTAAGGCGGATGAGCCTAAAATATTCTATTTGAACGCGGATGAACCTAAAATATCCTATTTGAAGTCGTATGAACCTGAAATATCCTATTTGAAGGCGGATGAACCTAAAATATCCTATTTGAAGGCGGCTGGACCTAAAATATTCTATTTGAAGGTGGATACTCCCAAATATCATATTTGAGGGTGGGTGAGCCCAAAATATCCTATTTGAAGACGGATGAGCCTAAAATATCCCATTTGAATGAGGATGAACCTGAAATATCCTATTTGAAGGCGGATAAACCTAAAATATCCTATTTGAAGGAAAATGAACATAAAATATCCTATTTGAAGGCGGATGAACCTAAAATATCCTTTTTTAAGGCAGATGGACCTAAAATATCCGATTTAAAGGCGGATGAACTTAAAAATATCAAATACTAAGGCGGATGATCATAAAATATCCTATTTGAAGGCGGATGAATATCCTATTTGAAGGTGGATGAACCTAAAAATATCCAATTTGAAGGCGGATAAGCCTAAAATATCCTATTTAAAGGCGGATGAGCTAAAATATCGTATTTGAAGCTGGATGAGCCTAAAATATCCTATTTGAAGACGGATGAGCCTAAAATATCATGTTTGAAAGCGGATGAGCCTAAAATATCCTATTTGAAGGAGGATGACGCTAAAATATCCTATATGAAGACGGATGAACCTAAAATAACCTATTTGAAGGCGGATGAGCCTAAAATATCCCATTTGAAGGCGGATGAGCCTAAAATATCCTATTTGAATGCAGATGAACCTAAAATATCCTATTTGAACGCGGATGAGCATAAAATATCCTATTTGAAAGCAGATCAGCCTAAAATATCCTATTTGAAGGCGGATGAACCTTATATATCCTATTTGAAGGCGGATGAGCCTAAAATATCCTTTTTGAAGGCGGATGAGCCTAAAATATCCTATTTGAATGCGAATGAACCTAAAATATCCTATTTGAAGGCGGTTGAACCTAAAATATCCTATTTGAAGGCGGAAGGATATCCTATTTGAAGGCGGATGAACCTAAAAATATCCTATTTGAAGGCGGATGAGCCTAAAATATCGTATTTGAAGCTGGATGAGCCTAAAATATCCTATTTGACGGCGGATGAGCGTAAAATATCCCGTTTGAAAGCGGATGAGCCTAAAATATCCTATTTGAAGGCAGATGACCGTAAAATATCCTATATGAAGACGGATGAACCTAAAATATCCCGTTTGAAAGCGGATGAGCCTAAAATATCCTATTTAAAGGCAGATGACCCTAAAATATCCTATATGAAGACGGATGAACCTAAAATATCCTATTTGAAGGCGGATGAACCTAGAATATCCTATTTGATGGCGGATGAGCCTAAAATATCGTATTTGAATCTAGATGAGCCTAAAATATCCCATTTGAAGACGGATGAGCCTAAAATATCCTATTTGAAAACGGATGAACCTAAAATATCCTATTTAAAGGCGGATGATCCTAGAATATCCTATTTAAAGGCGGATGAGCCAAAAATATCGTATTTGAAGCTGGATGAGTTTAAAATATCCTATTTGAAGGGGGATGAATATCCTATTTGAAGGCAGATGAACCTAGAAATATCCAATTTGAAGGCGGATGTGCCTAAAATATCCTATTTAAAGGCGGATGAGCCTAATATATTGTATTTGAAGGTGGATGAGCCTAAAATATCCTATTTAAAAGCGGATGATCCGAGAATATCCTATTTAAAGGCGGATGAGCCTAAAATATCGTATTTGAAGCTGGATAAGTTTAAAATATCCTATTTGAAGGTGGATGAATATCCTATTTGAAGGCAGATGCACCTAGAAATATCCTATTTGAAGGCGGATGTGCCTAAAATATTCCTATTTAAAGGCGGATGAGCCTAAAATATCGTATTTGAAGGTGGATGAGCCTAAAATATCCTATTTGAAGACGGATGAACCAAAAATATCCTATTTGAAGGTGAATGAACCTAAAATATCCTATTTGAATGCGGATGAACCTAAAATATCCTATTTGAAGGCGAAAGGATATCCTATTTGAAGGCGGATGAACCTAAAAATATCCTATTTGAAGGCGGATGAGCCTAAAATATCGTATTTGAAGCTGGATGACCCTAAAATATCGTATTTGAAGCTGGATGAGCCTAAAATATCCTATTTGAAGGCGGATAATCCTAAAATATCCTGTTTGAAAGCGGATGAGCCTAAAATATCCTATTTGAAGGCGGATGACCCTAAAATATCCTATATGAAGATGGATGAACCTAAAATATCCTATTTGAATGCGGATGAGCGTAAAATATCCCATTTAAAGGCGGATGAGCCTAAAATATCATATTTGAATGCAGATGAGCCTAAAATATACTATTTGAACTCGAATTAGCATAAAATATCCTATTTGAAAGCAGATCAGCCTAAAATATCCTATTTGAAGGCGGATGAACCTAAAATATCCTATTTGAAGGTGGATGAGCCTAAAATATCCTATTTGAAGGCGGATGAGCCTAAAATATCCTATTTGAAGGTAGATGAGCCTAAAATATCCTATTTGATGGCGGATGAACCTAAAATATCCTTTTTGAAGGCAGATGAATTTAAAATATCTTATTTTAAGGCGGATGAGCCTAAAATATCCTATTTGAACGCGGATGAACCTAAAATATCCTATTTGAAGGCGGCTGGACCTAAATTATTCTATTTGAAGGTGGATACTCCCAAATATCATATTTGAGGGTGGGTGAGCCTAAAATATCCTATTTGAAGACGGATGAGCCTAAAATATCCCATTTGAAGGAGGATGAACCTGAAATATCCTATTTGAAGGCGGATAAACCTAAAATATCCTATTTGAAGGCAAATGAACCTAAAATATCCTATTTGAAGACGGATGAACCTAAAATATCCTATTTTAAGGCAGATGGACCTAAAATATCCGATTTAAAGGCGGATGAACTTAAAAATATCATATTTGAAGGCGGATGATCATAAAATATCCTATTTGAAGGCGGATGAATATCCTATTTGAAGGCGGATGAACCTAAAAATATCCAATTTGAAGGCGGATAAGCCTAAAATATCCTATTTAAAGGCGGATGAGCTAAAATATCGTATTTGAAGCTGGATGAGCCTAAAATATCCTATTTGAAGACGGATGAGCCTAAAATATCCTGTTTGAAAGCGGATGAGCCTAAAATATCCTATTTGAAGGAGGATGACGCTAAAATATCCTATATGAAGACGGATGAACCTAAAATAACCTATTTGAAGGCGGATGAGCCTAAAATATCCCATTTGAAGGCGGATGAGCCTAAAATATCCTATTTGAATGCAGATGAACCTAAAATATCCTATTTGAACGCGGATGAGCATAAAATATCCTATTTGGAAGCAGATCAGCCTAAAATATCCTATTTGAAGGCGGATGAACCTCATATATCCTATTTGAAGGCGGATGAGCCTAAAATATCCTTTTTGAAGGCGGATGAGCCTAAAATATCCTATTTGAATGCGAATGAACCTAAAATATCCTATTTGAAGGCGGTTGAACCTAAAATATCCTATTTGAAGGCGGAAGGATATCCTATTTGAAGGCGGATGAACCTAAAAATATCCTATTTGAAGGCGGATGAGCCTAAAATATCGTATTTGAAGCTGGATGAGCCTAAAATATCCTATTTGACGGCGGATGAGCGTAAAATATCCCGTTTGAAAGCGGATGAGCCTAAAATATCCTATTTAAAGGCAGATGACCGTAAAATATCCTATATGAAGACGGATGAACCTAAAATATCCCGTTTGAAAGCGGATGAGCCTAAAATATCCTATTTAAAGGCAGATGACCCTAAAATATCCTATATGAAGACGGATGAACCTAAAATATCCTATTTGAAGGCGGATGAACCTAGAATATCCTATTTGATGGCGGATGAGCCTAAAATATCGTATTTGAATCTAGATGAGCCTAAAATATCCCATTTGAAGACGGATGAGCCTAAAATATCCTATTTGAAGACGGATGAACCTAAAATATCCTATTTAAAGGCGGATGATCCTAGAATATCCTATTTAAAGGCGGATGAGCCAAAAATATCGTATTTGAAGCTGGATGAGTTTAAAATATCCTATTTGAAGGGGGATGAATATCCTATTTGAAGGCAGATGAACCTAGAAATATCCAATTTGAAGGCGGATGTGCCTAAAATATCCTATTTAAAGGCGGATGAGCCTAATATATTGTATTTGAAGGTGGATGAGCCTAAAATATCCTATTTAAAAGCGGATGATCCGAGAATATCCTATTTAAAGGCGGATGAGCCTAAAATATCGTATTTGAAGCTGGATAAGTTTAAAATATCCTATTTGAAGGTGGATGAATATCCTATTTGAAGGCAGATGCACGTAGAAATATCCTATTTGAAGGCGGATGTGCCTAAAATATTCCTATTTAAAGGCGGATGAGCCTAAAATATCGTATTTGAAGGTGGATGAGCCTAAAATATCCTATTTGAAGACGGATGAACCAAAAATATCCTATTTGAAGGTGAATGAACCTAAAATATCCTATTTGAATGCGGATGAACCTAAAATATCCTATTTGAAGGCGAAAGGATATCCTATTTGAAGGCGGATGAACCTAAAAATATCCTATTTGAAGGCGGATGAGCCTAAAATATCGTATTTGAAGCTGGATGACCCTAAAATATCGTAATTGAAGCTGGATGAGCCTAAAATATCCTATTTGAAGGCGGATAATCCTAAAATATCCTGTTTGAAAGCGGATGAGCCTAAAATATCCTATTTGAAGGCGGATGACCCTAAAATATCCTATATGAAGATGGATGAACCTAAAATATCCTATTTGAATGCGGATGAGCGTAAAATATCCCATTTAAAGGCGGATGAGCCTAAAATATCATATTTGAATGCAGATGAGCCTAAAATATACTATTTGAACTCGAATTAGCATAAAATATCCTATTTGAAAGCAGATCAGCCTAAAATATCCTATTTGAAGGCGGATGAACCTAAAATATCCTATTTGAAGGTGGATGAGCCTAAAATATCCTATTTGAAGGCGGATGAGCCTAAAATATCCTATTTGAAGGTAGATGAGCCTAAAATATCCTATTTGATGGCGGATGAACCTAAAATATCCTTTTTGAAGGCAGATGAATTTAAAATATCTTATTTTAAGGCGGATGAGCCTA
This sequence comes from Nicotiana noctiflora, assembly GCA_032618575.1. Classification (NCBI taxonomy): domain Eukaryota; kingdom Viridiplantae; phylum Streptophyta; class Magnoliopsida; order Solanales; family Solanaceae; genus Nicotiana; species Nicotiana noctiflora. Next base: position 37,049 of record JASVEL010005122.1, on the reverse strand, counting down.
AAATATCCTATTTGAACGCGGATGAACCTAAAATATCCTATTTGAAGGCGGCTGGACCTAAATTATTCTATTTGAAGGTGGATACTCCCAAATATCATATTTGAGGGTGGGTGAGCCTAAAATATCCTATTTGAAGACGGATGAGCCTAAAATATCCCATTTGAAGGAGGATGAACCTGAAATATCCTATTTGAAGGCGGATAAACCTAAAATATCCTATTTGAAGGCAAATGAACCTAAAATATCCTATTTGAAGACGGATGAACCTAAAATATCCTATTTTAAGGCAGATGGACCTAAAATATCCGATTTAAAGGCGGATGAACTTAAAAATATCATATTTGAAGGCGGATGATCATAAAATATCCTATTTGAAGGCGGATGAATATCCTATTTGAAGGCGGATGAACCTAAAAATATCCAATTTGAAGGCGGATAAGCCTAAAATATCCTATTTAAAGGCGGATGAGCTAAAATATCGTATTTGAAGCTGGATGAGCCTAAAATATCCTATTTGAAGACGGATGAGCCTAAAATATCCTGTTTGAAAGCGGATGAGCCTAAAATATCCTATTTGAAGGAGGATGACGCTAAAATATCCTATATGAAGACGGATGAACCTAAAATAACCTATTTGAAGGCGGATGAGCCTAAAATATCCCATTTGAAGGCGGATGAGCCTAAAATATCCTATTTGAATGCAGATGAACCTAAAATATCCTATTTGAACGCGGATGAGCATAAAATATCCTATTTGAAAGCAGATCAGCCTAAAATATCCTATTTGAAGGCGGATGAGCCTAAAATATCCCTTTTGAAGGCGGATGAGCCTAAAATATCCTATTTGAATGCGAATGAACCTAAAATATCCTATTTGAAGGCGGTTGAACCTAAAATATCCTATTTGAAGGCGGAAGGATATCCTATTTGAAGGCGGATGAACCTAAAAATATCCTATTTGAAGGCGGATGAGCCTAAAATATCGTATTTGAAGCTGGATGAGCCTAAAATATCCTATTTGACGGCGGATGAGCGTAAAATATCCCGTTTGAAAGCGGATGAGCCTAAAATATCCTATTTAAAGGCAGATGACCGTAAAATATCCTATATGAAGACGGATGAACCTAAAATATCCCGTTTGAAAGCGGATGAGCCTAAAATATCCTATTTAAAGGCAGATGACCCTAAAATATCCTATATGAAGACGGATGAACCTAAAATATCCTATTTGAAGGCGGATGAACCTAGAATATCCTATTTGATGGCGGATGAACTTAAAAATATCATATTTGAAGGCGGATGATTATAAAATATCCTATTTGAAGGCGGATGAATATCCTATTTGAAGGCGGATGAACCTAAAAATATCCAATTTGAAGGCGGATGAGCCTAAAATATCCTATTTAAAGGCGGATGAGCCTAAAATATCGTATTTGAAGCTGGATGAGCCTAAAATATCCTATTTGAAGACGGATGAGCCTAAAATATCCTGTTTGAAAGCGGATGAGCCTAAAATATCCTATTTGAAGGGGGATGACGCTAAAATATCCTATATGAAGACGGATGAACCTAAAATATCCTATTTCAAGGCGGATGAGCCTAAAATATCCCATTTGAAGGCGGATGAGCCTAAAATATCCTATTTGAATGCAGATGAGCCTAAAATATCCTATTTGAACGCGGATGAGCATAAAATATCCTATTTGAAAGCGGATCAGCCTAAAATATCCTATTTGAAGGCGGATGAACCTCATATATCCTATTTGAAGGCGGATGAGCCTAAAATATCCTTTTTGAAGGCGGATGAGCCTAAAATATCCTATTTGAATGCGAATGAACCTAAAATATCCTATTTGAAGGCGGTTGAACCTAAAATATCCTATTTGAAGGCGGAAGGATATCCTATTTGAAGGCGGATGAACCTAAAATTATTCTATTTGAAGGCGGATGAGCCTAAAATATCGAATTTGAAGCTGGATGAGCCTAAAATATCCTATTTGACGGCGGATGAGCGTAAAATATCCTGTTTGAAAGCGGATGAGCCTAAAATATCCTATTTGAAGGCAGATGACCCTAAAATATCCTATATGAAGACGGATGAACCTAAAATATCCCGTTTGAAAGCGGATGAGCCTAAAATATCCTATTTAAAGGCAAATAACCCTAAAATATCCTATATGAAGACGGATGAACATAAAATATCGTATTTGAAGGCGGATAAGCCTAAAATATCGTATTTGAAGCTGGATGAGCCTAAAATATCCTATTTGACGGCGGATGAGCGTAAAATATCCTGTTTGAAAGCGGATGAGCCTAAAATATCCTATTTGAAGGCAGATGACCCTAAAATATCCTATATGAAGACGGATGAACCTAAAATATCCCGTTTGAAAGCGGATGAGCCTAAAATATCCTATTTAAAGGCGAGATGACCCTAAAATATCCTATATGAAGACGGATGAACCTAAAATATCCTATTTGAAGGCGGATGAACCTAGAATATCCTATTTGATGGCGGATGAGCCTAAAATATCGTATTTGAAGCTAGATGAGCCTAAAATATCCTATTTGAAGACGGATGAGCCTAAAATATCCTATTTGAAGACGAGATGAACCTAAAATATCCTATTTAAAGGCGGATGATCCTAGAATATCTTATTTAAAGGCGGATGAGCCAAAAATATCGTATTTGAAGCTGGATGAGTTTAAAATATCCTATTTGAAGGGGGATGAATATCCTATTTAAAGGCAGATGAACCTAGAAATATCCAATTTGAAGGCGGATGTGCCTAAAATATCCTATTTAAAGGCGGATGAGCCTAAAATATCTTATTTGAAGGTGGATGAGCCTAAAATATCCTATTTAAAGGCGGATGATCCTAGAATATCCTATTTAAAGGCGGATGAGCCTAAAATATCGTATTTGAAGCTGGATAAGTTTAAAATATCCTATTTAAAGGTGGTTGAATATCCTATTTGAAGGCACATGAACCTAGAAATATCCTATTTGAAGGCGGATGGACCTAAAATATCCGATTTGAAGGCGGATGAACCTCATATATCCTATTTGAAGGCGGATGAGCCTAAAATATCCTTTTTGAAGGCGGATGAGCCTAAAACATCCTATTTGAATGCGAATGAACCTAAAATATCCTATTTGAAGGCGGTTGAACCTAAAATATCCTATTTGAAGGCGGAAGGATATCCTATTTGAAGGCGGATGAACCTAAAATTATCCTATTTGAAGGCGGATGAGCCTAAAATATCGAATTTGAAGCTGGATGAGCCTAAAATATCCTATTTGACGGCGGATGAGCGTAAAATATCCTGTTTGAAAGCGGATGAGCCTGAAATATCCTATTTGAAGGCAGATGACCCTAAAATATCCTATATGAAGACGGATGAACCTAAAATATCCCGTTTGAAAGCGGATGAGCCTAAAATATCCTATTTAAAGGCAGATGACCCTAAAATATCCTATATGAAGACGGATGAACCTAAAATATCCTATTTGAAGGCGGATGAGCCTAAAATATCGTATTTGAAGCTGGATGAGCCTAAAATATCCTATTTGACGGCGGATGAGCGTAAAATATCCCGTTTGAAAGCGGATGAGCCTAAAATATCCTATTTGAAGGCAGATGACCCTAAAATATCCTATATGTAGACGGATGAACCTAAAATATCCCGTTTGAAAGCGGATGAGCCTAAAATATCCTATTTAAAGGCAGATGACCCTAAAATATCCTATATGAAGACGGATGAACCTAAAATATCCTATTTGAAGGCGGATGACCCTAAAATATCCTATATGAAGACGGATGAACCTAAAATATCCTATTTGAAGGCGGATGAACCTAGAATATCCTATTTGATGGCGGATGAGCCTAAAATATCGCATTTGAAGCTAGATGAGCCTAAAATATCCTATTTGAAGATGGATGAGCCTAAAATATCCTATTTGAAGACGGATGAACCTAAAATATCCTATTTAAAGGCGGATGATCCTAGAATATCCTATTTAAAGGCGGATGAGCCAAAAATATCGTATTTGAAGCTGGATGAGTTTAAAATATCCTATTTGAAGGGGGATGAATATCCTATTTGAAGGCAGATGAACCTAGAAATATCCAATTTGAAGGCGGATGTGCCTAAAATATCCTATTTAAAGGCGGATGAGCCTAAAATATCGTATTTGAAGGTGGATGAGCCTAAAATATCCTATTTAAAGGCGGATGATCCTAGAATATCCTATTTAAAGGCGGATGAGCCTAAAATATCGTATTTGAAGCTGGATAAGTTTAAAATATCCTATTTAAAGGTGGTTGAATATCCTATTTGAAGGCACATGAACCTAGAAATATCCTATTTGAAGGTGGATGGACCTAAAATATCCGATTTGAAGGCGGATGAACCTAAAAATATCGTATTTCAATGCGGATGAGCATAAAATATCCTATTTGAAGGCGGATGAATATTCTATTTGAAGGCGGATGAACCTAAAAATATCCTATTTGAAGGCGGATGAGCCTAACATATCCTATTTAAAGGCGGATGAGCCTAAAATATTGTATTTGAAGCTGGATGAGCCTAAAATATCCTATTTAAAGACGGATGAGCCTAATATATCCTGTTTGAAAGCGGATGAGTCTAAAATATCCTATTTGAAGGGGGATGACGCTAAAATATCCTATATGAAGACGGATGAACCTAAAATATCCTATTTCAAGGCGGATGAGCCTAAAATATCCCATTTGAAGGCGGATGAGCCTAAAATATCCTATTTGAATGCAGATGAACCTAAAATATCCTATTTGAACGCGGATGAGCATAAAATATCCTATTTGAAAGCAGATCAGCCTAAAATATCCTATTTGAAGGCGGATGAACCTCATATATCCTATTTGAAGGCGGATGAGCCTAAAATATCCTTTTTGAAGGCGGATGAGCCTAAAATATCCTATTTGAATGCGAATGAACCTAAAATATCCTATTTGAAGGCGGTTGAACCTAAAATATCCTATTTGAAGGCGGAAGGATATCCTATTTGAAGGCGGATGAACCTAAAATTATTCTATTTGAAGGCGGATGAGCATAAAATATCGAATTTGAAGCTGGATGAGCCTAAAATATCCTATTTGACGGCGGATGAGCGTAAAATATCCTGTTTGAAAGCGGATGAGCCTAAAATATCCTATTTGAAGGCAGATGACCCTAAAATATCCTATATGAAGACGGATGAACCTAAAATATCCCGTTTGAAAGCGGATGAGCCTAAAATATCCTATTTAAAGGCAAATAACCCTAAAATATCCTATATGAAGACGGATGAACATAAAATATCCTATTTGAAGGCGGATAAGCCTAAAATATCGTATTTGAAGCTGGATGAGCCTAAAATATCCTATTTGACGGCGGATGAGCGTAAAATATCCTGTTTGAAAGCGGATGAGCCTAAAATATCCTATTTGAAGGCAGATGACCCTAAAATATCCTATATGAAGACGGATGAACCTAAAATATCCCGTTTGAAAGCGGATGAGCCTAAAATATCCTATTTAAAGGTAGATGACCCTAAAATATCCTATATGAAGACGGATGAACCTAAAATATCCTATTTGAAGGCGGATGAACCTAGAATATCCTATTTGATGGCGGATGAGCCTAAAATATCGTATTTGAAGCTAGATGAGCCTAAAATATCCTATTTGAAGGCGGATGAGCCTAAAATATCCTATTTGAAGACAGATGAACCTAAAATATCCTATTTAAAGGCGGATGATCCTAGAATATCCTATTTAAAGGCGGATGAGCCAAAAATATCGTATTTGAAGCTGGATGAGTTTAAAATATCCTATTTGAAGGGGGATGAATATCCTATTTAAAGGCAGATGAACCTAGAAATATCCAATTTGAAGGCGGATGTGCCTAAAATATCCTATTAAAAGGCGGATGAGCCTAAAATATCTTATTTGAAGGTGGATGAGCCTAAAATATCCTATTTAAAGGCGGATGATCCTAGAATATCCTATTTAAAGGCGGATGAGCCTAAAATATCGTATTTGAAGCTGGATAAGTTTAAAATATCCTATTTAAAGGTGGTTGAATATCCTATTTGAAGGCACATGAACCTAGAAATATCCTATTTGAAGGCGGATGGACCTAAAATATCCGATTTGAAGGCGGATGAACCTCATATATCCTATTTGAAGGCGGATGAGCCTAAAATATCCTTTTTGAAGGCGGATGAGCCTAAAACATCCTATTTGAATGCGAATGAACCTAAAATATCCTATTTGAAGGCGGTTGAACCTAAAATATCCTATTTGAAGGCGGATGAGCCTAAAATATCGTATTTGAAGCTGGATGAGCCTAAAATATCCTATTTGACGGCGGATGAGCGTAAAATATCCCGTTTGAAAGCGGATGAGCCTAAAATATCCTATTTGAAGGCAGATGACCCTAAAATATCCTATATGTAGACGGATGAACCTAAAATATCCCGTTTGAAAGCGGATGAGCCTAAAATATCCTATTTAAAGGCAGATGACCCTAAAATATCCTATATGAAGACGGATGAACCTAAAATATCCTATTTGAAGGCGGATGACCCTAAAATATCCTATATGAAGACGGATGAACCTAAAATATCCTATTTGAAAGCGGATGAACCTAGAATATCCTATTTGATGGCGGATGAGCCTAAAATATCGCATTTGAAGCTAGATGAGCCTAAAATATCCTATTTGAAGATGGATGAGCCTAAAATATCCTATTTGAAGACGGATGAACCTAAAATATCCTATTTAAAGGCGGATGATCCTAGAATATCCTATTTAAAGGCGGATGAGCCAAAAATATCGTATTTGAAGCTGGATGAGTTTAAAATATCCTATTTGAAGGGGGATGAATATCCTATTTGAAGGCAGATGAACCTAGAAATATCCAATTTGAAGGCGGATGTGCCTAAAATATCCTATTTAAAGGCGGATGAGCCTAAAATATCGTATTTGAAGGTGGATGAGCCTAAAATATCCTATTTAAAGGCGGATGATCCTAGAATATCCTATTTAAAGGCGGATGAGCCTAAAATATCGTATTTGAAGCTGGATAAGTTTAAAATATCCTATTTAAAGGTGGTTGAATATCCTATTTGAAGGCACATGAACCTAGAAATATCCTATTTGAAGGTGGATGGACCTAAAATATCCGATTTGAAGGCGGATGAACCTAAAAATATCGTATTTCAATGCGGATGAGCATAAAATATCCTATTTGAAGGCGGATGAATATTCTATTTGAAGGCGGATGAACCTAAAAATATCCTATTTGAAGGCGGATGAGCCTAACATATCCTATTTAAAGGCGGATGAGCCTAAAATATTGTATTTGAAGCTGGATGAGCCTAAAATATCCTATTTAAAGACGGATGAGCCTAATATATCCTGTTTGAAAGCGGATGAGTCTAAAATATCCTATTTGAAGGGGGATGACGCTAAAATATCCTATATGAAGACGGATGAACCTAAAATATCCTATTTCAAGGCGGATGAGCCTAAAATATCCCATTTGAAGGCGGATGAGCCTAAAATATCCTATTTGAATGCAGATGAGCCTAAAATATCCTATTTGAACGCGGATGAGCATAAAATATCCTATTTGAAAGCGGATCAGCCTAAAATATCCTATTTGAAGGCGGATGAACCTCATATATCCTATTTGAAGGCGGATGAGCCTAAAATATCCTTTTTGAAGGCGGATGAGCCTAAAATATCCTATTTGAATGCGAATGAACCTAAAATATCCTATTTGAAGGCGGTTGAACCTAAAATATCCTATTTGAAGGCGGAAGGATATCCTATTTGAAGGCGGATGAACCTAAAATTATTCTATTTGAAGGCGGATGAGCATAAAATATCGAATTTGAAGCTGGATGAGCCTAAAATATCCTATTTGACGGCGGATGAGCGTAAAATATCCTGTTTGAAAGCGGATGAGCCTAAAATATCCTATTTGAAAGCAGATGACCCTAAAATATCCTATATGAAGACGGATGAACCTAAAATATCCCGTTTGAAAGCGGATGAGCCTAAAATATCCTATTTAAAGGCAAATAACCCTAAAATATCCTATATGAAGACGGATGAACATAAAATATCCTATTTGAAGGCGGATAAGCCTAAAATATCGTATTTGAAGCTGGATGAGCCTAAAATATCCTATTTGACGGCGGATGAGCGTAAAATATCCTGTTTGAAAGCGGATGAGCCTAAAATATCCTATTTGAAGGCAGATGACCCTAAAATATCCTATATGAAGACGGATGAACCTAAAATATCCCGTTTGAAAGCGGATGAGCCTAAAATATCCTATTTAAAGGCGGATGACCCTAAAATATCCTATATGAAGACGGATGAACCTAAAATATCCTATTTGAAGGCGGATGAACCTAGAATATCCTATTTGATGGCGGATGAGCCTAAAATATCGTATTTGAAGCTAGATGAGCCTAAAATATCCTATTTGAAGACGGATGAGCCTAAAATATCCTATTTGAAGACGGATGAACCTAAAATATCCTATTTAAAGGCGGATGATCCTAGAATATCCTATTTAAAGGCGGATGAGCCAAAAATATCGTATTTGAAGCTGGATGAGTTTAAAATATCCTATTTGAAGGGGGATGAATATCCTATTTAAAGGCAGATGAACCTAGAAATATCCAATTTGAAGGCGGATGTGCCTAAAATATCCTATTAAAAGGCGGATGAGCCTAAAATATCTTATTTGAAGGTGGATGAGCCTAAAATATCCTATTTAAAGGCGGATGATCCTAGAATATCCTATTTAAAGGCGGATGAGCCTAAAATATCGTATTTGAAGCTGGATAAGTTTAAAATATCCTATTTAAAGGTGGTTGAATATCCTATTTGAAGGCACATGAACCTAGAAATATCCTATTTGAAGGCGGATGGACCTAAAATATCCGATTTGAAGGCGGATGAACCTCATATATCCTATTTGAAGGCGGATGAGCCTAAAATATCCTTTTTGAAGGCGGATGAGCCTAAAACATCCTATTTGAATGCGAATGAACCTAAAATATCCTATTTGAAGGCGGTTGAACCTAAAATATCCTATTTGAAGGCGGATGAGCCTAAAATATCGTATTTGAAGCTGGATGAGCCTAAAATATCCTATTTGACGGCGGATGAGCGTAAAATATCCTGTTTGAAAGCGGATGAGCCTAAAATATCCTATTTGAAGGCAGATGACCCTAAAATATCCTATATGTAGACGGATGAACCTAAAATATCCCGTTTGAAAGCGGATGAGCCTAAAATATCCTATTTAAAGGCAGATGACCCTAAAATATCCTATATGAAGACGGATGAACCTAAAATATCCTATTTGAAGGCGGATGACCCTAAAATATCCTATATGAAGACGGATGAACCTAAAATATCCTATTTGAAGGCGGATGAACCTAGAATATCCTATTTGATGGCGGATGAGCCTAAAATATCGCATTTGAAGCTAGATGAGCCTAAAATATCCTATTTGAAGATGGATGAGCCTAAAATATCCTATTTGAAGACGGATGAACCTAAAATATCCTATTTAAAGGCGGATGATCCTAGAATATCCTATTTAAAGGCGGATGAGCCAAAAATATCGTATTTGAAGCTGGATGAGTTTAAAATATCCTATTTGAAGGGGGATGAATATCCTATTTGAAGGCAGATGAACCTAGAAATATCCAATTTGAAGGCGGATGTGCCTAAAATATCCTATTTAAAGGCGGATGAGCCTAAAATATCGTATTTGAAGGTGGATGAGCCTAAAATATCCTATTTAAAGGCGGATGATCCTAGAATATCCTATTTAAAGGCGGATGAGCCTAAAATATCGTATTTGAAGCTGGATAAGTTTAAAATATCCTATTTAAAGGTGGTTGAATATCCTATTTGAAGGCACATGAACCTAGAAATATCCTATTTGAAGGTGGATGGACCTAAAATATCCGATTTGAAGGCGGATGAACCTAAAAATATCGTATTTCAATGCGGATGAGCATAAAATATCCTATTTGAAGGCGGATGAATATTCTATTTGAAGGCGGATGAACCTAAAAATATCCTATTTGAAGGTGGATGAGCCTAACATATCCTATTTAAAGGCGGATGAGCCTAAAATATTGTATTTGAAGCTGGATGAGCCTAAAATATCCTATTTAAAGACGGATGAGCCTAATATATCCTGTTTGAAAGCGGATGAGTCTAAAATATCCTATTTGAAGGGGGATGACGCTAAAATATCCTATATGAAGACGGATGAACCTAAAATATCCTATTTCAAGGCGGATGAGCCTAAAATATCCCATTTGAAGGCGGATGAGCCTAAAATATCCTATTTGAATGCAGATGAGCCTAAAATATCCTATTTGAACGCGGATGAGCATAAAATATCCTATTTGAAAGCGGATCAGCCTAAAATATCCTATTTGAAGGCGGATGAACCTAAAATATCCTATTTGAAGGCGGATGAGCCTAAAATATCCCTTTTGAAGGCGGATGAGCCTAAAATATCCTATTTGAATGCGAATGAACCTAAAATATCCTATTTGAAGGCGGTTGAACCTAAAATATCCTATTTGAAGGCGGAAGGATATCCTATTTGAAGGCGGATGAACCTAAAATTATTCTATTTGAAGGCGGATGAGCATAAAATATCGAATTTGAAGCTGGATGAGCCTAAAATATCCTATTTGACGGCGGATGAGCGTAAAATATCCTGTTTGAAAGCGGATGAGCCTAAAATATCCTATTTGAAGGCAGATGACCCTAAAATATCCTATATGAAGACGGATGAACCTAAAATATCCCGTTTGAAAGCGGATGAGCCTAAAATATCCTATTTAAAGGCAAATAACCCTAAAATATCCTATATGAAGACGGATGAACATAAAATATCCTATTTGAAGGCGGATAAGCCTAAAATATCGTATTTGAAGCTGGATGAGCCTAAAATATCCTATTTGACGGCGGATGAGCGTAAAATATCCTGTTTGAAAGCGGATGAGCCTAAAATATCCTATTTGAAGGCAGATGACCCTAAAATATCCTATATGAAGACGGATGAACCTAAAATATCCCGTTTGAAAGCGGATGAGCCTAAAATATCCTATTTAAAGGCAGATGACCCTAAAATATCCTATATGAAGACGGATGAACCTAAAATATCCTATTTGAAGGCGGATGAACCTAGAATATCCTATTTGATGGCGGATGAGCCTAAAATATCGTATTTGAAGCTAGATGAGCCTAAAATATCCTATTTGAAGGCGGATGAGCCTAAAATATCCTATTTGAAGACAGATGAACCTAAAATATCCTATTTAAAGGCGGATGATCCTAGAATATCCTATTTAAAGGCGGATGAGCCAAAAATATCGTATTTGAAGCTGGATGAGTTTAAAATATCCTATTTGAAGGGGGATGAATATCCTATTTAAAGGCAGATGAACCTAGAAATATCCAATTTGAAGGCGGATGTGCCTAAAATATCCTATTAAAAGGCGGATGAGCCTAAAATATCCTATTTGAAGGTGGATGAGCCTAAAATATCCTATTTAAAGGCGGATGATCCTAGAATATCCTATTTAAAGGCGGATGAGCCTAAAATATCGTATTTGAAGCTGGATAAGTTTAAAATATCCTATTTAAAGGTGGTTGAATATCCTATTTGAAGGCACATGAACCTAGAAATATCCTATTTGAAGGCGGATGGACCTAAAATATCCGATTTGAAGGCGGATGAACCTCATATATCCTATTTGAAGGCGGATGAGCCTAAAATATCCTTTTTGAAGGCGGATGAGCCTAAAACATCCTATTTGAATGCGAATGAACCTAAAATATCCTATTTGAAGGCGGTTGAACCTAAAATATCCTATTTGAAGGCGGAAGGATATCCTATTTGAAGGCGGATGAACCTAAAATTATCCTATTTGAAGGCGGATGAGCCTAAAATATCGAATTTGAAGCTGGATGAGCCTAAAATATCCTATTTGACGGCGGATGAGCGTAAAATATCCTGTTTGAAAGCGGATGAGCCTAAAATATCCTATTTGAAGGCAGATGACCCTAAAATATCCTATATGAAGACGGATGAACCTAAAATATCCCGTTTGAAAGCGGATGAGCCTAAAATATCCTATTTAAAGGCGGATGACCCTAAAATATCCTATATGAAGACGGATGAACCTAAAATATCCTATTTGAAGGCGGATGAGCCTAAAATATCGTATTTGAAGCTGGATGAGCCTAAAATATCCTATTTGACGGCGGATGAGCGTAAAATATCCTGTTTGAAAGCGGATGAGCCTAAAATATCCTATTTGAAGGCAGATGACCCTAAAATATCCTATATGTAGACGGATGAACCTAAAATATCCCGTTTGAAAGCGGATGAGCCTAAAATATCCTATTTAAAGGCAGATGACCCTAAAATATCCTATATAAAGACGGATGAACCTAAAATATCCTATTTGAAGGCGGATGACCCTAAAATATCCTATATGAAGACGGATGAACCTAAAATATCCTATTTGAAGGCGGATGAACCTAGAATATCCTATTTGATGGCGGATGAGCCTAAAATATCGCATTTGAAGCTAGATGAGCCTAAAATATCCTATTTGAAGATGGATGAGCCTAAAATATCCTATTTGAAGACGGATGAACCTAAAATATCCTATTTAAAGGCGGATGATCCTAGAATATCCTATTTAAAGGCGGATGAGCCAAAAATATCGTATTTGAAGCTGGATGAGTTTAAAATATCCTATTTGAAGGGGGATGAATATCCTATTTGAAGGCAGATGAACCTAGAAATATCCAATTTGAAGGCGGATGTGCCTAAAATATCCTATTTAAAGGCGGATGAGCCTAAAATATCGTATTTGAAGGTGGATGAGCCTAAAATATCCTATTTAAAGGCGGATGATCCTAGAATATCCTATTTAAAGGCGGATGAGCCTAAAATATCGTATTTGAAGCTGGATAAGTTTAAAATATCCTATTTAAAGGTGGTTGAATATCCTATTCGAAGGCACATGAACCTAGAAATATCCTATTTGAAGGTGGATGGACCTAAAATATCCGATTTGAAGGCGGATGAACCTAAAAATATCGTATTTCAATGCGGATGAGCATAAAATATCCTATTTGAAGGCGGATGAATATTCTATTTGAAGGCGGATGAACCTAAAAATATCCTATTTGAAGGCGGATGAGCCTAACATATCCTATTTAAAGGCGGATAAGCCTAAAATATTGTATTTGAAGCTGGATGACCCTAAAATATCCTATTTAAAGACGGATGAGCCTAATATATCATGTTTGAAAGCGGATGAGTCTAAAATATCCTAAATGAAAGCGGATGACCCTAAAATATCCTATATGAAGACGGATCAACCTAAAATATCCTATTTGAAGGCGGATGAACCTAGAATATCCTATTTGAAGGCGGATGAGCCTAAAATATAATATTTGAAGCTGGATGAGCCTAAAATATATTATTTGAAGGTGAATGAACCTAAAATATCCTATTTGAAGGCGGGTGACCCTAAAATATCCTATTTGCAGACGGATGAGCCTAAAATATCCTATTTGAAGGCGGATGAACCTGAAATATCCTATTTGAAGTCGGATAAACCAAAAATATCCTATTTGAAGGCGAATGAACCAAAAATATCCTATTTGAAGGCGGATGAATATAAATATCCTATTTTAAGGCGGATGAGCCTAAAATATCCTATTTGAACGCGGATGAACCAAAAATATCCTATTTGAAGGCGAATGAACCTAAAATATCCTATTTGAAGGCAGATGAACCTAAAATATCCTATTTGAAAGCAGCTTGACCTAAAATATTCTATTTGAAGGTGGATACTCCCATAAAGTTCTATTTGAGGGCGGGTGAGCCTAAAATATCCTATTTGAAGACGGATGAGCCTAAAATATCCCATTTGAATGCGGATGAACCTGAAATATCCTATTTGAAGGAGGATAAACCCAAAATATCCTATTTGAAGGCGAATGAACCTAAAATATCTTTTTTGATGGCGGATGAACCTAAAATACCCTATTTGAAGGCGGATGGACCTAAAATATCCGATTTGAAGTCGGATAAACCTAAACATATCGTATTTGAAGGCGGATGAGCATAAAATATCCTATTTGAAGGCGGATGAACCTAAAAATATCCTATTTGAAGGCGGTGAGCCTAAAATATCCTATTTAAAGGCGGATGAGCCTAAAATACCGTATTTGAAGCTGGATGAGCCTAAAATATCCTATTTGAAGACGGATGAGCCTAAAATATCCTGTTTGAAAGCGGATGAGCCTAAAATATGCTATTTGAAGGCGGATGACCCTAAAATATCCTATATGAAGACGGATGAACCTAAAATATCCTATTTGAAGGTGGATGAACCTAAAATATCCTATTTGAAGGTGGATGAACCGAAAATATCCTATTTGAAGGCAAATGAACCTAAAAATATCCTATTTGAAGGCGGATGAGCCTAAAATATCGTATTTAAAGGCGGATGAGACTAAAATATCGTATTAGAAGCTGGATGAGCCTAAAATATCCTAGTTGAAGGCGGATGAGCCTAAAATATCCTATTTGAAGGCGGATGAACCTAAAATATCCTATTTAAAGGCGGATGATCCAAGAATATCCTATTTAAAGGCGGATGAGCCAAAAATATCGTATTTGAAGCTGGATGAGTTTAAAATATCCTATTTGAAGGGGGATGAATATCCTATTTGAAGGCAGATGAACCTAGAAATATCCAATTTGAAGGCGGATGTGCCTAAAATATCCTATTTAAAGGCGGATGAGCCTAAAATATCGTATTTGAAGGTGGATGAGCCTAAAATATCCTATTTGAAGGCGGATGATCCTAGAATATCCTATTTAAAAGCGGATGAGCCTAAAATATCGTATTTGAAGCTGGATAAGTTTAAAATATCCTATTTAAAGGTGGTTGAATATTCTATTTGAAGGCACATGAACCTAGAAATATCCTATATGAAGACGGATGAACCTAAAATATCCTATTTGAAGGCGGATGAACCTAGAATATCCTATTTGATGGCGGATGAGCCTAAAATATCGTATTTGAAGCTAGATGAGCCTAAAATATCCTATTTGAAGACGGATGAGCCTAAAATATCCTATTTGAAGACGGATGAACCTAAAATATCCTATTTAAAGGCGGATGATCCTAGAATATCCTATTTAAAGGCGGATGAGCCAAAAATATAGTATTTGAAGCTGGATGAGTTTAAAATATCCTATTTGAAGGGGGATGAATATCTTATTTGAAGGCAGATGAACCTAGAAATATCCAATTTGAAGGCGGATGTGCCTAAAATATCCTATTTAAAGGTGGATGAGCCTAAAATATCGTATTTGAAGGTGGATGAGCCTAAATATCCTATTTAAAGGCGGATGATCCTAGAATATCCTATATAAAGGCGGATGAGCCTAAAATATCATATTTGAAGCTAGATAAGTTTAAAATATCCTATTTAAAGGTGGTTGAATATCCTATTTGAAGGCACATGAACCTAGAAATATCCTATTTGAAGGCGGATGGACCTAAAATATCCGATTTGAAGGCGGATAAACCTCATATATCCTATTTGAAGGCGGATGAGCCTAAAATATCCTTTTTGAAGGCGGATGAGCCTAAAATATCCTATTTGAATGCGAATGAACCTAAAATATCCTATTTGAAGGCGGTTGAACCTAAAATATCCTATTTGACGGCGGAAGGATATCCTATTTGAAGGCGGATGAACCTAAAATTATCCTATTTGAAGGCGGATGAACCTAAAATATCGAATTTGAAGCTGGATGAGCCTAAAATATCCTATTTGACGGCGGATGAGCGTAAAATATCCTGTTTGAAAGCGGATGAGCCTAAAATATCCTATTTGAAGGCAGATGACCCTAAAATATCCTATATGAAGACGGATGAACCTAAAATATCCCGTTTGAAAGCGGATGAGCCTAAAATATCCTATTTAAAGGCAGATGACCCTAAAATATCCTATATGAAGACGGATGAACCTAAAATATCCTATTTGAAGGAGGATGAGCCTAAAATATCGTATTTGAAGCTGGATGAGCCTAAAATATCCTATTTGACGGCGGATGAGCGTAAAATATCCTGTTTGAAAGCGGATGAGCCTAAAATATTCTATTTGAAGGCGGATGACCCTAAAATATCCTATATGAAGACGGATGAACCTAAAATATCCTATTTGAAGGTGGATGAACCTAAAATATCCTATTTGAAGGTGGATGAACCGAAAATATCCTATTTGAAGGCAAATGAACCTAAAAATATCCTATTTGAAGGCGGATGAGCCTAAAATATCGTATTTAAAGGCGGATGAGACTAAAATATCGTATTAGAAGCTGGATAAGCCTAAAATATCCTAGTTGAAGGCGGATGAGCCTAAAATATCCTATTTGAAGGCGGATGAACCTAAAATATCCTATTTAAAGGCGGATGATCCAAGAATATCCTATTTAAAGGCGGATGAGCCAAAAATATCGTATTTGAAGCTGGATGAGTTTAAAATATCCTATTTGAAGGGGGATGAATATCCTATTTGAAGGCAGATGAACCTAGAAATATCCAATTTGAAGGCGGATGTGCCTAAAATATCCTATTTAAAGGCGAATGAGCCTAAAATATCGTATTTGAAGGTGGATGAGCCTAAAATATCCTATTTGAAGGCGGATGATCCTAGAATATCCTATTTAAAAGCGGATGAGCCTAAAATATCGTATTTGAAGCTGGATAAGTTTAAAATATCCTATTTAAAGGTGGTTGAATATTCTATTTGAAGGCACATGAACCTAGAAATATCCTATATGAAGACGGATGAACCTAAAATATCCTATTTGAAGGCGGATGAACCTAGAATATCCTATTTGATGGCGGATGAGCCTAAAATATCGTATTTGAAGCTAGATGAGCCTAAAATATCCTATTTGAAGACGGATGAGCCTAAAATATCCTATTTGAAGACGGATGAACCTAAAATATCCTATTTAAAGGCGGATGATCCTAGAATATCCTATTTAAAGGCGGATGAGCCAAAAATATAGTATTTGAAGCTGGATGAGTTTAAAATATCCTATTTGAAGGGGGATGAATATCTTATTTGAAGGCAGATGAACCTAGAAATATCCAATTTGAAGGCGGATGTGCCTAAAATATCCTATTTAAAGGTGGATGAGCCTAAAATATCGTATTTGAAGGTGGATGAGCCTAAATATCCTATTTAAAGGCGGATGATCCTAGAATATCCTATATAAAGGCGGATGAGCCTAAAATATCGTATTTGAAGCTAGATAAGTTTAAAATATCCTATTTAAAGGTGGTTGAATATCCTATTTGAAGGCACATGAACCTAGAAATATCCTATTTGAAGGCGGATGGACCTAAAATATCCGATTTGAAGGCGGATGAACCTCATATATCCTATTTGAAGGCGGATGAGCCTAAAATATCCTTTTTGAAGGCGGATGAGCCTAAAATATCCTATTTGAATGCGAATGAACCTAAAATATCCTATTTGAAGGCGGTTGAACCTAAAATATCCTATTTGACGGCGGAAGGATATCCTATTTGAAGGCGGATGAACCTAAAATTATCCTATTTGAAGGCGGATGAACCTAAAATATCGAATTTGAAGCTGGATGAGCCTAAAATATCCTATTTGACGGCGGATGAGCGTAAAATATCCTGTTTGAAAGCGGATGAGCCTAAAATATCCTATTTGAAGACAGATGACCCTAAAATATCCTATATGAAGACGGATGAACCTAAAATATCCCGTTTGAAAGCGGATGAGCCTAAAATATCCTATTTAAAGGCAGATGACCCTAAAATATCCTATATGAAGACGGATGAACCTAAAATATCCTATTTGAAGGCGGATGAGCCTAAAATATCGTATTTGAAGCTGGATGAGCCTAAAATATCCTATTTGACGGCGGATGAGCGTAAAATATCCTGTTTGAAAGCGGATGAGCCTAAAATATCCTATTTGAAGGCAGATGACCCTAAAATATCCTATATGAAGACGGATGAACCTAAAATATCCCGTTTGAAAGCGGATGAGCCTAAAATATCCTATTTAAAGGCAGATGACCCTAAAATATCCTATATGAAGACGGATGAACCTAAAATATCCTATTTGAAGGCGGATGAACCTAGAATATCCTATTTGATGGCGGATGAGCCTAAAATATCGTATTTGAAGCTAGATGAGCCTAAAATATCCTATTTGAAGACGGATGAGCCTAAAATATCCTATTTGAAGACGGATGAACCTAAAATATCCTATTTAAAGGCGGATGATCCTAGAATATCCTATTTAAAGGCGGATGAGCCAAAAATATCGTATTTGAAGCTGGATGAGTTTAAAATATCCTATTTTAAGGGGGATGAATATCCTATTTGAAGGCAGATGAACCTAGAAATATCCAATTTGAAGGCGGATGTGCCTAAAATATCCTATTTAAAGGCGGATGAGCCTAAAATATCGTATTTGAAGGTGGATGAGCCTAAAATATCCTATTTAAAGGCGGATGATCCTAGAATATCCTATTTAAAGGCGGATGAGCCTAAAATATTGTATTTGAAGCTGGATAAGTTTAAAATATCCTATTTAAAGGTGGTTGAATATCCTATTTGAAGGCACATGAACCTAAAAATATCCTATTTGAAGGTGGATGGACCTAAAATATCCGATTTGAAGGCGGATGAACCTAAAAATATCGTATTTCAATGCGGATGAGCATAAAATATCCTATTTGAAGGCGGATGAATATTCTATTTGAAGGCGGATGAACCTAAAAATATCCTATTTGAAGGCGGATGAGCCTAACATATCCTATTTAAAGGCGGATGAGCCTAAAATATTGTATTTGAAGCTGGATGAGCCTAAAATATTCTATTTAAAGACGGATGAGCCTAATATATCCTGTTTGAAAGCGGATGAGTCTAAAATATCCTAAATGAAGGCGGATGACCCTAAAATATCCTATATGAAGACGGATCAACCTAAAATATCCTATTTGAAGGCGGATGAACCTAGAATATCCTATTTGAAGGCGGATGAGCCTAAAATATAATATTTGAAGCTGGATGAGCCTAAAATATATTATTTGAAGGTGAATGAACCTAAAATATCCTATTTGAAGGCGGGTGACCCTAAAATATCCTATTTGCAGACGGATGAGCCTAAAATATCCTATTTGAAGGCGGATGAACCTGAAATATCCTATTTGAAGTCGGATAAACCAAAAATATCCTATTTGAAGACGAATGAACCTAAAATATCCTATTTGAAGGCTGATGAATATAAATATCCTATTTTAAGGCGGATGAGCCTAAAATATCCTATTTGAACGCGGATGAACCAAAAATATCCTATTTGAAGGCGTATGAACCTAAAATATCCTATTTGAAGGCAGATGAACCTAAAATATCCTATTTGAAAGCAGCTGGACCTAAAATATTCTATTTGAAGGTGGATACTCCCATAAATTTCTATTTGAGGGCGGGTGAGCCTAAAATATCCTATTTGAAGACGGATGAGCCTAAAATATCCCATTTGAATGCGGATGAACCTGAAATATCCTATTTGAAGGAGGATAAACCCAAAATATCCTATTTGAAGGTGAATGAACCTAAAATATCTTTTTTGATGGCGGATGAACCTAAAATACCCTATTTGAAGGCGGATGGACCTATATCCGATTTGAAGTCGGATAAACCTAAACATATCGTATTTGAAGGCGGATGAGCATAAAATATCCTATTTGAAGGCGGATGAATATCCTATTTGAAGGCGGATGAACCTAAAAATATCCTATTTGAAGGCGGTGAGCCTAAAATATCCTATTTAAAGGCGGATGAGCCTAAAATACCGTATTTGAAGCTGGATGAGCCTAAAATATCCTATTTGAAGACGGATGAGCCTAAAATATCCTGTTTGAAAGCGGATGAGCCTAAAATATGCTATTTGAAGGCGGATGACCCTAAAATATCCTATATGAAGACGGATGATCCTAAAATATCCTATTAGAAGGTGGATGAACCTAAAATATCCTATTTGAAGGTGGATGAACCGAAAATATCCTATTTGAAGGCAAATGAACCTAAAAATATCCTATTTGAAGGCGGATGAGCCTAAAATATCGTATTTAAAGGCGGATGAGACTAAAATATCGTATTAGAAGCTGGATGAGCCTAAAATATCCTAGTTGAAGGCGGATGAGCCTAAAATATCCTATTTGAAGGCGAATGAACCTGAAATATCCTATTTGAAGGCGAAAGGATATCCTATTTGAAGGCGGATGAACCTAAAAATATCCTATTTGAAGGCGGATGAACCTAAAATATCCTATTTGAAGGCGGATGAAACTAAAAATATCCTATTTGAAGGCGGATGAGCCTAAAATATCCTATTTAAAGGCGGATGAGCCTAAAATATCCTATTTAAAGGCGAATGAGCTTAAAATATCGTATTTGAAGCTGGATGAGCCTAAAATATCTTATTTGAAGGCGGATGAGCCTAAACTATCCTGTTTGAAAGCGGATGAGCCTAAAATATCCTATTTGAATGCAGATGACCCTAAAATATCCTATAGGAAGACGGATGAACCTAAAATATCCTATTTGAAGGCGGATGAACCTAGAATATCCTATTTAGCGCGGATGAGCCTAAAATATCGTATTTGAAGCTAGATGAGCCTAAAATATCCTATTTGAAGGCGGATGAGCCTAAAATATTCTATTTGAAGGCGGATGAGCCAAAAATATCCTATTTGAAGGCGCATGAGCCTAAAATATCCTATTTGAAGACGGATGAACCTAAAATATCTTATTTAAAGGCGGATGATCCTAGAATATCCTATTTAAAGGCGGATGAGCCTAAAATATCGTATTTGAAGCTGGATGAGCCTAAAATATTGTGACGACCCAAAGGGTCATCACTTATTTTATTAATCATTTCGAGCTTCTGAGGCCTCAAAAACCTTATTCTATGTTGCCTCGATTTACGTGCACAATCCGAGCATGTAGCCGGAAAGATTTTTGTGATAGAAAATATGAATTCTATGAGAAATTTGGATAAAAATGATATTAATATTGATATTGTTGACTTCGATCAACATTTTTGGTAAACGGATCCGGACCGAGATTGGATGGTCCCGAGAGGTCCGTAGGAAAATATGGGACTTGGACATGCGTCCGGAGTCGAATTCCGAGGCCTAGAGCCCAAGTTATGAATTTTTCTATGAAATTGTTTTTGATGTAATTGTTAAAGGAAATGAATTAATTGACCTTGGTATCGGGCTCATATTTTGGTTCCGACGCCCGGTACAAGTCTTAAATATTATATATGTGATTTCCGTAAAGTTTGGTGACATTCGGATGCCGTTTGAGATGTTTTGGACCTTGAGTTCCAAGTTTGAAAGTTTTGAAAACCAAAAGTATGAAAATCATGAATTTGAGGCTTGATTTGATGAAAACGATGTGATATTGGCGATGTGATCGCACGAACAAGTTCATAATGTGTTTTTGATGTTGTGTACATGTTTGGTTTGGAGCCCGGGGGCTCGGGTAAAGATTTGATAGGCCGTTGGGTAAAATTCTGAATTTTTGCACTGCTGGTTTTCCACCCAGCTGTTGGCTTCGCAATTCCGAAGCATTTCTCGCAATTGCGAAGGGGGCAGATCAAGGCAGGGCTCGCAAATGCGAACACTGATCGCAAATGCGAAGCTCCTCATGCCCAGCCTTGTTCGCAAATGCGAACAATTGTTCGCAAATGCGAACATCCCCTTGTCCTGCCTATGTTCGCAAATGCGAACATTCCCAAATCCAGCCTTGTTCGCAAATGCGAACAATAGTTCGCAAATGCGAACAATCCCCTTTACTGCATGTGTTCGCAAATGCGAACCACTGTTCGCAAATGCGAACATTCCCCTTTCCTGCCAGTGTTCGTAAATGCGAACAAAAGTTCGCAAATGCGAACTTCCCAGCCTTAGCTTATTTTTCAAACTCCAGAAATTGGTCGGGGTTCGCAATTGCGAACCCATGTTCGCAAATGCGAACACAGAGACCTGTAAAACACGATTTTCAGTTCATTTCTTCACTTTTTACAAACCAAAAACACCCATTTCCGATTCTTCACAGATTCCTTCTTCTTCAAAACAATTGTAAGTCACTTTTCACTTAATTCTTTCAATTCCTAACATCATTAAATATGTTTTTCAATAGAAATCAAAGGTTTTCATGGTAGAATTTCTTGTTTTTGTTAGATTATAGGGTTTTTCATAAATTGGGAAATTGGACCTCGAATTGAGGTCCGATTTTGAAACAAATCATATACATGAACTCGTGGGGGGATGGGTAATTGGATTTTGGTCCAAACCCCGAGTTCAGACCATGTGGGCCCGGGGTCGAAATTCACTATTCCGGGCAGAATGTTGTAAAAGTTGTAGTTGGTCTTAGGAATTAGTTTGTTGAGTAGTATTGATGATATTAAATCAATTGTGTATAGATACGATTGGATTGGAGCCAAATTTGAAAGAAAAAGACATTTCCACGGATTGAATTGTTCATAAACATTCGAGGTAAGTGTTTGTTCTATCCTAGCTTGAGGGAATAGGATTATGTGCTATGTGTTATGTGATCGAGTGCGATGTATGGGCTGTGGTGACGAGCATCCATACAACTGGCGTCTAGTATGACCGTGAGTCGTTGAAAATGCTTATTGTGAGATATAATTGCAGATGAATTGTTGAACATTTGCCAGGTTGTAGAATTGTTATTGTTCTCCCTTGTCGGGACTTATTGTGAAGATAATTATTGATTGCCCTTGTTGGGACAGTTTATGAATTACTGTTTCTTTCTTTGCCCTTAACTGTGATTGTTATTTGGGTGAGGAAGAGTGATAATGCACGAAGGGTGATGTTGTGCCTTGATTTATTATTTATGCACGAAGGTTAATGCCGTGCCATGTTTTATTATTTATGCACGAAGGTTAATGTCGTGCCATGTTTTATTGATTATGCACGAAGGATCATGCCGTGCCCCTGTTATTGAACCATGTACGAAGGATCATGCCGTACTATGGATGTGAGGATGAGAGTAAAATCACGAAGGGTGATGCCGTGTACTTTATTTGCTTATTTGGTGAGGATGAGAGTAAAAGCACGAAGGGTGATGCCGTGCAACTGTTTGCTATTCCTTGACTTGATATTACATGTGTTTCCATTATACTTTGTTTTCCTTGTGAACTTATTAATTGTTGTTAATTGTTGAATTCTTTGAGATATTCCTTATTGTGTTATTACTTGGTTATTTCTTGTTATTCTGTGGTATACATATATATTGAATTGCACAGGTTTATGTGAGTGTCTGGTCCTAGGCTTGTCACTACTTCGCATGGATAGGCCAGGCACTTACCAGCACATGGAGTCGGTTGTGCTGATACTACACTTCTGTGCATTTTTGCACAGGTCCAGGTTACGATCAGGAGCAGCAGCAGTAAATCGATTGCGTGGAAGTTTGATCACATTTGAGACCGAGGTAGCTTGCCGACGTCCGCAAGCCCGGCGTCTCTCTCTTTACTTATGTTACTAGCTGTAGTCTCTTTGTTCCGAGACAAACAGAATCATGTTATATTTCCTTCAAACTTTTATGTGTAGTATTCCATAGTAGTTCGTGAGTTGGTGACTCCACGTCTTGGGTAGAGGATTTCAGTATGATATTTATCTTGTAATTAGTTATTTCTATTTCGATAGAGTATTCCGCATTTATTTAATTAAAGTTGTGGTTTGTTGATAAATAAATTATGAAATTGTGTTAAAAACAGAGATAGTATGAATACAGTGGCTTGCCTAGCTACCACGAGTAGGCGCCATCACGATCCCGATGTTGGGGGAAAATCCGGGTCGTGACAAGTTGGTATCAGAGCTCTAGGTTACATAGGTCTCACCACTCACGAACAAGCTTAGTAGAGTTTGAGAGGTAGGTACGGAGACGTATGTACTTTTCCTCCAGAGTCTATTGAGTTAGGAAAGAGTCTCTCATTTGTTCTTTCTTGTCGTGCGACTTGTTCCTCAATTACTGATTGAACTTCTATTCTGTCCTTTCGCAGATGGTGAGGACACGCGCTTCTTCGTCCGCTGACCAGCAGCCCGAGCCCCAGGCAGCTCCCGTGACGACCCAAACCCTGGTCGTGATGGCGCCCAACACAATGCTAGGCAAGCTCGACCATATTATCCCTTAAACCAGCCAGTTATTAATCAAATTAAACTTAAATAGTAAATGATCATATCAGGTGATAACCGAAACATGAAACATACAAAATACGGTCCCAAACATATCGTGGTGTCACGAGACTGAGCCTCTATAGAATAGCATCCTAATACAATCAAGTCTAGGCAAGTAGGAAATCAACAAGATGATAAGGAAGGAGAAAACAAGCTCTGCGGACGCTGGCAGCTACCTCGTAATCTCCGCAAAAGTAGACAAGGATCAGCAGCTACAATGTCTCAACTGCTCTCGGGCACTTGTGGATCTGCACAGAAAGTGCAGGGGAGTGGGGTGAGTATATTTCAACTCAGTGAGTAACAATAATAAATAATAACTGAAAGTAAGAACTCCTGTGCTATCACTTAACAGTTCTAAGGCAACCCTCACAGGTACGTCATCACTGTAGTAAGTACTCTGATCTCCAGTCCACATCTATCTCTACAAGATCCCACACCGATCAAACCCTCACTCGTACCCCTACGGTGTACGGCCATCTCAATATATGAAGACACATACCTATGTCTATAATGTATAAGTATTTAAGTAGGTAATAGGATAGGAATAAGTATAATGATGCGGCGTGCAGCCCGCTCCAATATATATACCGCTGCGGCGCGCATCCCGCTCCATTTAACGTCGACGACGCTCACTGGGGGTGTATACAGACTTCGGAGGGGCTCCCTAGGCCCAAGCACTATTATACTGCGGCGTGCAGCCCGATCCATACATGTATTACTGCGGCGTGCAGTCCGATCCAATATTTATATGTATATATATTTATACTGCTGCGGCGCGCAGGCCCGATCCCATGATATACACCAGCGCTCACTGAGAATGTGTGCAGACTCAGACTCCGAAGGGGCTCCTACAGCCCAAGCGCAATAATACTGCGGCGTGCAGTCCGTTCCACATGTATATTACATGTATATTACATGCATATTACTGCGGCGTGCAGTCCGATCCAATATATATACTGCTGCGGCGTGCAGCCCGATCCAATATAGGTATGTGTATATAATACCTCATAATGGGTCCTCGACCCTATCCCAGTCAGTATGTACTTGGCCTCTCAGGCCCAATATAATATATCACAGTGGGTCCTCGACCCTGTCTCAGTCAATATAGACTTGGCCTTTCAGGCCCACTCAGCTAGAACGGGAAATTCCACCCTAGATAAGCTTTCTCAATGTACACATCTAGTACTGGCTCATATTATGCTATACGGCTAGAGCTACGGCTGAGTGAATATTTCCAACACGATATAAGGGTCACCTAGCTCTATAGGTTCCCTAATGCTCTACAGATCGGCACAAGGCCCCAAACACTGCTATTAGCCCCAATTGTACAGTTATAATCTCATTAACAGTCATAAAACACAGTATTCTATTAGCCGGGAAGGACCAAGTCCAAGTCCCCAGTCACAATGTCGCCACGCTCGTCTCAAGACGTGTGTCTCATCTCAACATAGCACTGTGAAGTGCTAGTACGGGGTTTCAAACCCTCAGTACATTGTTTACTACTACCACTCACCTTGAACCGGTAGAAACTTCAATCCGCCTTGCGCTTGCCTCGCAAATCAATCTCCTCGAATGCCAAATCTGTTCAAAATCATAGAGAATGCATCAATATACGCTAATTTCACGAAATTCATTCGAAATAACCCAATTTATATCAAAACCCACAAGTTGTCAAAACCCGACTTTTGGTACACTTGTCGAAAAATTACAAAAATCACATATTCGGAATCCTCGTCTCGATACGAGTCTAGGCATATAAAATTTACCAAAATCGGACTCCATTTGCCCACTCAAATCGGTGTTTTTCTTTAATTTAGGCCTAGGGCTCAAACCCACCTTTAATCTTCCATTTACAGGGATTTAACCAAGGATTTCATGTTAAAATGATGTAATTAAGCCACAAAACTTACCTCCAACGATAACCCGATGTTCTCCCAGCAATAACTCGCCCAAATCGCCCAATTCGCCTTCAAGAACCGAGCCCCAAATGTTTTGCAACTTATGAAATTTTAACCCTTCTGTTATTTTTAACACAGGCGCGATTTCCGCTTCTGCGGACCAAAATCCGCCTCTGCGAGGCCGCCTTTGCGACCAAATGGTCGCTTCTGCGAAAATACTCCTAGCCGCCCAGCTCCGCTTCTGCGGCCCAGGTCTCGCTCTCGCGAGACCGCTCCTGCGAAACCCCCTTCCGCTCCTGCGAGCCTTACCGCTTCTGCGCATCAGAGTCCGCTCCTGCGGACTCGCTTAGGCGACAAGTCTTCCGCTTCTGCGGATTCTCCCCTAACGAGCCCAGACCGCTTCTGCGGTCTTTCCTTCCGCACCTGCGGTGCCGCCCATGCGGACCAGGATCCGCCTCGGCGAACCCCAGCGCTTCTGCGCTCATTTTCCGCTCCTGCGGGCTCGCTCCTGCGCCCCCATTTCCGCAGGAGCGAAAACAACAGAACCAGAACTCTTCAAACCTGCAATTTCCATGTTTTTCTCCCGATTTACCATCCGAAAACACCCCGAGGCCCCCGGGACCTCATCCAAACACACCAACACATCTTAATACCTTATTCGAACTTGTTCCAATCCTCAAAACACGTCTAATAACATCAAAACCCATAATTCACATCGAATTCAAGCCTAAATTCCTTAAAACATTCCGAATTACACAATCAATCAAAAACCCGACTAAATGACGTCCGAATGACCTGAAATTTTGCAGACACATCCAAAATCACATAACGAAGCTACAGAAATTGTCGGAATTCCATTCCGACCCCCGGATCAAAATATCACCTACTATCCGGATTTCGCCAAAATTCAACCTTCGCCAATTCAAGCCTAAAATTACACCGGACCTCCGAATTCAATTCCGATTGTTCTCCTAAGTCATAAATGATCCCCCGGAACTAGTCGAATCATCAGAATCCAATTCTGAGCCCTCTAACTAATTAGTCAACTCCGGGTTGACTTTCCTTATTCAAGTTTCCTTCAAAAAGGCTATATGCCTCGTTTTCAATCCAATTCACTCCTAACTCACCCGATAGACTCTAACACTGATATAAAAGCCTAAAACATGTAATTACAACATAACGGGGTGGTAATTCCCGTGACGACGGGCCGGGTCGTCACATTCTCCCCAACTTAAACAAACGCTCGTCCTCGAGCGGGTCAAGAAACATACCTGAAGTCTCGAATAGCTGAGGGTATCTGCTCCGCATCTCCTGTTCAACCTCCCAAGTAGCCTCCTCTACGGGTCGACCTCTCCACTGAACCTTAACTCATGCAATCTCCTTCGACAAAGTCTAAAGTCGTAAATTAATCGACAACTTCAAATTCAACAGACATTCTACACCTCAGGCTATAAACAATTTTTTGTTTAAAAAGATACTATAAACATAAGAACGATATTTAACTAGTATAAACAAATAATCATAGTATACCTAGTGTCCTAGACAATATGTATTTAGCTACTCATGCTGTAGTAAACTAACATGGCTCTGATACCAATTAACAGTGTTAATGTTTCAATTTCAAAAATTGAAAATGATTTGCAAAATTGGAATATACCAAAAGAATCTTTTGAAAAGATTTACCAACTTGGAAACTTTTCTGTTTTCAAAAAGTTTAATATTAAAACTTGTGAATCCACTATTGCCATTAATAATAGTCTTGAGACTATTAAGTTATTAATTTCTGCCGACATAGATCGTTATAAAAAAGATTTCCAATTTTTACATATTGGATTAGTACAAGTTGCTGTTAAACCTTTGTTTAGAAAAGGTTTAAATATTCCTATTTGTCTACTTCTTCGTGATGATAGACTATTGAACTTTGACGACTCACTTTTAGGAGTCTTAGAAAGTAACCTTGCCAATGGCCCGGTTTACTTTAATTGTTATCCCAATTTTTCAGTTGATATCCATGACCCCAATATCATGGATACTTTGACACTTAATGTCAAAACCAAAAATATGAACAGTAAGATAGATACAAGAGAAATAGCTATAATATACCGCGTATATTATAAGCTTATGAAAACCACTATAGCTCCTAAAGCTATAACGGCTAGTGCCAAAGGTTTTACTATGCTCATGGAAGCCAACCAAGAGCACGGAACTACTTTTGTTCCTAGACTTCTAAGATGGAGTGACATCTTATCAGATGAAGAATGGAAGTTTGATTCCATAACAAATCCAACTCCACCCCAACCCGAAAGATCTCAAATCGATAGGGTTATTCAATTTCCTGATGGATCTATTAACCTTAAGTTTTTAAGATCCAATTCCATTAATCAAGGTTCGTCAAGCAGACGACTATCGTCAGCTAGACCCTCTTCTTCTCACAACAAAGAAGAAAACGAACACAGTATTAATATTGAACCAGGGAAATTTCATGGTGTTGACTTTTCCAACACTATTCCCAAGGTTTATTATGAGGACTCTGAAAGTCCTACTCCTAGTGATATGAAACCTGATAAACCTAGGAATTCCATAGGTGTTTTAACCTCCGTCAAAGACTTTGTTCCCAACGAAGATCTTCTAAATACTTGGTGGGATCTCCCTGAGCATAAAACCAAAGTAGATTGGTATAAAGCCACTTACCCTAGGCATAAAAGAATTGCCTTTAGAGATAAATGGTTTATAGATATGAAAAGGTTCAGAACAGAAATAGAATTCTTTAGGTGGTTCGAATGTTCTGGACAAATTGATGATACCCAATCATCTCTTCAAACCTTAGTCAACAGGTGGTACACTAGAGACCAAACAATTGACAGTATAACTCCTCCATTAGAAGGACTTAAAATTCCTTATAGGAAAGAAGTTATTATTGCTTCACCTTTTAAGATGAATATTGAGAAAACAGATTCTCCTGTTAAGACTGAGGATATCAATAGAATCCTAGAACAAAATAATTATACCAACCAAGTTCTTCACGTTGTTTCCAAACAAATAGAACAAATCCCTCTTAAAGACAGTTCGATAACAAATCGACCTAGTACTTCAAAAATTTTTGATAGGATTGAGACAAATCCAGTTTTCAAAATTCCTGAATTTTCTAAAGAAAAATTCCCTGAGTTTTCTAAAGACCTTAGCAACAGCGATGCTATGTTAGAAAAAATTAGTGAACAACTATCCAAGCTGAATATTACAAAAGGTAATAAGCTCGGTACCCTACAAGATAGGCAACCTAATATGAGGAATTTTTATCCTAGACCTTCCTTCCCTGATACTCAGTTTGAGGAAGATAACCTCCATCCAAGCTCATATACCGAAGGAAACGGTATTACTGAATGGAATATAGATGGCATGGCAGAAGGCCAAATCTATAACAAATTACAGGAAATGGGAATTTCTGTAACTGCCTATAAAATGAGAGGTGCTTCTGATAAGCACGCTGCAAATAGAATCATTGCAGGCTTTACTGGTATTTTAAAAAATTGGTGGGATAATTATCTCACTGAAATGGACAAAGGCACTATTCTTAATGCCACTGTCCTTAAACAAGTTGTTAAAACAGAAAACAACTCCAGCACAACCACTGAGGTTACAGCTGAAGATGCATTCGCCACTTTGGCTTATAGCATAGCCAAACACTTTGTGGGTGAACCCCGACTATTCCAAGATAGGAGTCTTGAAATCCTTAATAATTTATACTGCAAAAAATTGACCGATTTTAGGTGGTATAAAGATATGTTCCTCAATAAAGTCATGATTAGGCAAGATTGCAATAATGATTATTGGAAGGAACGATTTATTAGTGGTCTACCCTCTCACTTTGCTGAGAAGGTTAGAACTAAAATCAAAGATAGATGTGAAGGGAAAATCCCTTACCATCTCCTCTCTTATGGAGACCTTATTAGCGTAACTACGATTACTGCTATGGAACTCTGTACTGACCTTAAGCTTAAAGATCAGCTTAAGAAAGAAAGAAGTTTGACTTCCAATGAACTAGGAAGTTTTTGTCAAGACTTCGGATTCCCTGCTATAAAACCTCCTTCAGCTAGAAAAGATAGCAAAAACCACAGAGAAGGTGGTAAAAAGGTTTTTAAAACTAAAGGTTTTAGAAAAACCATCCAACATAGGGAAACTCCTAAAAAGAAATTCCGGAGAAAAACTTCTGACAAAATAGACACATGCTGGACATGTGGACGAAAGGGACATAGGTCAAACCAATGCCCCAGGAATAAGAAGAAGAAAAACAAAGTCAACCTTCTAGAGGTTGATGATGAAACCAAACAGAAACTCTTCTCCATTTTAGAAGAAGAAGAAACTGAGTCTGATCCATACTCCTCTGAGAGTGAATCAGAAAACAGTGATGACGAATTCATCAATGTTGCACTAGACTCAGATGACAGTGAGACCTGTGATTGCACAGGAACATACTGTCTTTGTGAAGCAAAATCCATAAGGGTTCTTTCTGAACAAACTGCAGAAACCCTATTTGCCACCATTGAACATATCAATGATGATGAAGTTAAAAGGAATTACCTTTTAGAACTTCAAAAGCTTGTCTCCAGACAAAAGTCTGAAAGACCTCAAATTGAACCTTTTAGCATGAAGCAAATTATGAGTCGTTTCGACTCAAGGAAGGAAGAACCTTCCATTAATGAGCTTCGTAGTGAAATTAAGCTTCTTAAAGAAGAAGTTAGAGAAATTAAATCAAGACTTCATAAAGTCGAGATTGATGCCCTTACTGAACAAGTTCTTAGAACAGCTCATAGTCCTAAGAATCAAGACATAGGATCTACCTATGATTCAGATACTTCTCAATCCCCTAACTATAAATCCAATACTGACATTGCATCTACTAGTAGAGCAGCTGGTATTGACCAAATCACTAAAGTTAGACCACAAAGCTCTCATATTCTGATAAAGCTGGTTGTTAATGATAATTTTGTCATAAACAAAATAGCTTTATTAGATAGTGGTGCAGATAGAAACTGCATTATTGAAGGACTAATCCCTACTAAATACCTTAGAAAAGGATCTACAAAACTCTATAGCGCCACTGGTGAGCGTATTTTAATAGATTACAAATTATTTGATGCTCATATCTGTAATAATGGTATTTGCTTAAAAAATGATTTTGTAATTACCAAAAATATAAATGAAGAAATTATTTTGGGAATACCTTTTATTACCCAAATAAAACCTTTTATCACTGGTTTTGAAGATATCAAAACAACTATTCTAGGAAAAGAAATTTCCTTCCCTTTTATTAAAACTCTTTCTAAAGAAGAAAGCCTATTTTTGCATGACAAAACTACTTTTAAGATAAATCTTATTTCTCAACAAATACGTTTTTTAAAGGATGATATCCAAATTAAACAAATTGAGCAAATTTTAAAAACCCCGGGGATAGTAACTAAGATTGCTAAACTGCAAGAGACTTTTGAAAAAGAAATTTGCTCAGATTTTCCAAATGCTTTTTGGGCCAGAAAAGCCCATACTATTGATCTCCCTTATATAGACGATTTTGATGAAAAAACCATTTCTACTAAAGCTAGGCCCATTCAAATGAACCAGGCTTTAATGGAAATTTGTAAAAAGGAGATTAATACCCTTTTGTCTAATAAATTAATTAAGCCTTCTAAATCACCTTGGAGTTGTTCAGCCTTTTATGTTAATAATGCTGCTGAACAAGAAAGAGGAGCCCCTAGGCTAGTTATTAATTATAAACCCTTAAACAAGGCTTTAAAATGGATTAGGTATCCTATTCCTAACAAACGTGATCTTCTAAAGAGAACGTTTAAAGCCAATATTTATAGTAAGTTTGATATGAAATCAGGCTTTTGGCAAATTCAGATTTCCGAAAAGGATAAGTATAAAACAGCTTTTAATGTGCCATTCGGACAGTACGAATGGATACGAATGGAACGTTATGCCTTTTGGGCTCAAAAATGCCCCTTCGGAATTTCAAAATATTATGAATGATATTTTCAACCATATTAGTCATTTTTCAATAGTTTATATTGATGATGTTTTAATATTTTATGAAAATATAGATTCTCATTTTAAACATTTAAATGTTTTCTTTCAAACAGTTAAGCACAATGGGTTAGTAGTTAGTGCTAAGAAAATCAAGCTATTTCAAACCCAAATACGTTTTTTGGGCCATGATTTATATCAAGGGACTTACAAGCCCATTTGTAGAGCCATTGAGTTCTCAGACAAATTCCCCAATGTCATCACTGACAAAACCCAATTGCAAAGGTTTTTAGGAAGCCTCAATTATGTTGCGGACTTCATTCCTAAGATCCGACAAATCTGTAAGCCTTTATACGATAGGCTTAAAAAGATCCCTATTCCATGGGGAGATAATCAGACTAAGGCAGTCATAGAAGTCAAAAGACTGGTTAAGAATCTACCATGTCTTGGGATATCTAACCCTGACTTTTTCATGATTGTTGAAACAGATGCCTCTGAACTCGGTTATGGAGGTATACTGAAACAAAGGAAGGACTCTAAGAGTCCTGAACAATTAGTTAGATTCACCTCTGGAGTCTGGAACTCCGCCCAAGCTAATTACAGTACTGTTAAGAAAGAAGTACTTTCCATTGTTCTTTGTATTACAAAGTTCCAAGACGATCTTATAAACAAAGAATTTTTGATTAGGGTAGATTGTAAATCTCCTAAAGATATCCTGCAAAAGGATGTTAAAAATCTTGTCTCTAAACAAATATTTGCTAGATGGCAAGCTTTATTATCCAGTTTTGATTTTACTATAGAATATCTCAAGGGAGAAGATAATTCTCTCCCAGACTTTCTAACACGTGAATTCTTGCAGGAAAAGCAATGAGAGGAGCCCGTCAAGGAGCAAGGCCCTCAGGAAGCAGGCCCACAACAAGTGGTCCAAAAATTAACTCTCCCCCAGGCCCATTCGCAATAAGGCCTGAATTAAGCCTCTTGCCAATAAGGCCAGAATTAGGACAGAATAGATATTCTGCCCTAGCCCAACTACCACCAGTTGGCCCAATCTCTTTCCCCTCACTACCTTCGAGTAGTCCGTCAAAAAAGGCTCAACTACCACTAGTTGGCCCAAACTCTTTTCCTTCACTACCTTCGAGTAGTTCTTCAAAAAAGCCCTTTCAAAAGGATCCCGAACCAAGTTCGGCTTCTCCCTCGGGAAAACTAAGATTTTCCCACATACCAACCAGTGACTCCTACGCAATGAAAACTCCTGAGAGTTTTGCTGAAGCAGTATCCCCAGCTGCTACTCCCCTTCCAAAGTCTGTTAAAGAAAAATTTGAGTTTATCTCTTTACAGACTTCTCCCATCTTTGCCCTTGACAAAGATTATGAAAACTTCGAGGTTAAACACCTTTTAAAACCTCTCTTCAATAATAGAGATTATGTTGACACAGATAGCCATTTAAAAACTAGAAAGTTTTTTGAATTTATCTTAATAGATACTGGTTCTATTGAAATAGAACATGAGTTAAGCGATAGATCAGACCCTGAGAGCATCGCCTATTCAAAATTCACCATTAAGAAAATCCTCTCTCCCTTCGAATGGAAGGTAGATCATCTTTTAACCCCTATAAGTCTTTCTAGAAAGTACAATCCTCAAACCTACAACTGGTTTGACTACCGTAACGCCTGGTTCAACTTCCTATTCTTACGACCAATTTCTCATACTTGGTTCGTAAAGTATAGTCCAGAAGTCTCAGCTTCTGTTATCCCTAGGTGGTTCTACGATTGGTGGAAGTCTTAGGAAACTAGAAAGTACTATGATTAAGGGTTAATAAAAGATAAATATCAAAGTTATGTAAATAGTGAATTTTATAACAAAACATTGTTTTTAAGCCTATCTTGGATATTACTAGAATTTGTTGAATTATCTTAGGGACCGGACCACCTTGAATCAATCTTGCCTCTCTCTTAGGCCTTACAGAGATTCCTTTCGGGCTGACCAAAGTCTAAAGTCGTAAATTAATCGACAACTTCAAATTCAACAGACATTCTACACCTCAGGCTATAAACAATTTTTTGTTTAAAAAGATACTATAAACATAAGAACGATATTTAACTAGTATAAACAAATAATCATAGTATACCTAGTGTCCTAGACAATATGTATTTAGCTACTCATGCTGTAGTAAACTAATATCTATCTTACTGTTAATAGTGTTAATGTTTCAATTTCAAAAATTGAAAATGATTTGCAAAATTGGAATATACCAAAAGAATCTTTTGAAAAGATTTACCAACTTGGAAACTTTTCTGTTTTCAAAAAGTTTAATATTAAAACTTGTGAATCCACTATTGCCATTAATAATAGTCTTGAGACTATTAAGTTATTAATTTCTGCCGACATAGATCGTTATAAAAAAGATTTCCAATTTTTACATATTGGATTAGTACAAGTTGCTGTTAAACCTTTGTTTAGAAAAGGTTTAAATATTCCTATTTGTCTACTTCTTCGTGATGATAGACTATTGAACTTTGACGACTCACTTTTAGGAGTCTTAGAAAGTAACCTTGCCAATGGCCCGGTT
Organism: Nicotiana noctiflora; assembly: GCA_032618575.1. Classification (NCBI taxonomy): domain Eukaryota; kingdom Viridiplantae; phylum Streptophyta; class Magnoliopsida; order Solanales; family Solanaceae; genus Nicotiana; species Nicotiana noctiflora. Next base: position 2,120 of record JASVEL010005122.1, on the reverse strand, counting down.
TACTTTAATTGTTATCCCAATTTTTCAGTTGATATCCATGACCCCAATATCATGGATACTTTGACACTTAATGTCAAAACCAAAAATATGAACAGTAAGATAGATACAAGAGAAATAGCTATAATATACCGCGTATATTATAAGCTTATGAAAACCACTATAGCTCCTAAAGCTATAACGGCTAGTGCCAAAGGTTTTACTATGCTCATGGAAGCTAACCAAGAGCACGGAACTACTTTTGTTCCTAGACTTCTAAGATGGAGTGACATCTTATCGGATGAAGAATGGAAGTTTGATTCCATAACAAATCCAACTCCACCCCAACCCGAAAGATCTCAAATCGATAGGGTTATTCAATTTCCTGATGGATCTATTAACCTTAAGTTTTTAAGATCCAATTCCATTAATCAAGGTTCGTCAAGCAGACGACTATCGTCAGCTAGACCCTCTTCTTCTCACAACAAAGAAGAAAACGAACACAGTATTAATATTGAACCAGGGAAATTTCATGGTGTTGACTTTTCCAACACTATTCCCAAGGTTTATTATGAAGACTCTGAAAGTCCTACTCCTAGTGATATGAAACCTGATAAACCTAGGAATTCCATAGGTGTTTTAACCTCCGTCAAAGACTTTGTTCCCAACGAAGATCTTCTAAATACTTGGTGGGATCTCCCTGAGCATAAAACCAAAGTAGATTGGTATAAAGCCACTTACCCTAGGCATAAAAGAATTGCCTTTAGAGATAAATGGTTTATAGATATGAAAAGGTTCAGAAGAGAAATAGAATTCTTTAGGTGGTTCGAATGTTCTGGACAAATTGATGATACCCAATCATCTCTTCAAACCTTAGTCAACAGGTGGTACACTAGAGACCAAACAATTGACAGTATAACTCCTCCATTAGAAGGACTTAAAATTCCTTATAGGAAAGAAGTTATTATTGCTTCACCTTTTAAGATGAATATTGAGAAAACAGATTCTCCTGTTAAGACTGAGGATATCAATAGAATCCTAGAACAAAATAATTATACCAACCAAGTTCTTCACGTTGTTTCCAAACAAATAGAACAAATCCCTCTTAAAGACAGTTCGATAACAAATCGACCTAGTACTTCAAAAATTTTTGATAGGATTGAGACAAATCCAGTTTTCAAAATTCCTGAATTTTCTAAAGAAAAATTCCCTGAGTTTTCTAAAGACCTTAGCAACAGCGATGCTATGTTAGAAAAAATTAGTGAACAGCTATCTAAGCTGAATATTACAAAAGGCAATAAGCTCGGTACCCTACAAGATAGGCAACCTAATATGAGGAATTTTTATCCTAGACCTTCCTTCCCTGATACTCAGTTTGAGGAAGATAACCTCCATCCAAGCTCATATACCGAAGGAAACGGTATTACTGAATGGAATATAGATGGCATGGCAGAAGGCCAAATCTATAACAAATTACAGGAAATGGGAATTTCTGTAACTGCCTATAAAATGAGAGGTGCTTCTGATAAGCACGCTGCAAATAGAATCATTGCAGGCTTTACTGGTATTTTAAAAAATTGGTGGGATAATTATCTCACTGAAATGGACAAAGGCACTATTCTTAATGCCACTGTCCTTAAACAAGTTGTTAAAACAGAAAACAACTCCAGCACAACCACTGAGGTTACAGTTGAAGATGCATTCGCCACTTTGGCTTATAGCATAGCCAAACACTTTGTGGGTGAACCCCGACTATTCCAAGATAGGAGTCTTGAAATCCTTAATAATTTATACTGCAAAAAATTGACCGATTTTAGGTGGTATAAAGATATGTTCCTCAATAAAGTCATGATTAGGCAAGATTGCAATAATGATTATTGGAAGGAACGATTTATTAGTGGTCTACCCTCTCACTTTGCTGAGAAGGTTAGAACTAAAATCAAAGATAGATGTGAAGGGAAAATCCCTTACCATCTCCTCTCTTATGGAGACCTTATTAGCGTAACTACGATTACTGCTATGGAACTCTGTACTGACCTTAAGCTTAAAGATCAGCTTAAGAAAGAAAGAAGTTTGACTTCCAATGAACTAGGAAGTTTTTGTCAGGACTTCGGATTCCCTGCTATAAAACCTCCTTCAGCTAG